>VDFB02000015.1:551784793-551813878 GCA_007258455.2 Sequoia sempervirens
AAGCTATGTGTATCTCGATGTTGATGCCAAACAGTGAGTAAAACTGATACATAAGAGCAAGTAACATGAAGATTTTGGAACATTAACCATAAAATGAATGGCCCTCAAACTAAGATGTGATCCAGTGTGAACCAAAATGTATCAAGCTATGAGCAAGATGTGGCCAAAAGAAACTACATAATCCAGATACAACTCATACAAGTTGTCATCAATATGAAGATGAGATCAAAGTGCATGCAATGCAATTACACTCTAATCAAATTATTATGCAAGAAGCCCCCTTGATAGAAATTTATAGAAGTTCATTTAATTACAATATCCCATGATTGTAAAAGGAGAACATACAAAACATGCATAAATTAAAGAGACAATGCAAACCTAGTACATGAAAATAAAAAATAGTGCATGCACAAACCAATGTTCAAGATCCGCTCTCCATGATGAAAAATAACCTTAAATTTGTGTAGATGAAAAAATCTAAAAAAATGGCCAACACCAATGTGAAGTGCTCGAAACTAGCTTTATGTCAATATCTCATTTGCCAAAAACAAACATCGTGGCCAAAAGTTATGAATTTTTCAAAAAAAATGAATTTAGCTTTCTAGCAAAAAAAGTTTACTTCTGATTTGATTTCTGCAAAATCTACTCACTGTTTGTAGACAATAACAAAAACCCAGAAATATTTTGATGCTAAGAACAAAATTTAGAAATCGTTTTTTGATCCAACAAGCAAAAGATTAAAAAAATATATATATTTAACCTTCAGCCAGTAGAAAAAATGACACACGCTACTTTTTGTACAATAATTTGAATCTCCATATATGTGCAAGATATGTAAAATCTAAAAGATGCCCAGTTAATATTTCGACCCTGGCTACAAAACCCAGAAATCGTTTTTCCTACAACTAAGTGGAAGTTTGATTTTTGAAGCAAAAATTAAAAAATGGCTCCAATAAAAACGGCTTGCATCAAACCCTTGATAAAATTTTGAGGAAATAAAAGCCAATTGTGATTTTTTCCAGCGCTTTGAATCCAATGGAGATGCCCGATTTGATCCAAAACGCTTCATAAATAAGCTCAAGACATGAAACCCTTGAGGAACCCTGAACGTACTCTGCAATTAATTTCTCCAAAAAATTGAGAAGGCTGCAAATCAAGGCCTGATACTAGTTTGTGACATGGAAGTGCACTATATGGACTTAGAAAAAGATGTGTGCATAAGAGAACAAACAAGTGGATATATTCTTAACACTAATTATGGGGAGGTGCACATGTTGATAATATATAAAGGATGAGCAAAGAAACTATTTTCTTGTTCAACATATTTTCCTCCTTTGTCCTAGCTTTTGAAATTGAAGTTACTAATATTATTTTTGCATAAAAATGACTTGGATGAGTCTACACTTGATGAAAAAAATAGTTAAAGCAAATGCTAGTGTAGTTAGCATTTTTTTAATTTGAATACCATGCCCTAGATGATTGCAAAGATGGTGACAATGTGGATACATATGAGAACCTATTTATTTGGTGCAAAAATTGTTGTCTTCCTCATGTAGATTGTGCTTCAATGGGGTAAAAAAAATATCATTTCAATGATTAAGGAATAAAAATAAATATGTCAAAGTCTAACTTCAACTATATATATGACACAAAAGGCTAGCTAAATGAGTTTGAAGAGAGACAATTCAAAGAACTTGGTTCTTCACAGAGGTATCTCATGATATTGATTTTTCTATGGATGAAGTGAGTTTTAGCTTGAGTCATGATTATGATTAATATTTGGATAATGCTTCATCAAAAGAATAAGTGATGTATGGTATCTAAATATTGTCCAAGAATTTTATGAGAAAATTATTGATTATGAGGCTTTCCTTTTTGAAAGATAAACTTCTATTGTTGCATATGGTAGTGATATGCCTAAAATTTATTCCATTATATGGGTCCAACATACAAGTGATAAGGATGTTACATAACAACACATATGCTAGGTTGAAGACTATTATGTTGTTGATCAAATTGATATTGTGTTGGAGATTGATGCATTCAAATTTGGAGTGCAAGATTATTTACTTCCATGTGTTGAGTAGGGTTATAGTTAGACACAATTTTCTTTGGCATGTGAATTGAAGGCATTTTGTTTTTGCATCAATTCATTGAGAAGGTATTGGGTATGAAAAAAATGCACTCATGTGTGAGGGAGGTTTACTTTCTTCCATGATTGATCACAAATTTTCATCTCTTGTTGTTGTGAATATAAATGATTGATCACAAAATAGGCCCAACACCTATTATTTGTGATTTCCATGTATTATTTATGTTAAAGGTAAGATTAACCTTCATTTCTTGGGAAATGTTCATAAAATAATGCATGTAGGAAAGAATCATCACTTTTTGCAACTAGGTGGTGAAAACAATCTTAGTTTGATGGAGATTAGCTTTGTCAATAGGTTTGTATTTGATAGAGAAAAGTGATTTTAGTAGCTTGTTCATGGCCTTGTGTCATGGATCTTCTTAGTAGGGTTTGACCTACAATTCTGTAAGTTTTTTAAATAATCATATATTCATCCATTTTTCTTCCATGCCACTAGTTGTGTTTTTGTCCTTCCTTGTACATATTGCATCTTTTTTTTCCTTGTGTGTTTTTTGTATATATTATGAGTGTATTTGTGTAGTGATGTTCCTTGTTTTATTATAATGAAGTTTGTTTATTTTGGTTTTATTTGGTCCCTTATTTTGGTCTTCTCTTAAAGATATTGATTCTTGTTGTGCTTGCAAGCTCGACACAAATCTCCAACTCGATAAAATGTTGGTGCCCAACTTGACCTGTCCAATAGTGCTTGAATCCTAGCCCCTTATGCATGTTAGCCTTCTTATGGCCATCACATATGACTAATTTGAAATATTTCCTAATGGCCCCCCCTTACTAAGAACTTGTATTTGTTTTGTTCTCCCTCATATCCATTGTACCTATTATGTGTTGGAAGTTGCAAAAATCTAAGAAATTTTTAAGTGAGGTGTTTTTTGGTCATTTATCTAAGTTTGGGAAAGTTTTCAAACTTTTGGAATTTTAGAGTTCCCATTTTAAACATACCTTTCACCTATTTACTTATCTTTATCTTATGCTTATTAATGTTTCAAAATTTCCCTTACCTAGGTACTCTTTTCATGATCCCCTCAATATTTGAAACCCCAACTCCTATCTCATTGCTCTATATTTTTAGAGTAAGAGTTTCAATCTTTCCCTTACTATGGTACCTCTAATGAGTCATTCCCAAACCCAAAACCCCAATCCCCAACAAGTGGTAAGAGTTGTGAGGTATCCTTAACCTTCATTCCCTACCTTTTCCCCTTTTTTTTGTCAGTGTTTTAGACTTTATATTCCTAGCATCCTTTCCCATTGAACCTTGACTCCTTGACACATTCTATCAAGTTACCTTTTAGAGTAAAATTTATGGCAATCCCTTTACTTGAGTACTATTGAAGATGAGGAAAATATTGAAGTTAAAAAAATAGAATATAAAGCAATACAAAACACAATACCCTCACCTAGAATCTTTTCTCACGCCTTGATGATAGGAAATGGAGTGCACCCTTGTTCCATTTAATTTTCTCTTATGATAATGATAGTATGTGGATTTCTCAATACTATAGCATAGAATTGGTATGATTACAAGATGAAAGAAAAAAATAGAAGCATAAGGGTATGATACCTTAGAATTGGATTCTAAGAGCTTAAGAGAGCAGATTTGATAAAGGATGAGAGCCACTAGATATAGATTCTTGAAGAGAAAAATCAAGGGCTAGGAATGATTGATGATGGATGACTAAGATTGAATGAGGATTAGGGTTAGGATCAAAGATGTAGTCATGTGACAAGTGACACATGAGGAATAGGATTTAGGTTTAATGTTGGGATAATGAAAAAAATACTTATGTGAATGGCTAGGATTAAGATGTGCGATTAAGATGAGTGGATAAGATGAAAAGCTAGTTTAACTTTTGGGTAGGTGTCTAAGTTTAGTGAATCTAGATAAGGAGTTAGTTAGACATGTGAAGGGGAAAATTGTAACATGATGGCTTTAGATTATGATCCATGTGAGAAATTTGGAGGGATAGGACTAGATGGTTAAGGATAAAGGATTAGGGGGAATTAATTAATCAAATAAAGTATTTATTTTATTAATGGGATCATGTGAAGGGAAAATAATTAAATAAATAATAAATATTTATTTAATTAAAGGATTAGGATAAAGATGGAAGTGATGAAATTGATTAAATAAATAATAAATGTTTATTTAATTAAAGGATTAGGATAAAGATGGAAGTGATGAAATTGATTAAATAAATAATAAATGTTTATTTAATTAATGGCTTAGGATAGGCTTAAATTAGGTGTGGTTGGGTAAGGTTAGATTTTAGGTGTCTACACCTCCTCGGTATCTCCAATCCTTGAATTTTGATGTTTTCTTAAGAATATATTTTTAAAGTCAGAGACATAGGGATACTCCTAATGTGGTACATGGTATGCATTATCCCTAACACTTTTCACCACACTGTATTATTTGGATTGTGAGTTCAAATTTGTACTCATTTGGGTACCTTATATGATTACTCCATCGTTGATCCTTGATGTCTCACACTATGTTTCCTTTTCAATATTTCTTGTTCATGCTTCCCCTAAATGCATACCTTAAGGTATGAATTCCTAATAACCATGGATCCTCGACTCTCAATAACTTCCTCCATTTTCCCTTTTAGTGTTGGAGTTGTGGTGATCTACATACCTATGGCTTGAAGCATGAAGAATTCCTTACCCACAATCCCCAAAACTCTAACATTGACATTGGTCATGTAGACACTAAGAATTGTCCTAGGCCTACAAACACTATTTTTATTTGTCAATCCCCCCATTCTGAGTTAAATAATTAAATAATTTTAATTATTTGATTATTGAATATTGTCATATTTTTGCTATTAATTAAATAATCTTAATTATTTAATTAATTCATTTCTAGTATTCTAGTCTTCTTTTGATTAATTTACTTACATCACTAATGTCCCCTTTCTTTCTATAATTAATTTTTTTTATTTACTTAAATATTGTCATCTTTCTACTATAATTAAATAATTATTTTAATTATTTAATTATTCATTATCCTCTTCTTACATAAATTAAATAAATTTTATTTATTTAATTGCCTACTAATTTATCTTTTTCCCCACTTTTGAATTAAATTATTATTTAATTAAAAATTAAACTTGCCTTCTTTTTCTATAATTAAATAATATTTCCATTATTTAATTATTCACTTTCCCTCCCAAATTAAATAATTTTTAGAATTATTAGTTTCCTCCAACAACCTCTTTTTCTGTTCTTTTCTATTTATTAGTGTCATTCTTATCTCTTCACATCTCATTCAATTTCCACCCTTCATTGAATTATTTTATAATTTAATCTCAACCATCTATCCTTAACCAAGTCCTATCTTTTCCCTAATTCATCCCTAACCCTATTTCATACTACATATTTCAATCTTGGCCATTGATAGTCATATCTTATTGGATTTTAATCTCAACCCTTCATTCCAATTTGGCTTTCTATAAAAGACACCTATCATTGTCATTTTAAGGAACCTAGTACACATTCTATGCAAGTACACTCTAGCTATTCAATCTCCAATATTTTGCTATCATTGTTAGTAGGCTATCATTGCATACTAAAATCTAAGGGAAATCAAGCATATAAAACAAAAATGGAGAAGGACAATGGAGGTGAATCAATCATGGCATGAATACTTTGGTGATATTGCTTTGTTATTTTGTGTTTTTATGCCTATTTGTGCTTCATTGTTGATTTAGAGACTTGGGGTTTTAGTTTTATTGATTAATACCTTTAACCTTAAATTTTCCTAATCTTCAGGTCAAGAGTATCCTTGACCTTGACCCTCAAAACTCTTGTATCTTGCACTCTTCACTCCTACCTACCTCCTAGTATGGCCTAGGATGCTATTAATGACTATATTTGATGATAAAACTACTCCATAATGGATTATACTACATATAAACAACTTTTCACCAAGAATATTTGGATTCACATGCACTTCTAAAAAACAAAAAAGAGAGGAAGACACCCATAGTTATTTTATATAGTGGGCTCTTTCTTGGCCTACAAATTAAAACCCAACATCATCATTAATGTAGAGGACATTCATTGATGATAGGGCAACATTCCTCCTTGTCTTGTGAGTACATCTAGGCATGTTTGACTATTTTCTCATGCACATTTTATGAAGAAAATATGCTTGATAGACATGTGTGTCCCTTACTATGTACTAGAGGATGATTTTTTTGTTTTAATGAATATTTCACACTTGCCCCTATTGGTCATAATTTATGAGGGGTATTTAAGGTCAAAATTAATTATTTATTAGAGGATAGAAAATGGGAAAAATATGGGACTATCTAAGAGAGAAAAACTTGCTCAATAGAACTTTAAGGTTTTCAATTTTAAGATTTGGGTAAAACATTTTGATATAGTAACAATCCATGTTTATCTTGATTTTTTAATAAAAAATTATGAAATTTTAAGAGTGAATGATTAAAAGTAGAATAAAAATTGATTGAGTGCCTCCCAATGTATGTTATGTATTTCTAGATGTGTTGTTGATTAGTTGGCCAACCAAATGATTGTAAAATCCTTACAAATATTTTGCAAGGTATCTTTATAGAAAATAAAGAAAATGTATGAGTGTGCTCATAGATTACTAAGTAGACTCATCTAATATTTTATAAACATTTATTATTTTTTGAGTGTATTTGTATAACCTATTCTACCTATACATTTTTAAAGACATAGTCTTTAGTGATATCTTCATTATGGTGTCACCATTGGTTTCAATTATTACATATTTTCTATTAAATTAGTGACTTTGTTTCCCAATTTGCTAAAGGCATCAATATACTACTGGGTCCATCTCCCCATCATATTAGGTAACGCACTAAAAACAACTTAAACATTTTTTTCATTTTAATCTAATTTAGTGTATTCCAACTTCCATGTTTGAATGTATAAAATGAACTCATAGACATTTATATTTTTTAAGAGGGTGATTGTGTTGGTATGTGGCATCTGATCATGAATATACTATACACTCATAACGTATTATGGGGTTAATATGTCAAGGTTTTCCCACTGACATGTCAAGGTTTTTTTTCCCATTGACACGTCATGGTTTTTCCGTTAACACGTCAAATGAAAAATGACCTTGTAAATCCCTAATTTTAGAAGGTTCCAAAAAGCTTGTTATAAGTGGCTGGGATGTATGTTGTGGTAGTGTGTTTGTGAGATTGTAATATGTTTTTCACTAGATAATAAAATCATTGGGTGGGCTGAGTTTCTATAGATGTAGCCCATATTGGGTGAACCACATTAAAATTCTGTGTTGATCTCTTTTGTGTTATTCTTCATTGTTATTTCTGGGTTATTCAATCTGCATATAATTGTTAATGTTTATTGCTCCAATCTGCATGAACCCTAATAGATTGATGCTAACTATTATAAACTAGCATAAAGGCACAAAGTGACAACTGAAATGGGTTTGCATTATGCAATGGGTATTGTTTGTATCAGGGTAAGTGTTTAGTTTTCATGGTATTATCTATTGCAATACCTTACTTAGATTAATAGAGCTAGAAGTGAAAGAAGTTTTACCTAGGTCAGTAATTGGTTAAAATTTTCCTTGCTTGATCATAAGGTTGAATGTTCTACTTTGGGTTTGACACCCTTGACACTCAAGAAGAGGCTTAACTTTAGGGATTTGAGATTAACAATTTTGATCACCGACATTAATCCTTTGATTGTTCTAATCATGCATTCC
Source organism: Sequoia sempervirens (assembly GCA_007258455.2). Lineage (NCBI taxonomy): Eukaryota > Viridiplantae > Streptophyta > Pinopsida > Cupressales > Cupressaceae > Sequoia > Sequoia sempervirens. Next base: position 551,792,671 of record VDFB02000015.1, read on the forward strand.
AAATGAAGTGAGTAAGTTATGTCAACTCAACTAGTAAGGAATTGTTATAGGGTTTCCTTTTGTTCATTATATGGTACTTTCTAAGGCTACATAATTATTAAATATCTCAAAGAGATGTTTGAAAAAGGGAAGGGATGGAGAGAATCATAGATGCTAGAGTTAGTTCATAATGAATTGGTTGGTCCATTTCCACATCATTTCGTAGAGTTAGATATGTTTTGACCTTCATCAATAATTTGATTATGTATACTTGGTGTAGTGTAGAAAAATGTACACCTTTACATTTTCACTCTATGTTTGGGTCCCTTAATTTAATAAAACTTAATTAAGCCTCTAATTGGTCCAATTATGCATTTAAAATCCTAATTAATCCCATTTTACAAAAGGGATTTACATGTATTAAACCATTACAAACATTAATTGAATTGCCTTAGAAATTGAGTGTCCTGGATTTAGGTACTAGCACCCATTCGCCCAAGGGTGAATGAGTCTTCCTTAAGTTGAGGATCTCAAATTTTAATAAGCTTTTGGTAGTATTTTTATGATTCCAATTCAAATTGCAATTTTTGGCTTTTGATGTTTAATTGTCAAGAAATTAGAAAATTACTTGTAAATACAAGGTCTTCTTATCAATTCAAATCCTAGAAGCAAGATAGAACAAGCAAGAGAGAAAAAATTATAGAAAATATTATCAAAGGTATTCAAGAGAAGATTTATCAGTCTTTTACATTAGCATTCAAGATCTCAAGCATCATGTCAAAGCTATAATTTGCATCTATACATGTTTTTGGAGCTAACATTGTGATGTAGGTTTCAAGCAATCAAGCATCAAGATCAACATCCAATCAATCCATTTCATGCAATATCAAGACCATAGAGAGATGTGTTAGACTTTAGTCCTCTAAGGATATCCATTCAAGGGTTTGGTGAGTTGCAACAAGCTAGTGTTCATTCATCATTATTTACATTTCATTATTCTTTCATTTGAAGGTTTAATTACCAAACTAGGGTTTGACCAAGGAAAACCCTTATCTACAAAAAAAAAAAATTTACCTCTCTTTGTGTATGTTTAGGTTCATAGGTGAAGAAAGGATTGGAATTGAAGATCTCAAAAGTGCAAAATTGTAAAAGTTGTCAAAGTTGCAAAGTTGTCACAAAAAGTTGTCAAGATCTTAGAAACCAAAATCTTGAATTTATTTTTGATATTTTAGCAACAAAACCTGTGGAAAAAGGAATCTCAGATTCATCTCTAGAGGATCTTAAAAATTAAGGAAAATTTCTGTACAAGGAATCATTCACCATTTTTGGACACTCAACAACAACTTTTGGTGGTGGGTACACAATGTCTTACCTTTCTCAGATCTACTAAAAGTTGGTTGTTTTTGCTAGAGTCATTCTTCCTCTACATGATTTAGGTCTCACATTTCATATTTGAGTTCATTTACTATTTTATTTTTATCTTTCAAAAGTTCTGTTTAGAAATATTTTACCTCGTCCTCAATCATAAGGAAATTTGCTAGATCTCCAATTAGGTCGACTCAGCTAGGGTTGAAAGTCAATCCTACCATTGGGGGATCTCATTTCCTAATGAAATAGAAGAAAGTTAGGTCCATTACACCCCATTCTCACCATTTATATTTTTGGTAAACTTACATTGGTGAACCCTCATTTTGATGAACCCATTTTCATTTTGGTGAACCTAACATTCTTGCACTATAATATTTCTGATTGTCCATTCATTAAAACCCTAGATCTAGGATTTACATGAGTGTGCATTGTATTGCATTAGTTTTCATTTCATTTAGGTTTTTCAAAATTACATTAGTTTTCATCTCATTTAGGGTTTTAAATTCACATTTTTTGCTTTATTTAAAATTTGAAAATCCAAAAAATTGCATGCATATTACATTGATTTTCTATAATACTTGCATATTAGTATATTTTCAATCATTTACATTTGCAAATTTTTTCAAAATTGGATTTCAAATAGTGTCACTTTTTTCATCATTTTTCACTAATCATTTTCATTAGGACACCTAAATCTAGAAAATTTTGTCGTTGAAACCACAGTCTACAATCTAAAATTGGGAATTTAAACATTAAGCAAGAAATTCAAACTTTCATTTTTCAAATCCTCGACCTAGGACACATTCACCCTAGGGAGAATAAGTACTTGTACATGTTCTATTTCAAAATTTTGGGCATTATTTTGTCTCTGTTTTCTTTGTTTTCTTTTGTTGTTAAATATGTGTTTCAGTTTTATAAAATAAAAAGTCATGTACTTTCTTGCATTAAGTTCAATCGGTCAAATTAAGTGCATTGTTTGAAATAATAATTGGCATTAAAATACATAATTTTTCATGTTTTTGCATAATATAATAAATAGATTATGTTGTTTCAAATATGAAAATTACAAAATATTTTTATACTTGTATTGCCATTCACACTTTTCAGTGTTCATTGTATATGCATAGTGTTGTTTGTCCATTTCAAGTGCACATAGGTTTGGTGAAACTTGTATGAGATTCACAAATTGGTTTCCTATTACCAATACTCTAGTGAGACGTAGTTCAAGACTCATGCTATCCCACACTACTACATTTTCCATGGATTTTGAGTTTTCCAACTCTTTAAATCATAGTGTTGATACTAGGCCACCCATTATGGACCATAGCTTTCATAACACATTTCCCATGACCACCCTACCCACAACCAATGTGACTGATGTTGAAAAAATGGTTTCTAATGTCACTCAAGAAAAGCTAAAACAAATGGATGAAGACTTAGAAAAAATGCAAAACTTTGTGGGTTCTGAATATATTGTTGCTACTATGATTCCTATCATAAATAATTTGAAGAAAATGCTTGATAATGAACAAGGAATAGAAATTTTGTGTAGCCTATCTCATATCACTAATGATCACATGAGTAATAATAAGGATGATTATATAGATAATTTGATTAGATTCATTGATGTTCAACCTTGTAAGGGACAAACCAACTTGTTTATGAACATTGCTTTCTCAAAAAATGACATAATCAAACACACACTTGATGGTCCTCTTTACATCACCAGAAGAATCAATGACAATCCTACTAATGGGATATTAATTGATACCATGTGTGTAGAGAATGTGATCACTGAGTAATTCTTATTTGTGAATGAACTTTATCAATATTCTTATGAAAAATCAAAAGCATGGATCAAAAAACATAATGGTTTTGCTTTCCCTATGATATGTTTGATCACTCTCTCATTAAAAGTTGGATTGGACCAAAAAAAATGAATGTCTCATTCTCCATCATCTCATTATCAGACCAATTCTATGTGAAGCTTGGTTATCCATGGCTATGCTCCATGGATGTTATCCCGTCAGCAGTGAATAAATGCTTAAAGTTTCCATTTGGAAATGCCATCTTTATTGTGCATCATAGTTGCTTTAATCACGTGTCTTCCCATGGGAATTTCTATTTCTATTTATTTTGGACTGAACCTATGGAACCTCTTAAGCCTCATGAGGACTTCTTTTTCAAATCTTATCAAAATCACAAGGAAAAGCACATAGCAAAATTATCCCTTAATAATATGCCTCAACCCATGATTGAGCCTCCTATCATTGATGAAACCATGATTGAACCAAAATCCCTTCTAAGTAAGCAAGAACAACCCATGATAAATCCTTCACCTATCTCCTATAAAAGACCAAGAGATAACCATATAAGTCCTATTGTGCCTCCTAAGATTAAACAAGTTTATAAAGGTAAAGAGAAAGTGGTTGAAAAATCTTCCATGGTTCTTTAGTTCCTCCTTTTTAGGAAGAAAAGAAACCAATGGTTGATAAACCCGCTCATACACAATCACAAGTTGAAAATCATTCAAGAAGAAATAGAAATAATAAAGAGTCTAGGCATAAATGTCATGCCATTTATTGTAAATTAAAAGAACATAATAAAACAAAAAATTAAGATCATACACCAATTGAAACAAAGCATGATAATTCTCCACCTTTACCACAACAAAAAACACATGAAACCTCTATGGACATTGTCATTAGTTCTCCAATTAACTTGGATTATGATGATGAAATTTCTAATATTGATGAGGAAGTGTATAATGAGCTAAATTTGTTGTTTTCCTCTTCCATGAGCTGAGATTCAATAAAAACTGTCATGATCCTCCTAACAAGAGTGACTCACCATGTATTGAACTTGGTAATACTCCTAATATGCCACTTGTCATTGTCCCTTCAATGGCTAGTTGTTTTCCTTCCGCATATGATGAACAAGATTGGGATGCAAATGACCTGCTATAGATTGACTCACATGTTCCATACTAGTCTTTTCTTTGTCTTCCTTTCATGTTCTTTGTGATTTCATGTGCATAATGTGATCCCTCATACAATGTTGCTTGGCATGTATTTATATGTTTGTGAGCCTTCTTTGGATGACACTTGTCACCCCGTTGGTGAAAGGATACAAAGGAAGCGAATTTATCACGACATTCTCCTATTTGTATCTTCATTCTTCTATATGATGTACACCTTTATCTTTTGTCTTGTGTTTTCCTTTTGGGGATGCCACAAGGTTTTGAGAAATTTAGGTCTCTTCCATGTTGACCAAAAATATTTTCTTTGTTTTTTCTCTCTGTGTCATTCTTCTTTTATGGTCATTGTTCCATGAGTCATTTGGGGAATGATGATGATTCTGAGCTCGATTATATCACTATAGCAAAGACATATGCTGGCCCCAGATCCATGGATCCCTTATGTATTATCTTAGGATTGCATATGGGGGGAAACCTCCTTTGACATAGTTCTATCTTGGAAACATATGTTTTAAATAGGGCTTATAGGCTATCATAAGGTCCTAACACTTTAGTTAGAAATATATCAATTATGTCAACTAAGTAGTGTTCAAAGGTTGTATGCAATAGGGGATTTCTCGACCATCTCTCTCAAATTTTCTAAATGTTTTAAAATGGTTGTAAATAAGAACTAAACTAGAAAGCAATTAAACTAGAAAGCATGAAGTTGTTTAAGCTAGAAAGCATGACGTTCTTATTCTAGAAAGTGTGTAAATTTCCTAAGAATTAACACTTGCAGTTTAAACTATGAAATTTAAATGAAAGCAACTAACAACTAACAACTACTGACAACAAGTACACTTAATGACTTGCAACTAACAATAGGAGTAGGTGCTCCAAAATTTCAAAGTAATAGAACTTAAAGATTGCAAACTTGAAACTATGACCTGAAGGAGTGCATAACAGAGCTTGACACAAAATAACATTTATCCAAATTCAACATGTATAAAATGAAAGTAATAGTATTAACAAGAGAAATAATTATATACTCTACAATATCTCTCAAGTGGCTGGCTCTCAAGTGTTCCTACGATTAACTCAGATCACATGTACTTTTGCATCTTCAAAATAAAACCATTTCTGATACTTCCATTACATAGAACTATTGACTTAAAATGGGACTGACAATATTTATTTTATTCATATCATCAAAGTGTAACACACAGAGACATAGCTGAATAGTATTCACAACATATCATAACAACATAACAGTACTTTTGGCGATTACACATATATACTACTTACAAAATCCTAAATTTTAGATGGCGGTAGATCACCATTGAAAAAGTATTTAATAGAATTACAATTGACTAAATTAATAGACATTCATGACTTAAAAACATAATAAAGGCTCAGAGTGAAGCCATAAAATATTAAACAAAAAGCTTTAAAGGATATTGTTGCACTATGCATGCCTAAATTTATGGCGCCTAAACTTTCAGCGCTTTAACTCCAACTGCTTGAAGTCCACTTAAAGTCCACTTCATTCTTCGGTCATGAAAAATTCCTATTTAATGAGTTGAAATCTATACCATTAAATCAACATTAGTTAGCTAATTTCAATCAATTTAAGAAATAAAGATTTATACATCATTTCATAAAAAGTAGATAATTATTGATCCTAAAAATAAATAACTGGTAGGGCTAAAGTGATTGGTAAGAAAAATGAAGGGTATTTAGCTTATTATAATTATGAGGTTATTTATAACTCATTAAAGGCTTTCCAAATAAAGTTCTCATGTATTGGAATTTATCATATTCTACTTTAAAGTAATTTCTCACAACATGGTGTTTAGTAATTTCATTAAAGTGGGGTCATACACATCCCCACTCATTGTTTGCTTCAAAGTATGTTCTTCTTACTTCACATGATGTGTCTTCTTGGTGGTGAAATTAGGTTTAATTTCATTCAAGAGCGTGACTTTTCCTGGCATATGACATTCCTCTTAGTGGTGATGCTACAACTTGCATTCCCTAAGTTGTGAATCTTTTATCCTTGACTAGTCCTCTCTTGGTGACATTAAGCATGATGTTCTCTTAGGTGAGACCTTTCATGAACTAAGAAAAAACCTTTTGAATATCCTATCCTATTATATTTAAAATCTCTATCATGGCCACCAAGCATAACACAACTTGCTTTCCAATGGAGCCTTGTTTTCCATGAGTGGCTTGCATAGCACAACTTGCTAGCCTCGTGGAACCCATTTTTGTGGCACTTTATAAAAGTTATTAGGAGGTATAAATTTTGGTATGGTTGACATATGGTAGCTTGTAGACTTGGCATGACTTTCCCATCAACCACCTTTTTGGGGATCACCTAGTGGACATTGGATTTCACTAGCCCATGTGAGTATATTTTGTTTGCATAGTAGACAATGGGTTTATACTTGTGAAATTTTTTTGGACAAACAACTAAGTCTTGATCCATACCTATTAGACAATAAATTGAGGATTGATCCACCCTTTCTCTTTTCTTTTTGCATCAATTTTGGCATTGTATGTTTGTGTATCTTGTCTTGCTAATGTATATCATACGTTTATGTGTGTTCCTTTTCACTTATGTTGGTTTTCTAAGGGATCTTGATCATGGGGGCTTGCACAAACTCCTTGATCTTTGTCATCCTATCTCACTAATAGTTGTACACTTGGACCCCTCTTGTCACTTATTTGTCTACTTTAGTGTGAGTTTGAGCATAGGGCTCATCCTCTCACTAAAGTGGGGCTAAATGTAGTGTAGAAAAATGTACACCTTTACATTTTCACAATATTTTTGGGTCCCTTAATTTAATTAAACTTAATTAAGCCTCTAATTGATCCAATTAAGCATTCAAAATCCTAATTAATCTTTTTTTTCCAAAAGGGAAACCTATATTAAACAATTACAAACATTAATTAAATTACTTTGGAAAATGAGTTTCCTGGATTTAGGTGCTAGGACCCATTCGATGGGTCCTCATTAAGTTCAAGAGGATCTCAATTTTTAATATGTTTTTGGTGGAATTTTTATGATTCAAATTCAAATTGCAATTGTCAGCCTTTGATGTTTAATTGTTGAGAAATTAGAAAATTACCTATAAATACAAGGTCTTTTTATCAATTCAAATCCTGGAAGCAAGCTAGAACAAGAAAGAGGGAAAAAAATATAGCAAATATTATCAAAGGTGTTCAAGAGAAGATTTACCAGTCTTCTACATCAACATTCAAGATCTCAAGCATCATGTCAAAGTTATTTGCATCTATGCATGTTTTTGGAGCTAACATTGTGATGTTGATTTCAAGCATTCAAGCGTCAATTCAAGCATCAAGATTAACACCCAATCAAGAGATTTCATGAAAGATAAAGACCTTAGAGATATGTGTTAGACTTTAGTCCTCTGAGGATCTCCATTCAAGGGTTTGGTGAGTTGCAACAAGCTAGTGTTCATTTATCATTCCTTAAATTTCATTATTCTTTCATTTCAAGGTTTAATTACCAAACTAGGGTTTGACCAAGGCAACCCCTTATCCACCAAAAAAAAAACATTTTTGTCCTCTCTTTGTGTATGTGTAGGTTCATAGGTGAATAAAGGATTGGAATTGAAGGTCTCAAAAGTGCAAAGTTGCAAAAGTTGTCAAAGTTACAAAGTTGTCACAAAAATTTGTCAAGATAATGTAAACTCAAAGCCTAGATTTATTTCTAACATTTTAGCAATGAAACTTGTTGAAAAAGGAATGTCATATCCATCTCTAGAGGCTCTAAAAAATCGAGGAAAAGTTTTGTACAAGGACTTATTTGCCATTTTTGGACACTCAACAAATTTTGGTGACAAGTACACAATATCTTACCTTTCTCGGATCTGCTAAAAGTTGGTTGTTTTTGATAGATTTATGCTTCATCTACATGATTCTGGTCTTACATTGCATATTTGAGCTCATTTTCTATTTTATTTTTATCTCCCAAAAGTGTTCAAATAAATTTTATCCCATCCTCAATCATAAGGAAATTTGCAAGCTCTCCAATTGGGTTGACTCCCCTAGGGTTGAAAGTCAATCCTATGATTGGGGGGTCTCATTTCTTAATGAAATAGAAGAAATATAGGTTCATTACACCCCATTCTTCCCCTTTCTATTTTTGGTATTTTTGGTAAACTTACATTGGTGAACCCTCATTTTGATGAACCCATTTTTCTATATTTCACTTAGGTGTACTTTCTCTAATAGAAACTTGAGGTCTTTAAGATTTTTCATGACAAAATATTTTACAAATAAATAGTCATTGAGAGCCATCGAGGTTTTATGCATAAACAATGATGATGAATACGTTGACCATAATTTTGAGTAGTTTTTCACTTTTAGAATGGATTGATTTATAGTGCACAATTTCATACAATCCTCAAAAAATGGTGTGGTAGAATACAAGAATAAGCTCTTAAAGGAAATGGGTTAATTACATGATACACTCCAAATATCTGGCACCTTAATATAGAGTGAAGGCCATCAAATTTACATATTATATCTAGAACCATGATCCTCATCGAAAAATGGAGTTACTCCTTTCAAAGCTTGGAGTGATTTAAAATCCATAGTTAAAAACTTTAAGTTTTTGGTTCTCCTACATGGGCTCACTTTCTCATAAATAAATATAAGGCCATGGATCCACAAAGAAAACTTTTCATTTTTGTAGGCTATCTAGATGATGTTGAGGATTGTTGAATCCTCCACCTTACCACTCAATTTATTCATTAATATGAGTATTTTATTTGAGGAGGGTTTTCAATTTCCACTTTTGATATTTCTCATCCTTCCACATTAACATTGAAGTAACTTGGCATCAATGACAATACTTTTGGGTATTGAAATCCACCTAGGTAGATTCATAATGTTGAGGATATTCTACCTCCACTTTCAATAATGAGAGATGATATATATTCCCTCTTTAGGTTATAGCTTCTCACTTGGTTTAGGTATTATACATTAGCCAAGAAAGAAGCAATATCCTATTACTCTATCTTCCACTAAGGTTAAGTATTAGGGGACTATTAATGGTACCATTAAGGCCATTTATCTTTAGAAAATTCTCATAAATTTTTATATCTAGTTCATATGTCTATTTTTCATTGTAAGTAGTGAAACTCAAACAAAAGAAATATTTCAAAAAAACAAAATACAAAATTCTAAGTGAATAAAAAACTCACCTTTGATAGAGTAAAAAGATGAATTGCATAGACATAATGAATTGAAACCAAAATGAATACCTCTTGATAATAAATGGATATGCTTTGAAAATTATAGAATGTTTGTTTCTCACTTGGACAACATCTACTTATTCTAGATGGAGAGGATGAATGATGGATATGATCTCAATTTTTGATTTTTGATGAGATGGATGAATGACTAGGACTTTATCTTGGATCATAAGTTTACCCCCATTGATGGTGGAATGGATGTGGAGAGGTGGAAACTATTACCCATTTACATGGAAGTAATTAGTTAGTTATCTAATTTAATTAAATATTATTTATCTATTTTAATTATTAAATAATTTTGTTTAGTGAGTTAATTATGTTGATTGATGAGTTAACTAATTTGAAATTACATGATTTAATTGATTTGATTAATTTAATTATCTAAATTAATTGATGTATTAATTGAATTGATAGGTGAGTTTAATTTATCATGTTTTCTATTTAATTATTTATGGATATAAATTTATTCAGATTTATTTGAATATTTGTGGGAAAATCATTTATTTAAATTAATTAAATATTAGAGATTATTTAATCAATTTCATTTTGACAAAGTGGGTTAATTAAGGTAAGAAGCTTTATTTTAATCAGTGGACGAGTGGTTATGTTGATCAATTTCAAGATGGGAGTGATAGTATGGAGATAAGCATAGGTAATATTTGAGTTTCTACATTTTACCCCTCTTAGAAATGACATTGTGATTGTAAGGAGTAACATCTTCAAAGAAAATAGATACAATATCTTGATGGTATGACAGTAGTGATAAATGATTCCCTAAATGTCAATTGTTGATGTGGGAATGATATATCCTGAGAACAACATGAGGATGATTTATAACATTGTTATTGTGGGAATGATATATCCCAAGAACAACATGAGGATTAATTAAGATTGGATTCAAAGGATACTTTGACACTTAGATAGGCTTGCATTTGTGATGTAAAAATTTACATACCCTTCCAATTTTATGCTATATCATACTCACTTTGGTTTCAATCTCCCTTATTATATTTCTAGGCTTATTTGAGCACTTGCATTATCATTCCCCCCCTCATTGTTCACAAGGCCTTGTCTCTAATCATATCTTTTTATCAAGTTGATGTTGTAGCTTCCTTAACCTTGTATTTTTCCTATGTTTAATCTTTTCTAGAGTTTAAACTATCTAATACACTACTGCAACATGTGAATTTCTATGTCATGCACTAGCATCCCATGGAATTTTCTAATTCAATAATTTATTTTAAATAATTTTACCACTTGTCACCTACCTAGATTAGTGGAAACCATTCGAGATGAATTTGAATGATTTGGAAACCTCTTCCCCTTGTCTCTTCCTCTCATTTTGAAGGAATCTTTCACTTTTGACTATCTATAACTTTATTGGCATTGCTTCCTCCTTGTGACTACACCAAAACTTATAAATAGCTATATTTTCAACTATATTGTGGTATTCTATATCACTCTTTTCCTCTTTTTATTCCCTAAGCTTCAAGAGGTGACAATGTTCTTGTTTTATTATTATTATCTTCTCCACTTTCTATTATTGTAGCATTTATTTTATAGTTCCCCTAAGCACTTTGGGATACTCACATCTTGCAATATCTTATTTTAATTATAATATTTATATTATCATTACTCATAATTTATAGACACACTTAGAGTAGGGCACACACTATTTTCAATCTCTTTATCAGATTGGTTATTCGTGGGGGTCAAAAGACCAACACATGGGCTTGATTTGAAGGAAAGCTCCCAAATGACCCCAATTTTTTTTTCTATCTTTTAGTTGCAAGTTTATCTTGAAGGAAATTTCAAACAACATAGGATTGTTGTTGATATTTATCTTCCTTTTTTATTTCATCATTTCATTGTAGTAGACTAATTAAATATTTACTACTTTATTTACTCCTTTACTAGTAATAATCTTCTTGAGAGTTGTTTTGTTTTTGTATAAAACTAGACATGCATTTTGAAGAAAATTTACATTTGAGACACTTTCATCATACATATTATAGTGTTTCATATCGATATTTGTGCTTAGTGATAGTTTCTAGTCTAGAGAGCTATACATTTCTCTGTCAAGTTATTCTTTGTTGTTAATTTTTATTTTTATTTTTTGCTTGTCAATTTTATAATTGCATTTTTATTAAATAGAAACAATTCATTTCTTTATAGTAGTTTAGCTTGATTAGTAAACTATAAAATTTCAAGTTTAAAACATTTTAAGGTTAATTAGCATAATTTACTATATTAACAAACTACTAGTAGATTAGGTTTTTTATTGCTTAGAGCTAGTTAATCTTGTGTAGTGCTTGTGAGATCATTTAGTAAAGTAGTAGGAAATGTTTCTTTGTTGAGTAAAATTATATATGCTACATTGGTTTGGGTTTGGAAGGAATTGGATTGAATTGGATGATGGGATGCCCCCTTAAGATGATGGAAGGGTTTGAAGAACATTAGTGTGCTCTCAAAATGGGTGAAACTAATGTTAGTAAAGGGGTGAATAGGATTTGAGTGATAGAGGAAGGGATTGAAAATGATGAAGAAATTGAGTTAAAGGATGAATATTAAGGAGACATGGATAAGGATGAAAAAGATATGATGAGTAGAAGGATGAGGATTAATGGATGTATGATGGGATGGTTGAATGAGATAAAAATTTAAAATTATTATGTTTGGGATAATTTATATGAGTGAATGGGTGGGGATGATGAATTTATTAGATGATTAGCATGAAGGAAATTGATAAGCTTAAAAATGTAGAATTCCCCTTCAAAATAAGCATTATAGAATTGAGGAGATTATTCTACAACCTAGGAAAATAAACTTTTAAGGAATGTTAGGGCTCATGCATCAGGGACACCAAAAAATAGGCACTCAAAAGAAGGGAAGTCTAATAGTTAAGGAATAAATCATTCTCAACTTGCTAGGATTGGACTTTAGGCTTACCTTTAATATGGTTCTTTGATAAATAAGTCCCAAAAGATTGGCTTCTTAAGGATATACCTATGATTTTTTTGGGATAGGACTTTGGAGCAACCCTTAAAAAATCACCACAATAAGGAGATATTGAAACAATGACTTTGAAAATAATATAACTATTAACTCTATTGGGGTAAAACTTTAGAGGAAATCCTAGAAGAGTATCTAAATAAGAAAATCTCAAAAATGTAGATTTAAAGAGTAAAAAAATTCAAAATATGAGAGGTTTTTAGAGCTCTTAGGAATGATACTAGCATGATGTTTTTTAGCAAGAAAATGAGTCACAAATAGGGGTTCTAAGCCCTAGGAATTTTGCAGGATTTGTATTTATACCCTAGTGACAATAGTAGTAGAATGATTAGAGATTAAGCACAATGAGGTATTAAACTATACCCATGAAGACAAGTTACCTTAGTCAAATATAATTTTTAAATAATCACTAATACTGTGTTCATATATTATATTCAAACAATTTGATATAATATTTGTAAGATAGAAAATTGTCGTCACTAGGGTTTATGACATAGGACAACAATCTTCTATGCTCCACATTCAAGGAAACCATAGAGATCTCAATCCTTGGATGTAAAGGGGAAATAGATCTACTAGAAGAGTGCCCTAGGGTTTGATTATAAACTAATGAGGGGTTCACCACCAAGCTAGGGCTTGGAAAGACTAATGAAATGCAAGATCTAATGACAAAACCTAGTGATGTATGAAACTTGAATAAATGACCTAGAAATGCATATAAATCAAAATAGAAAGCTATAAAATCAGAGGCATGCACCTAGAAACTTGAAGAGGCCTGAATGGTGATTGTAAATGATGAAAAAACTAAATTTGATGCGGACTAGGACTCATATGCTAGTATGGTTGTATCAGTCCTCGACTAGGGTTTTTGGGCCAAAACAAGAATATGGAAATGTCTAATCCAAAGCCACTAAAATTTGGAAAATCATTGTAATGGGACTCATACACCACAAGTAGCATATAGTCCCAATAGGTCTTTTTGGGGGGTTAAGATATGAATCAGGTCTCCAATCTCTTCTCTTTCAAGTCCACTTTGTTTACGGAACTAAAACTCTGATTTTAAGCCTGTAGAAGACTTTTTGTGACCTTGCAAGTGAGGAGACAACGCCAACAAATTTCTCCAAGCTTGTAACCTAATATTCAAGGGATTTTCAAGCTCCAAGATAGCTAGATCTTTAATCACACATGTAGAGAGAGAAAAACTTGTTGATTTGTTAGTGAATGGGGTTTGCCTTGGTCAAACCCCTTTAAGGTAATTAAACCAAATGATGAGACATTGAAATAAGGACATGAAACATGAAACATGGAACATGAAACATGAACAATGATACCTTGAATGATGTCTTCTAAATCATAAACCTAACATGAAATGGCCATGAAGGATGTGAATCTAGATCTTGAAATAAGTGTAGAACAATACTTGATCTTGGATCTTGAATGCAACATCACAGTGCTATCTCACCAACATGCTTGATGCTTGATAACCTTGACATGATAATGGATCTTGAATTTCTGCAACAATTGATGAAGAATTATGCCCTTGAATTCCTTAGAAATGATCTTGAATACTCTCTTGATGATCTTGTAAAGTATTGGAATGCTTAACTCTTGAGTTCTTGACTTGATATCATGAATGATTAATGAAATAATGATTTGAGACCTCATTTATATAGGCAATCCATCTAATATCCCGTTGATTGGATCCTATAGGCCGACATTCAAGAAATTTGAACTTAAAACCCAAATTTCCTATTCAAAACCCTAAAAAAGGGCCAAATGAGACTCATACACCAAACCTAGTGTATGGGTCCCATCTGGGTGGGACTCATATGCCTAGGGTGGTGTATGGGTCCCACAGGGCCTTTTTAGGTGGCAAAAGTGTCAGGGTGTTAAGAAATTAAGTTTATTTGATGTCTATGTCAGGATTTAGTTAGAATACGCCTTGGGAAAGATAGGGTCCTAGGGGCCTATTAATAATGATATAAAGGTCATCAATGCAAGAGGGGTCAAAATTCAATGTGAAAGTGTAGATAAATACACTTTACAACATCAAATTAAGGCAAAATAGGTCTTTTTAGCTAAAAAGGTCCCTGAGTCCAATGTGAAAGTGCACAACGCATTACAACACTAGATTAGGTATATTTAGTTTACAAGCCTCCTAAATTTAATGCAAAGGTGTAAATAAATACACTTTACAACACTAAATTAAAGAAAAGTTAGGTTTATTTAGCTTAAAAGGGGATGAAGACCTAATGTGAATGTGTAAAACACATTATGATTCACTAGAACAAGGCAATATTAAGTCCAATTTTTCATTAATTATTTTCAAATCAAGCAAGGAAAAGGTGTACTTTTTCCGTCATTACAATATTATCTGATATTAATGTTATTCCTTTCTTTTATCTAATCTCATTATATCTTATTTCTCTCTTATCTTCTACTTCTCTTACATCTATACATATACATGCTATTCAGAACACGTCTGTTAGGGTGAGGTCCCATGGGGGGGCTTGGGGATCTAGTTTGAAGGAGCAAGGGGTCTCATGAAGCAAAAAAATTAAAATGCAATAGGATAAATTATATTTTTTCCCTCAATAATAACATCCCCTCATTTTTAGATCAAAGCGGGTGCAAAAGGGACGGGGCTAGAAATTTCCCCACTAGCTTAGGATTTTTTTTGCCACTTGTCAATCATATGAAGTTTTAAAATTCTCACTAATTATTTTTATTTTATTTTATATTTATTTAAGCTGTTGAATTGAATATGAAAAATAATAAAATTCATGAGACCACTAGCTTCCATAAATATAGGAGCTTAAAATTTTAAGCTTAAACTATGATACAAAATTCATGGGACCACCCACTTAAAAATATTCCTAAAAATTATCAGCAACACCCACAATTTTTTTTTAGGAAGCCTCCCTCCATGGAACCCCAACCTTACAATATGCACCTAATACTATTAGACCTAGTCGACCTTGGACTTTGCATCATATTTACAACTATTTGGGGTAGGTTTTACATAATTCTATTGCTTTTTTTTTTTATCCCTAATGTAATATTTGCCAACATCTGAATCCTCCCTTTCAAAACCATATCTTTTCCTCAAGTCATGTAAAATGAATTAATTGGATGGAAATTTTTCTTGTAGATCTCATTTAATTGGATGAATGTATTGTACCATTACACTTTGGCATGCTGCAATAAATGGATCTATGCATTTAATTGAGTTAAGATATAGTTTTGTTTAGGTATAGTGGATGAAATATATATTTTCTAAGTGAAATTTGTTGCATTATGTAGGAGGCTAGTGACACGTGCAAGCCAAAGATTCACTACTTCCCGTAATTGTTTAATTTGGGCCTTTATTGCTTCTCTTTGATCTAGGAGCTAAAACATATTAATATATAAAGATTCTACTTCAAACCTTATCTTTCCATCCATATCCTTCATGGAATCATAAGTTGTAGCCACCTAGAGAATGTGGTGCACTATTTAATCTATTCACCCTTTTATATTTTTAGTGATATTTGACAATTATAAAAAAAACTGATAGAGGGTATTGGTATCATTTGTAGTATTTTACAAGGTATTGATGTTGGATTCTAGTTGTGAGTGGGTCATGAAACACCTTTTTTTTCTTTGTCCATCCTTTCCTTTGCGAGTTCTACCATAATACTGATTGAAAGTGTGCTCGCCTAATCATTCATTTATGTGACAAGTCCATCAACCAATTGCTTTAGTTATTTCCCTAGAGGCTTTGATATATCCTTTTGTAATTGTGGCAACTTATTCTGAATATCATTTATGACTCCCTCTAGTTGCTCTGTGTTTTCCACATTCAATTTTAGAATGCCTTCTCTCGTAGTTTATCAAAAAATATCTACAAGTTGAAACTTTTGGAGTGGAAATATGCTTGAAATATCTACCCATTTTCCAACCAACAATAGTTGAAGTAGTTGGGGTGTGATAATCAGTTGGATTTATTTCTTCTGTTGTAAAAATATTTGATGGTTTGCATCAATGATGTTATAGTGGAAGATGATGGTCTATCTAGTGATGAAAGAGTTGTATGTAGTGGCACTTATCCCTCTAATTGGCTATTTTCCTATTGAGTTCCTCTAGAGGGTTTATTATGAGCTTTTTGGGCCTTCTTTTCTTCTTCCTTCATTATTAGATATGCCTTTTTCATGGCTTTCACTATTTCCTCAATTTATTTGGTGATTTGGGGGAGTTTGCATCATCATCTTGTCTACTATTCTCTTAGAGTAGAGCTCTTTGACCTGTATATGTTTTAACTTCTATTTTTGTTCTATTGATATTAAGGGAGTGATCTCTAATAAAGCTTCCTTCCTCAATTTTTCTTTATGTTGAATTCTTTTCTCTTTTATTTGAGGGATAAGGCCAACACCTTTGAAAATGTTTCTATCACATTTTCAAATGTGATTAAAAAAGCAACCATGTATTTGACCATTGCTTCTTCAATTATTTCTCTATTTGTGGCTCCCATCTCTATGTACATTTGGGCCATTTTTGCAACATCCCTTTTCCAAACAACGTGTTGTATAGGATATTAACATCCATTATTTCTTTTGGTTGTCTTTTTATTTTTTATTGTACTTGTCTTTCCATTTTTTCAATGGAGGTCTATGTGTCCTTTTAATTTTTTCTTTTGTCTCTTTTCCTATCTCTCCATGCTCATTTGCATAAGTATTTTTGAAGCTATTTCTATTGATGTATCACTCTATGGTGGGTTGTTGGGAAATTCTATTTTTACTCTCCCCTTCCCTTTCTTGTCTCCTTGTTCTTTAGATTGTGTACAATCAATTCTAGGGGATCATACTTGTAGTCTTCTATACCTTTGTGGAGTTGATGTAATATGCTCCTCTGGCTTGGTCTTTAGAATACCCCACTTTTCTTTCAAATTATCCTTATTCTTCTCTATTTGTTCTATTGATTTCTTCTTAGCCAAGTTATCCATATATTTTTGATAGGTTGTGAACTTTTCAACTTTAGGATCCTTGGGTAATTTTAGGAGAGTTTTCAAATACGAGTCTATTATCTTGTTGCTAACTTCATAGGAAAGTTGCACAATCCAAGATACCCTTGGTTTAATGGCCTCTGTGATGGTGTAATATTTTTCCACACAAAAGACAATATCATTGATGTATTTTTTGATCATGTCATAGGATATGCATTCTTTACTACACATCTACTATTCTAGGAATTTAAAAAACCCCAGTAGACCATAGTGTAGGATGTGACATCCTTAAAATTTCTACGTGGTCCTAGATTTATGAGGCAACCGACCGATTTGTTTCCTAATATTTTCCTGCAAATATTGGTAATGTGTTCATAAAATAGAAGGTAAGGCATATCATAAGCGTTGCATACCTAAATTGGTAGTGGGTATTTTTTGTGCACTAGATATTTTCCAAAATCTGCTCCTACAAAAATTCATAGAGATATATTTTTCATTTACACTACCATTTTATGTGCAACATGTATAGAGATTACCATAGTAGAGTCCTTGCATTTTGTATAAAATACTTTGTATATGATCCCTATTGTTGCATACTACATAATTGGATTTGTTATTTTTGTTACATCCAAACTCCTTATGTTGTATGTAGCCCTAGTCAATTGAGTGATGTGGTCATACTTTATGGATTTCTTCAAGGGGATATTGTTAGCATATATTAAATTGTCCACCGTTTGGTAATGATTAGGTTGCAGTTATAGCAAGTTGTTTTTAGTTACAGATATAAACTATAACCTCCTTGTATAAATTTTTATGATCAATCAATAATAAAAAATCAAGTCTTTCAGCTCTTCATTTGGTATCAGAGCTCAAATAAATCCTTGTGCTTGTGCATTTGAATCCTAAAGAAAGAATATGCATGGCATATAAATCCTAACAATGACACCAATCTGTATGATGGAATTTGGGTCTACAAGAAAGGAGTGGATGTATTGTTGGAATTACTAATCTTGAGCAACAACGAACAACTACATTTAATACAATGTTAGAAGAGATCCATTGGGATCTACCACCCCCTTTCTGTGTCTAACATATGCTAGCCAATTAGTGTTTTTGGCAGCAAATTAATTGTGGTGGTTGAATTTGAATTTTGAGTAGTAGTTTCTTGAAAAGGGGCAAGTAAGACAAAAATAAAGAATAGAATGCTTTTTCTGTTAGAGTGTGCAGAAGAACAAGGAGGGAATGTTCAGTAGAATAAAATAGAGGAGAAGAAGAATCTACAACAAAAAAAGATATTGCACAAAGTGTAGAGGTACAGTGCTCCAGAATATTTGTAGTAACACACAGAAAGCTCTAGTGCACTTGAATCTAGGTAGTGTGGTATATGAAGGAAATACAGAGTATTAGCTCTGAGTTTTGTATGTAAATATTTTTGAATGTAATCTTCTTGTGTATGAATGAAATATAAAATATATTCTACCTCCATGTTGTCTCCTTTGCTCTGTGTGTTTTCATCTTTTCCCACTTTAGTTGGGATCTTCTTCCAATATTTTGGTATCAAAGCCATGTTTAGAAGAGCCCTAATTTTTTTTAGACAGTCAGTTTTAGATCCCAAGCTTTTGGGTATTAAGAAAAGCCTTATAATTTTTGGGTATTTGTAGTTTTCCCCTCATTTAGAAAAATGGTTGGAGGAGATAATAGGATTTAGAAACAACCACCTATGTTTGATGGTAAAAAATATGATGTTTGGGCAAAGAAAATGAAAACTATCTTAGTTGAAAATGACTTATGGTAGTTAGTAGCAAATGGGTTCATAGATGTGACTAACCCAAATGCATTTACAACATTGAGCAATGCTCAAAAGAATCAGTTGAAGAAGACAAGAAAAAAATGATGCTAAAGCCCCGAGTTTGATTGAGGCAGCCTTGACAGAGGCTATTTTTCCCCAAATAGCAGTAGCTAGTTATGCAAAAGAAGCATGGGAAATGCTTCAAACCAGTTACAAGGGTATTGGAAAGGTGAGGTTAGTGAAACTCTAGCTGCTAAGGAGAGAGTTTGAGACCCTACAGATGGACACAAATTCTATTTCAAATTTTCATACAAGGGTTTTGTTGATGCCAAAAATTGGCAAGGTAACAACCTTTGTGGGAAACTTAGTTTATGGGGGACTTATTGCGCTAAATGAGTGACCTCCGGGTTTTTAAAGAAGCTAGATTCTTTTGTAATTGGGGTTTTGGAATGGGAAAATGAAGCGGATATAAAAATAAAGAATCTAACTAAGGCGATGCCCAGAATTTAGATAAAAGGCACGATAAACCTATCTTTTGGATATGATCTAAGGGCCCGCTTAGCAATTTACCATGTCCTAGAATAACAGAAATTAAGGATTGCAAGCATGAACAACTCATTCAATGACATAAAATAATTATCACACCCATTTACTGAAAAGAAGAGTCAAAAGACATTATCTAAACCAGTAAAATTGCATTCAAATTATAGAAGTACGGAAAATAAACCATTCAAACAATAATGGCACAGTGTAAAGTTTATCAATAGCATAAGAAAATAGAGAGGCCAAACAATGGCACAGTCTGTGAGTTCTTGCAATAATCTAAACAATAAAAAGGTATGATGTCCTTCCAAAAATCTTGTAATTCTTAAACTAGTGGAACTTGAAAAATATGTAGCATGTAATCTTCGAACTTAGAACCCCTCTTTAGAAGAAAAGAGTAGTATATATAGTGAGCCTCCCACCGTTGGTGAGTAGCAACTAAAAATATTTAGAATCTTGAGCAATGATGTCATACCAATGATTACCCTTGGACGCTATAACAAAAAAGGTTCAGGCCATAGCATTTGGTCGCTCCCCATTCAGGTGCATCCCTTGCGAATGATGGCAGTGGTCCAAGAAAAGTCTTGTACAAACAAGTGTCACCCCCTCGTATAGGCAGGTAGAACATGTGGAAGCATATTGCGACCCATAGTTCACTTCATTCCTTGCATTGAAGAAGCATGCACTAAAGAGACGTGTGGCAGCATTTCGCTGCCCGCAGTTCATTTTTCCTTCCTTCGTTGAAATCTTGCACTAAGATAACAAGTAGTAAAAATGTTTACTATAGATGCTGCCTGTGGGGCCTGCCAAATCTTTATGCGAATGGGAGTTATGTGGAATGCAGGCGGGGACCGATGAGGAAGTTAAGGGAAGCAATTAAAATAACCTGCAGTGAAGACACGTGGGAGCATAGTGGGGGTCGATAGAAGAAAAAAGGAGAGAAATCCCTTGGAGAGTGTTGAGTGGGCACGTGGCAGAGACCGCAATGATTATCAAAAAGGGGTTGATGATATTCATTTGAAGGAATGGGCCAGTACTTAGCCAAAAAAAAAACCTGAAGGGAGCATGGTGAATTTCATATTCACAACTTCTAGCGACTATTAGGGGCATTTCACTTTGAGGAACGTGGAACCCAAAATTTTCTCTAGTTCACAAACTAGAGTGTCATCCATTGGCAACAAAAATAGATCTTGGAAAGGGCTGACTATAGGGGTGGCCAGTCATCTTTGGATGGTTTGGTTATATTGCACAAATTTTCCTGTGCTCCACCTAGGTCGAGCGTTTCTTTATAAGGC
>VDFB02000015.1:551813978-551917885 GCA_007258455.2 Sequoia sempervirens
CACATGCGTAATATTACCTCATGGCTTCTTACCACAAAATAAGAGAGCATTATGTTGGGTGGAAGGGTTTTATATTTTTAATTTCATTTCCCTTGATGTGTTTGACATCTCGGATAATTGAGGGATTCTTGTATAAATTTCAGAAATGCCCCTCAATTACTGCAATTTTTCACCAATTAAGTCTTCAATTGATGGTTGCGGAGGTGGTGGAGCATTTGGCATTTATGCATTTTCATTCTCAGCTGGTGGATCGTTTGGAATTTATGCATTTTCATTCTTAGCTAGTGGATTGTTTGGAATTTGTGCATTTTTTCATTCTCAGCAATATAATATTTGGGTCTTCAAGTTAAAAACTAATTAATCTAATTGAAATTAGATAATATAAATGAAAATATTGTAAAAATACCCTAGTTTTTAAAAAATCCAAAAAAAACCCTACTTTTTAACAAAAATCTATAACATTCTCTAATTTTTAATAAAAATACATAAACAACACTATTTTTTAAACAAAATCTATAAAAAACATTCATTTTTAATCAAAATTCATTCTAAACTCAAGTTTTTCATAAAAATCAATCAAAAACCCTATTTTGAAAAAAAATCCATAAAAAACTAATTGAAATTATGCAAATCTAATTCAAAATTTTATTAAAGCCAAAAAAAATCCAAAAACTAACCTTTCAAATTGGATATTAGCTAAATCGGATATTTGATATGTGAAAATCATCCTCACTATGTGCCTATGGCCTTTGAAAATGCTAAATGATTTTAACAACCCAATATATGTGTGTGTGTGTGTTTGTGTGTGCCTAAAATCAGATATCTGACATGGAGATCTTGGTTTGGGCATTGCTTTGGAGCAATGTACTGACACCCAAGCCACAAAAAAGTCAGCTCGTCATTTTTCGTGTTTTTGGGTTGATGAAAAACATAATTTTTTTCCCATTGCCACTTTTTGGCTCATCATGATCCTGCACATACCCGCTTAGGATAGGCTTAAATTAGGTGTGGTTGGGTAAGGTTAGATTTTAGGTGTCTACACCTCCTCCTTGGTATCTCCAATCCTTGAATTTTGATGTTTTCTTAAGAATATATTTTTAAAGTCAGAGACATAGGGATACTCCTAATGTGGTACATGGTATACATTATCCCTGACACTTTCACCACACTGTATTATTTGGATTGTGAGTTCAAATTTGTACTGATTTGGGTACCTTATATGATTACTCCATCGTTGATCCTCGATGTCTCACACTATGTCTCCTTTTCAATATTTCTTATTCATGCTTCCCCTAAATGCATACCTTAAGGTATGAATTCCTAATAACCATGGATCCTCAACTCTCAATAACTTAGTCCATTTTCCCTTTTAGTGTTGGAGTTGTGGTGATATACATATCTATGGCTTGAAACATGAAGAATTCCTTACCCACAATCCCCAAAACTCTAACATTGACATTGGTCATGTAGACACTAAGAATTGTCCTAGGCCTACAAACACTATTTTTATTTGTCAATCCCCCCATTCTGAGTTAAATAATTAAATAATTTTAATTATTTGATTATTGAATATTGTCATATTTTTTCTATTAATTAAATAATCTTAATTATTTAATTAATTCATTTCTAGTATTTTATTCTTCTTTTGATTAATTTACTTACATCACTAATGTCCCCTTTCTTTCTATAATTCAATTTTTTTATTTACTTAAATATTGTCATCTTTCTACTATAATTAAATAATTATTTTAATTATTTAATTATTCATTATCCTCTTCTTACATAAATTAAATAAATTTTATTTATTTAATTGCCTACTAATTTATCTTTTTCCCCACTTTTGAATTAAATTATTATTTAATTAAAAATTAAACTTGCCTTCTTTTTCTATAATTAAATAATATTTCCATTATTTAATTATTCACTTTCCCTCCCAAATTAAATAATTTTTAGAATTATTAGTTTCCTCCAACAACCTCTTTTTCCATTCTTTTCTATTTATTAGTGTCATTCTTATCTCTTCACATCTCATTCAATTTCCACCCTTCATTGAATTATTTTATAATTTAATCTCAACTATCTATCCTTAACCAAGTCCTATCTTTTCCCTAATTTATCCCTAACCCTATTTCATACTACATCTTTCAATCTTGGCCATTGATAGTCATATCTTATTGGATTTTAATCTCAACCCTTCATTCCAATTTGGCTTTCTATAAAAGACACCTATCATTGTCATTTTAAGGAACCTAGTACACATTCTATGCAAGTACACTCTAGCTATTCAATCTCCAATATTTTGCTATCATTGTCAGTAGGCTATCATTGCATACTAAAATCTAAGGGCAATCAAGCATATAAAACAAAAATGGAGAAGGACAATGGAGGTGAATCAATCATGGCATGAATACTTTGGTGATATTGCTTTGTTATTTTGTGTTTTTATGCCTATTTGTGCTTCATTGTTGATTTAGAGACTTGGGGATTTAGTTTTATTGATTAATACCTTTAACCTTAAATTTTCCTAATATTCAGGTCAAAAGTATCCTTGACCTTGACCCTCAAAAATCTTGCATCTTGCACTCTTCACTCCTACCTACCTCCTAGTATGGCCTATGATGCTATTAATGACTATATTTGATGATAAAACTACTCCATAATGGATTATACTACATATAAACAACTTTTCACCAAGAATATTTGGATTCACATGCACTTCCAAAAAACAAAAAAGAGAGGAAGACACCCATAGTTATTTTATATAGTGGGCTCTTTCTTGGCCTTCAAATCAAAACCCAACATCATCATTAATGTAGAGGACATTCATTGATGATAGGGAAACATTCCTCCTTGTATTGTGAGTACATCTAGGCATGTTTGACTATTTTCTCATGCACATTTTATGAAGAAAATATGCTTGATAGACATGTGTGTCCCTTACTATGTACTAGAGGATGATTTTTTTGTTTTAATGAATATTTCACACTTGCCCCTATTGGTCAAAATTTATGAGGGGTATTTAAGATCAAAATTAATTATTTATTAGAGGATAGAAAATGGGAAAAATATGGGACTATCTAAGAGAGAAAAACTTGCTCAATAGAACTTTAAGGTTTTCAATTTTAAGATTTGGGTAAAACATTTTGATATAGTAACAATCCATGTTTATCTTGATTTTTTAATAAAAAATTATGAAATTTTAAGAGTGAATGATTAAAAGTAGAATAAAAATTGATTGAGTGCCTCCCAATGTATGTTGTGTATTTCTAGATGTGTTGTTGATTAGTTGGCCAATCAAATGATTGTAAAATCCTTACAAATATTTTGCAAGGTATCTTTATAGAAAATAAAGAAAATGTATGAGTGTGCTCATAGATTACTAAGTAGACTCATCTAATATTTTATAAACATTTATTATTTTTTGAGTGTATTTGTATAACCTAGTCTACCTATACATTTTTAAAGACATAGTCTTTAGTGATATCTTCATTATGGTGTCACCATTGGTTTCAATTATTACATATTTTCTATTAAATTAGTGACTTTATTTCCAAATTTGCTAAAGGCATCAATATACTATTGGGTCCATCTCCCCATCATCCCAGTAACACACTAAAAACAACTTAAACATTTTTTTCATTTTAATCTAATTTAGTGTATTCCAAGTGCCATGTTTGAATGTATACAATGAACTCATAAACATTTATATTTTTTAAGAGGGTGATTGTGTTGGTATGTGGCATCTGATCATGCAAATACTATACACTCATAACGTATTGTGGGGTTAATATGTCAAGGTTTTCCCATTGACATGTCAAGGTTTTTTTTTCCCATTGACACATCATGGTTTTTCCATTAACACGTCAAATGAAAAATGACCTTGTAAATCCCTAATTTTAGAAGGTTCCAAAAAGCTTGTTATAAGTGGTTGGGATGTATGTTGTGGTAGTGTGTTTGTGAGATTGTAATATGTTTTTCACTAGATAATAAAATCATTGGGTGGCTGAGTTTCTATAGATGTAGCCCATATTGGGTGAACCACATTAAAATTCTGTGTTGATCTCTTTTGTGTTATTCTTCATTGTTATTTCTGGGTTATTCAATCTGCATATAATTGTTAATGTTTATTGCTCCAATCTGCATGAACCTTAATATATT
The DNA here is from genome assembly GCA_007258455.2 of Sequoia sempervirens. NCBI lineage: Eukaryota > Viridiplantae > Streptophyta > Pinopsida > Cupressales > Cupressaceae > Sequoia > Sequoia sempervirens. The sequence continues at coordinate 551,818,137 of VDFB02000015.1, forward strand.
GATGCTAACTATTATAAACTAGTATAAAGGCACAAAGTGACAACTGAAATGGGTATTGTTTGTATCAGAGTAAGTGTTTAGTTTTCATGGTATTATCTATTGAAATACCTTAGGGAAGGTCCCCTTAGATTAATAGAGCTAGAAGTGAAAGAAGTTTTACCTAGGTTAGTAATTGGTTAAAATTTTCCTTGCTTGATCATAAGGTTGAATGTTCTACTTTGGGTTTGACACCCTTGACACTCAAGAAGAGGCTTAACTTTAGGGATTTGAGATTGACAATTTTGATCACCGACATTAATCCTTTGATTGTTCTAATCATGCATTCCAAATGAAGTAAGTTATGACAACTCAAGTAGTAAGGAATTGTTATAGGGTTTCCTTTTGTTCATTTTATTGTACTTTCCAAGGCTACATAATTATTAAGTATCTCAAAGAGATGTTTGAAAAAGGGAAGGGATGGAGAGAATCATAGATGCTAGAGTTAGTTTATAATGAATTGGTTAGTCCATTTCCACATCATTTAGTAGAGCTAGATATATTTTGACCTTCATCAATAATTTGATTATGTATACTTGGTGTGGTGTAGAAATATGTACAAATTTACATTTTCATTCTATGTTTGGGTCCCTTAATTTAATCAAACTTAATTAAGCCTCTAATTGGTCCAATTATGCAATTAAAATCCTAATTAATCCCATTTTACAAAAGGGATTTACATGTATTAAACAACTGCATGTTGGATTTTAGTTGTTTATGATTTTTGGTTTGTCCTTGATGACAAAACTAGTTCTCTAATTTGGAATTCTTAGCTTGTTTGATGAACAATGGTTCTTTGATTTGGAATTCTTAGCTTTGTATGATATGCAGTTACATTGGTTGGTGTTATGATATGCGGTTATATGATATGATATGCAATTACATTGGTTGGTGTTATGATATGTAGTTACAGGATTTTGATTCAGGATTTTGATACATGATGATACTGACAATGTTTATCATTTTGACAAGATGATTTTCAGTTTGATCCTTCAAGGTTACAAGTCATAGGAATATTTAGTTGATTATTATCAGTTTGTCTTTGAATGATATATTAGTTCATTATTAATCTCATATTATTTCACTACCGTATTATTTGGCTTCTTGAGATGAATTTTGGCTCAGTTTGGTTGCATTGGAATCATTGATATCATCATGGTCTTTGTACTTGAAGTATATTAGATTGATAAAATAAGGTGATTCAAGTATATTCATTTTTTGCTAAGGATTCTTAAGCTTCATTGTTACATTCAAATGTAATGATATTGTTTTAAGGAAGTTGATACTCACATTTCTTTGTGGCATTACCAATACATACTTCCATGGTTTTTCTAAGGTAATCGACATCTTATATGGTTATGAGATCTTTGATTTACTATATGGTTTATAGTTTATAAGTTATGGCATTGCTATCAATCACCTTGTAAAGTGATAAAGATATCGGGCACTAAAAGTGACATAAGAGTTTTCTATTGGAAATAATCCTTATTGGGCATGCTAAAATATGTGATAAAGTTTATCCCAAGTTTGAGGCTGTCGGGTATACTAAAGGTTAAAAGCTTATTTTCAAAGCTTGGTAAAAGGAATTTGTTATTTCATTATTTCAAAGCCCTCATTAGGGAAAAATAGGCAAAAAATCATACGAAGAATATGTCCAGGGTTTGCAATGATTAGGTGGAATGTTGTCGGCATCTTGAAGTGACAAAGCTTGAATACACTGGGTAACATTGTTTTTCAATTTTTTCTCTTGTTTTCTAGTTATTTGTTTAAGGCTTAATCATGCAGAGGTAAAAAATTGTCAAAACTGTTGGTTCTTTAGTTGGTATGTAAAAAGAAAATGAACATGTAGTTTAGATGGTTAATTTTGGTTAAGATTTTGAGTGTTGATTGTAAGCTAATGAAAGCTCGACTGTGGAAGTTGGATAGAGAAAAATTGTTGGCGCCTTTCAGCTAGGTAGGTATGGAACTCCTTGACAGATCTTTATGGTATTTGTTTAGTTTTCTTCCACCATAATCAGGTAATGCAAAAACCCCCTTAATGCTTATGAGCCTTGATACAATTTGTTATGGAAGTTGTTAAGAATGATAAAAAAGATTATTTTTTTGAAAGGCATGAAACTATTTTTATGTTCACTCAAATCTATATGGGTTTTGTGAGTAAATATTTGGCTTTAAAATATTATTGTTAAGGATATTTAAGGGCTTAAATTTTTTTGATTATGATTAAAACCCTTTAGGGTTTCTGGATGATTCTTGTAGTACCCCTCCATTTATGCTTATGTTTTCTGTTGCATGTTTTCACACTCTTAGACTTTGGTACTTTGGTTTGGATATTTTGATCACTGATTTTGAGTGATAGTGGATTCACTTTGTGACATGATGATATATTATATTGCAATATTTGATTTCTGACATGCTTTGATGTAGTGTAGATGATTTCCTTCAGATGATTATTGCTATATGTATGTTTATGATGGACTAACTGTTATTTAATTCATCAGTCTGATGTGACGTGTATTGGTGTGGAGAACGAAATTGCATCACTCACTTGCGAGTGCCTTGTGATGTCCATGATTTTCTTCGCACGGTGTGCCTGTACAATGGTTTTTCTATATATATGCATGTTATTGCTTGGTTGTAGGATTGCAGGTACATGACACTGACTCCACCTGGTTACTCAGGTCTGAGCGTGTCAAGACTCAACGGAAATGTTGATTGAGAGGTAGTAGCATGGTTCATCCTAGTCTAGTCTTTAACCTGGTCATAGTACATCATCTATTTAGTCCAGAGTCATAGATGGTCTTGTCTTTTCCTGTTTGGATTAATTGCCTTGGTAGGAAAATCTTGTTAATTTTAATGATAGTTATTATTTCTTAATTTATTGTTATTTAAATTAATTTTTAAATGATAAAATAAGTTTTTACATTTTATTTAATTAATTAATTAGTTTGTTTGGTTAAATAATTTGATCTTAAAAGATTAAATTTATTTAATTAAATAAATTAATTGATTAAATTAAATTGTTTTAAATTGTGTGTGAATAGATTTTATTTAAAATTAATTGTTATTTGGAAATGGCATTTTAATTATTAAATAAATTTTGCATTTTAAATTTTAAATTTTAAATAAAATAAATTCATGCAAATCTTGAGAGGCAAGATTGCTGAGAAGTGGTTAAAAGATATTTTATAGTTCTCGACAAGTGTGCTAGTTATATTTATGGTTTATGGTTGAGGTTGTTCATGGACGTTATTTTGGATCTAGGAAAACACAAAAGGTTATTGGATTCTTCACGGGAAAAATATTAGAGCTCTGTAAAAAAAAAATTTCTGGTTATGCTATTTGGTAATATTGTATACTTGTGGAAGTTCTTTGGTTTGCAAATTGGAAATTGGTGTTCGGGAAAAGCTTTGGAAGCTACAAGCAACAGAGGTTCTCATCACTAGATAGTTTTCTAAAGCAAAGGAACACATGTATTCTCCTTGTGATTTTTATTTTGCTTGTTTTTGAAAAAGAATGTTTGAGAAAAGAAAGTTTTAATTTCATTAAAATATTTGTAATTCTCGGGAAAGTTAATTATTGTATATTTTCTGAAGGATTTGTAGTTTTCCTATAAATTTCAGAAAACTTATTTCTCTGTAGAATTAAATTAGTGAAGGGAAATTATATGAATGGAAAATGGATTTTAAAACCTTTGGGGTAAACCAAAATTTGAATGGAAATTTCTGTGCGTGTTATCTTTTGAAACCCGGAAGAAAATTTGTTAATTTCCCCAATTTCCCCATTGTATCCTGTAGAAATTTATTTTACTTCTTTGTTTAATAAAAAACCCTGATGGAATTATATATATATTGATAAATAAATAAATAAATAAATATATATATATATATCTACATTTAAATTCATATATTAAATTGGATTGTGAAATGACTTTGAATTTTAATATATGAAGTTTTGGTTTGGAAATCGCCATACAGGCATTTATTATTAAAAAAAGACGGATTAAGATTTTCGTATATGCGAAATCAAAATTTCGCAAGTATAAAAATCCATTTTTATTTTATTAGAATAAAATGTATTTATTTGTTATGCATAGTATGCAGGGGAGGGGGGGTGCAAAGGCCATCCCACAGCCTCCCTTAAGGGTAGCGGCTGTGGAGAAAGCCCTATGCTGCCCTCTCAGGCAGCGCACAGGTTGCCGCCACAGCCGTGGCCCATAAGGGCTAGCTGCGGATGTGGCCAAAACCATAGCATGTTTTCTTTAGGATATAAAATGAAAATTCAATTTTAGTGTGTATTGAATTTGATAAAAATTATGTCATTCGAACTTTATCCCTTATGAATTTTATTAAATAATATATATATAAATATATGTATATATATGTATATGTATATAAATATATGTATATATATATATTTGTTTAATATTATATAGGAAATTTGTAATTATATATGTATTAGTTTTTAAACTTAATTGATTATAAATTAAATAAGATGCATGTGGAGGTATGTTAAGCATGAGATTGACTAGTTCTAAATATTATGAATGATAGATAAAATTTAGACTTTATTTTATATGAAAATTGAGGAAATTAAAATTAGAACAATATAATGCAATTTTCTTTAGTCGTTTGAGAAAGGATTTGCAATTAAACTGCTATAATTTCTTGTTAATTTCTTTGAATGACTAGATTTAGTAAATCTGAATAGTAGACGTTTATTTTTCTTGATTTGCTTTAATCGTGTTATTTTATTGGGAAAATTGGGAATGTCTTAATTGTATAAGTCTTCTAGAAAAATTGTAAAACGTGGGAATTGTGATTATTTAAGTAGAGTTCTTGAGTTAACTAAGGTTGTGTACATGGATTTTGCATGGTGGTTTGACACCTATTTTATGAACAATGACTTGTCCGTTGTAATACGTTTGGTCTTATATGTTGATTTTGGATATATGTACACCTTGTAAACCTTAGTTAAGGAAACTTAGTATACCTTTGTTATGTTTAGGGGAGTGGCTCTGTGTAAGGGTTGACACACAAAGTGGTGTCAGGGTAACTTACAAAGAGTTAGTAAGTCAGTGATAACTAAATAACACTGTAGTTAGAATTAAAATCCTTAATAAGATGTTTATGCCTCACTTATGGACTCTTGAGCTAGTTTAGTCTTGAGTATAAGATAAGAAGGCCTGGAATGGAAAATCGATGTCTTGTTACTTTAAAAAGGCATTCGATTCCGCAATAACTTGCAAACAGGGCCAGGTTTCGTAAGAGGTTACCAGGATAACCCAAGTTGGGGGCCGGAACCTAGGAAGAAACACAAGAGTAACCTTTGTAATATTGTGATGACACTCCACCTAAAATAATAGTTAACCTTGTGTACTTAGTACATACGATTGTCTTAAATCTGGAAGCAATGTAACCATCAATCAGTTGTGTACGTGTGTCTAGGGTTAGTAGATTATGTCTAGGTAACCATATTACTATCTCCTAGCATGGGGGTGGACCTACGGGTACCACATGGTTGGGTGGAATGTGCATCTTACTCCGTTGGGTCCCCAGTTTATGATCATGGCATTGAGAGCTTCATGGATGGAGAGCTCGCACTTGGATATAGGTGTACTTTCTTTATTGTATTATTGTAAAATTTGTATTTGAAAACATCCCTCAATTGTTTTTGAGGTGAACATTTGTAAATGTAAATTGTAACTATTATTTGATCTACCTCATCAGATGAATGAGTTTTGTAATATCTTATCAAATGCAATGTAAGAAACATGTTTGTACTTTATGTTATCTTGAATGGTATTTCAAATGTTATGCAATGATTACTTTTTAAGTTTACGAATAATTAAAAATGTACAATGCTAAATACTAAATTCGTCTATGGAAACTCAAGTAGTGTAATGTCGCGTAACTTAATGAATGTATGCAACTAATTAAGTTAATAATAATACTTAAAAAATAAAATTATTTCACTATTATACACAATTGCAACATTCCTTAGGTTATTATGATGGGGCATTACAATTCTTCTCAGATTGTAATAGAATATACTCTCATTTGCTATGAAGTTAATGTACTCTTTAGGGTTTCTCACCTATAACCCTAACCTGAGTTGGTTTATAGTTATTGAAACTGCATACAAAGGTTCTTTCACACAATGAATTTAAAAGATAACCTTCAAACATTTTTTTGGGTTACCTGGAAGAAGAATATGAGATGCTAGACTTATCCAGAAGTTGTATTGCATTCAAAATATTTATAACAGTGATTCTCAGATTATTGTATTTAAGGAATATGTTGTCATTCTCATACAATATTCTTCAATGTGCTTATGAAAATATTCATAGTCTTCTATTGAGACACTAGGATTGTAAATTGAACTTTTAGGGTATTGATAGTATACTGTAACTATTATGCATTGTAAAGGAGTTAATTCTCTTGTATGTTGTGAATTTGATGCTTTTGAACTTTGTGGATTTGGTGCTCCTAAAATTTGTGGAGTTGGTGCTCCTGAACTTTGAAGAGTTGGTGCTCTAAGTGAATAAAGAAAAATATTTTTTGAGTGGTTTTTATTCCTCAAGAGGGTTTTCCACTCAAGACATATATTGTGTTATGTGATGATTTTATGTTTGTGAATTTTCTTATCTGTCTAATCTCAATGTGTCATCAAATGCATTGAATGGTTGTTAATTATTAGTCTTTCATCTTTGCCAATGTTTATGTCAAAATGTAATGCATAAAAGGTTTTGTTATTAATGTGGGCTCTGATACATATGAAAGTGTAAAACATCTTAATTTCAACCTATGACAATGTTATGTCTATAGGTTTAATTCATGGTTAATGCACACATAATATTGTTCAAGCACAAGTCAAATCTATTATATAAACTATCTTTTGATATTTTGGTTCAAAAGTCAATTAAATCCTTGGAATTGTAAAAATTTGGTGACTTACATGAATCACTGATTCACCCCCCCTCTCAGTGATTCTAGTCTTCCAACATTGCAAATATTAATTAAATTGCCTTGGAAATTGAGTGTCCTGGATTTAGGTACTAGTACCCATTCTCCCAGGGGTGAATGGGTCCTCCTTAAGCTGAGGATCTAAAATTTTATTTTATTTTTGGCGGTATTTTTATGATTCAAATTCAAATTGCAATTGTTAGCCTTTGATGTTTAATTGTCAAGAAATTAGAAAATTACCTATAAATACAAGGTCTTTTTATCAATTCAAATCTTAGAAGCAAGATAGAACAAGCAAGAGAAAAAATTATAGAAAATATTATCAAAGGTGTTCAAGATAAGATTTATTAGTCTTCTACATCAACATTCAAGATCTCAAGCATCATGTCAAATCTATTTGCATCTATACATGTTTTTGGAGCTAACATTGTGATGTAGGTTTCAATCATTCAAGCATCAAGATCATCGTCCAATCAATCCATTTCATGCAAGATCAATACCTTAGAGAGATGTGTTAAACTTCAGTCCTCTAAGGATCCCCATTCAAGGGTTTGGTGAGTTACAAAAAGATAGTGTTCATTCATCATTCTTTACATTTCATTATTCTTTCATTTCAAGATTTAATTACAAAACTAGGGTTTGACCAAGGAAAACCCTTATCTACCAAAAAAAACATTTTTATCCTCTCTTTGTGTATGTTTAGGTTCATAGGTGAAGAAAGGATTGGAATTGAAGATCTCAAAAGTGCAAAATTGTAAAATTTGTAAGTTGCAATGTTGTCACAAAAAGTTGTCAAGATCTTAGAAACCCAACTCTTGGATTTATTTTTGATATTTTAATAATAAAACCTATGGAAAAAGGAATCTCAAATCCATCTCTATAGGCTCTTGAAAATTGAGGAATTTTTTTGTACAAGGAATCATTTGCCATTTCTGGACACTCAACAACAAATTTTGGTGATGGGTACACAATGTCTTACCTTTCTCAAATCTACTAAAAGTTGGTTGTTTCTGCTAGATTTATTCTTCATCTACATGATTTAGGTCTTAAATTGCATATTTGAGCTCATTTACTATTTTATTTTTATCTACCAAAAGTTTTGTTTAGAAAGATTTTACCTCATCCTCAATCATAAGGAAATTTTCCAAATCTTCAATTGGGTTGACTCACCTAGGGTTGAAAGTCATTCTTGCCATTGGGGGATCTCATTTCCTAATGAAATATAAAAAATTTAGGTCCATTACACCCCATTATTACCCTTTATATTTTTGGTAAACTTACATTGGTGAACCCTCATTTTGATGAACCCATTTTCATTTTGGTGAGCCTAACATTCTTGCACTATAATATTTCTGATTGGAGTTCATTCAAACCGTAGATATAGGATTTACATGAGTTTGCATTGAATTTCATTAGTTTTCATTTCATTTAGGGTTGTCAAAATTACATTAGTTTTCATCTCATTTAATTTGAAAATCCAAAAAAAATTGCATGCATATTACATTGATTTTGTATAACGCTTGCATATTAGTATATTTGCAGTCATTTACATTCACAAATTTGTTCAAAATTGGATTTCAAAAAGTGTCACTTTTTTCATCATTTTTCACTAATTTCATTTTCATTAGGACACGTAAATCTGGAAAATTCTGTTGCTAAAACCACAGTCTACAATCTAAAACTGAGAATTCAATCATTAAGCAAGAAATTCAAACTTCCATTTTTCAAATCCCTGACCTAGGACACATTCACCCTAGGGTGAATATGTACTTGTACAGGTTCTATTTCAAAATTTTGGGCATTATTTTGTCTCTATTTTCTTATGTTGTTAAATTTGTATTTTAGTTTCAAAAAACAATTTTTTTTGTACTTTCTTGCATTAAGTTCAATTGGTCAAATTAAGTGCATTGTTTGAAATCAAAATTGGCATTAAAATACATAATTTTTAAGTTTTTTCATAGTATAATAAGTAGATTATCTTGTTTCAAATATGAAATTTCAATATCATTTTATACTTGTATTGTGATTCACACTTTTTGGTGTTCATTGTATAATCACAGTTCCCTTTCTCCATTTTATGTACACATAGGTTTGGTGAAACTTGTATGAGATTCAAAACTTGGTTTCCTATTAGCAATAATCTAGTGAAATGTAGTTCGAGACTCATTCCATCCCACACTACTACATTTTCCGTGGATCTTGAGTTTTCCAACTCTTTCAATCATAGTGTTGATACTAGTCCACCCATTATGGACCATAGCTTTGATAAGACATTTCCCATGACCATCCTACCCACAAACAATGTGACTGATGTTGAAAAAATGGTTGCTAATGTCCCTCAAGAAAAGCTAAAACAAATGGATGAATCCTTAGAAAAAATGCAAAATTTTGTGGGTTCTAAATATATTGCTAGTACTGTGATTCCTATCATAAATAACATGAAGAAAATGCTTGATAATGAACGAGGAATAAATTTTTTGTGTATCCTAGCTCATATCATTAATGATCACATGAGTAATAATAAGGATGATTATATAGATACTTTGATTAGATTCATTGATGTTCAACCTTGTAAGGGCTAAACCAACTTGTTTATGAACATTGCTTTCTCAAATAATAAAATAATAAAACACAGACCTGATGGTCCTCTTTACATCACTAGAAGAATCGATGACAATCCTACTAATGGGATATTAATTGATCCCATGTGTGTAGAGAATGTGATCACCTAGGAATTCTTATTTGTGCATGAACTTTATCAATATTCTTATGAAAAATCGAAAGCATGGATCAAATAACATAATGGTTTTGCTTGCCCTATGATATGTTCAATCACTCTCTCATTAAAATTTGGACCAAAACAATTGAATTTTTTATTCTCCATCATCTCGTTATTAGAAAAATTCTATGTGAATATTGGTTATCCATGGCTATGCTCCATGGATGCTATCTCGTTGGTAGTGTATAAATGCTTAAAGTTTCCATTTGGCAATGCCATCTTTATTGTGCACCATAATATCTTTAATCACATGTCTTCCTATGGGAATTTCTCATTAGATTTCCTTTGGAATGAACCTATGGAACCTCTTAAGTCTCATGAGTACTTCTTTTTCAAATATTATCAAAAGTTCAAGGAAAAGCGCATAGAAAAATATCCCTTAATAACATGCCTCAACCCATGATTGAGCCTCCTATCATTAATGAAACCATGATTGAACCAAAATCCTTTCTAAGTAACCAATAACAACCCATGATAAATCCTTCACCTATCTTCTATAAAAGACAAAGAGATAACAATATAAGCCCCATTGTGCCTCCTAAGATTAAAAAGGTTTATAAAGCTAAAGAGAAAGTGGTTGAAAAACCTTCCATTGTTCCTTCTGTTCCTCCTTTTTAGGAGGAAAATAAACCAATGGTTAATATACCCATTCGTACACAATCACAACTTGAAAATAATGCAAGAAGAAATACAAATGCTAAAGAGTGTAGGCATAGATGTTATGCTATTTATTGTAAGTTAAAAGAAGAGAATAAAACAAAAAATCAAGATCATACACCAATTGAAATAAAGCATGATGATTCTCCACCTTCACCACAAAAAAAAACACATGAAATATCTATGGAAATTTTCATTAGTTCTCCAATTGTTATTAACTTGGATTATGATGATGATATTTCTAAGATTGACGAGGAAGTGTATAATGAGCTAAATTTATTGTTTTCCTCTTCCATGAGCTTAGATTCAATAACAACTGTCATGATCCTCCTAACAAGAGTGACTCTTCATGTATTGAACTTGGTGATAATCCTAGTATGTCACTTGTCATTGCTCCTTCAATGGCTAGTTCTTTTCCTTCCGCATATGATGAACAAGATTGAGATGTAGATGACTTGCTATAGGTTGAATCGCATGTGCCATACTAGTCTTTTCTTTTTCTTCCTTTCATGTTCTTTGTGATTGCATGCACATAATGTGATCCCCCATACAATGCTACTTGGAATGTATTTATATGTTTGTGAGCCTACTCTGGATGACCCTTGTCACCCCATTGGTGCAAGGATACAAAGGAATCGAATTGTCATGAAATTCTTCTATTTGTATCTTCATTCTTCTATATGTTGTACAACTTTATATTTTATCTTGTGTTTTCCTTTTGGGGATGACACAAGGTGTTGAGAAATTTAGGTCTCTTCCATGTTGACCCAAAATATTTTCTTTGTTTTTTCTCTCTATGTGTCATTCTTCTTTTGTGCTCATTGTTCCATGAGTCATTTGGGGAATGATGATGATTCTAAGCTCGATTATATCACTATAGCAAAGACATATGATGACCCTAGATCCATGGATCTCTTATGTATTATCTTAGGATTGCATATGAGGGGAAACCTCCTTCCCATGACATAGTTCTATATTGGAAACATTTGTTATACATAGGGCCGATAGGCTATCATAAGGTCCTAACACTTTAGTTAGAAATATATTAATTATGTCAACCGGGTAGTGTTCAAAGGTTGTATGCAATAGGGGATTTATCGACCATCTCTCTAAGGTTGTAAATATGAACTAAACTAGAAAGCAATTAAACTAGAAAGCATGAAGTTCTTATTCTAGAAAGTGTGTAAATTTACTAAGAATTAACATTTGTAGTTTAAACTGTGAAATTTAAATGAAATCAACTAAGAAATAACAACTAATTGCTGAAAAAAAGTACACTTAATGAATTGTAACTAACAATAGGAGTAGGTGCTCTATAATTTCAAAGCAATAGAACTTAAAGATTGCAAACTTGAAACTATGCCCTGTGGGAGTGCATAACGAAGCTCAACACAATAACATTTATCCAAATTCAACATGTACAAAATGAAAGTAACAATATTAACAAGATAAACACTTATCTACTCTAAGAGATCTCTTGAGTGGCCAACTCTCAAGTGGCTAGCTCTCAAGTGTTCCTATGATTAACTTAGATCACATGTACTTTTGCATCTTCAAAATAAAACCATTCCTAATAATTCCATTACATAGAACTATTGACTTAGAATGGGACTGGAAATATTTATTTTATCCATATCATCAAAGTGTAACACATAGAGACATAGTTGAATAGTATTCAAAGCATTTCATAACAGCATAACATTGCTTTTGGCGGTTACACATATATACTACTTACAAAATCCTAGATTTCAGATGGTGGTAGGTCACCATTGAAAAAGTATTTAACATAATTACAACTGACTAACTTAATAGATGTTCATGACTTAAAAACATAATAAAGGCTTAGAGTGGAGCCATAAAATCTTAAACAAAAAGTTTGAACAAAAAGCTTTAAAGGAGATTGTTGCACTTTGCACGCCTAAATTTCTAGCACCTAAAATTTTGGTGCTTTAACTCCAACTGCTTGAAGTTCGCTTAAAGTCCACTTCATTCTTCGGTCATGCAAAATTCCTATTTAATGAATTGAAATCTATACCATTAAATCAACATTAGTTAGCTAATTTCAATCAATTTAAGAAATAAAGATTTATACATCATTTCATTAAAAGTAGACAATTATTGATCCTAAAAATAAATAATTGGCAGGGCTAAAGTGATTGGTAGTAACAATGAAGGGTATATAGCTTATTATAATTATGAGTTTATTTATACCTCACCAAGAGCTTTCCAAATAAAGCTCTCATGTATTGCCATTTATCATATTCTACTTTAGAGTACAATTTCTCACAACATGGTGTTTAGAAATTTCTCACAAGTGGGGGAATACACATCCCCACTCATTGTTTGCTTCAAAGTGTGGTCTTCTTACATCACATGATGTGTCTTCTTGGTGGTGTAATTAGGTTTGATTTCCTTCAAGAGCATGACTTTTCTTGGCATATGATGTTCCTCTTAGTGGTGATGCTACAACTTACATTCCCTAAGTTATGAATAGTTATGAATATTTTATCCTTGACTAGTCCTCTCTTGGTGACATTAAGCATGATGTTCCCTAAGGTGAGACCTTTCATGAACTAAGAAAAAACCCTTTGAATATCCTATACTATTATATTTATAATCTCTATCATGGCCACCAAGCATAACACAATTTTCTTTCTAGTGGAGCCTTGTTTTCCATGAGTGGCTAGCATAACACAACTTGCTAGCCTTGTGGAACCCATTTTTGTGGTGCCTTATCAAAGTTATCAGGAGGTATAACTTTTGGTATGGTTGACATATGGTAGCTTGTAGACCTAGCATGAATTTCCCATGAACCACCTTTTTAGGGCTCACCTAGTGGACACCGGATTTCACTAGCCCATGTGAGTATATTTTGTTTGCATAGTTGACAATGGGTTTCTACTTGTGAACATTTTTTGGAAAAATAAATAAGTCTTGATCCATACCTATTGGAAAAACAATCAAGGATTAATCCACCCTTTCTCTTTTCTTTTTGCATTGTATGCTTGTGTATCTTGTCTTGCTAATGTATATCATACATTTATGTTGTGTTCCTTTGCACCTATGTTGGTTTTCTATAGGATCTTGATCTTGGGGGCTTGCACAAACTTCTTGATATTTTTCATCCTATCTCACTAACATTTGTACACTTGGACCCCTCTTGTCACTTATTTGTCTACTTTAGTGTGAGTTTGAGTGTAGGGCTCATCTTCTCACTAAAGTGGGGGCTAAATGTAGTGTAGAAAAATTTACACCTTTACATTTTCACTCTATGTTTGGGCCCCTTAATTTAATTGAACTTAATTAAGTCTCTATTTGGCCCAATTATGCATTCAAAATCCTAGTTAATCCCGTTTTCCAAAAGGGAAACCTATATTAGACAATTAAAAACATTAATTAAATTTCTTTGGAAAATGAATGTCTTGGATTTAGGTCCTAGGACCCATTCGCTCAAGGGTGAATGTTTCCTCATTAAGTTGAGGATCTCAATTTTTAATATGTTTTTGGTGGAATTTTAATGATTCAAATTCAAATTGTAATTGTCGGCCTTTGATGTTTAATTGTCGAGAAATTAGAAAATTACCTATAAATACAAGGTTTTTTTATCAATTCAAATCTTAGAAGAAAGCTAGAACAAGAAAGAGAGAAAAAATTATAGCAAATATTATCAAAGGTGTTCAAGAGAAGATTTACCAGTCCTCTACATCAATATTCAAGATCTCAAGCATCATGTCAAAGTTATTTGCATCTATGCATGTTTTTGGAGGTAACATTGTGATGTTGGTTCAAGCATTCAAGCATCAAGATCAACATACAATCAAGCCATTTCATGAAAGATCAAGACCTTAGAGATATGTGTTAGAATTTAGTCCTCTAAGGATCTCCATTCAAGGGTTTTGTGAGTTGCAACAAGCTAGTGTTCATTCATCATTCCTTAAATTTCATTATTCTTTCATTTCAAGGTTTAATTACCAAACTAGGGTTTGACCAAGGAAACCCATTATCCACCAAAATAAACATTTTTCTCCTCACTTTGTGTATGTGCAGGTTCATAAGTGAAGAAAGGATTGGAATTGAAGGTCTCAAAAGTGCAAAGTTGCAAACGTTGTCAAAGTTACAAAGTTGTCACAAAAAATTGTCAAGATAACATAAAATCAAATTCTGGATTTATTTTTTACATTTTAGCTATGAAAATTGTCAAAAAAGGCATCTCAAATCTATCTCTAGAGGCTCTCAAAAATTGAGGAAATTTTTTGTACAAGGACTTATTTTCCATTTCTAGACACTCAACAACAACTTTTGGTGATGGGTACACAATATCTTACCTTTTCTCGGATCTGCTAAAAGTTGGTTGTTTCTAATAGATTTATGCTTCATCTACATGATTCTGGTCTTACATTGCATATTTGAGTTCATTTACTATTTTATTTTTATCTCCCAAAAGTGTTGTTCAAACAAATTTTACCCCATCCTCAATCATAAGGAAATTTGCAAGCTCTCCAATTGGGTTGACTCCCCTAGGGTTGAAAGTCAATCCTATGATTGGGGGGTCTCATTTCTTAATGAAATAGAAGAAATATAGGTTCATTACACCCCATTCTTCCCCTTTTTATTTTTGGTAAACTTACATTGGTGAACCCTTATTTTGATGAACCTATTTTTCTATATTTGACTTAGGTGTACTTTCTCTAATAGAAATTTGAGGTCTTTAAGCTTTTTGGATGATAAAATATTTTGCAAATAAATATTCATTAAGAGCCATCAAGGTTTTATGCACAAAAAATTATGATGAATATGTTGACCATAATTTTGAGTAGTTTTGCACTTTTAGAAAGGATTGATTTATAGTGCACAATTTCATACAATCCTCAAAAAATGGTGTGGTAGAATACAAGAATAAGCTCTTAAAGGAAATTGGTTAATTGCATGATACAGTCCAAATATTTGGCACCTCAATATAGAGTGAAGGCCATCAAATTTACATATTATATCTAGAACCATGATCCTCATCAAAAAATGGAGTTACTCCTTTGAAAGCTTGGAGTGATTGAAAACCCATAGTTAAAAACTTTAAAGTTTTTGGTTCTCCTACATGGGCTCACTTTCTCATAAATAAATATAAGGCCATGGATCGAAAAAGAAAACCTTTCATTTTTTTAGGCTATTTAGATGGTATTGAGGATTGTTGAATCCTCCACCCTACCACTCAATTTATTCATTAATATGAGTATTTTATTTGAGGAGGGTCCTCAATTTCCACTTTTGATATTTCTCATCCTTCCACATTCACATTGAAGTAACTTGGGATTGTTAGTTTTATAGGATAATATTTAAGTTAAGTAGAAATATAACAAAAATGAACACAATAACTCAACACGATACCTTGGGAAAACCCTCCTTCTCAAGGGAGAAAAATCCAACAAAATATATCACATATATATTGAATATAATAAACAATCATGCTTTACAATAAGGCCAAATCACAAGGCCAATTATTAACACCACACTTGGTGTAAAGTAAAGTAATATCAAACATCTTGAAGATAAAGCACTCAACCCCTTTAATACAAATTCGACCTGCTCTTTGATTAATTCACACTTCACACTTGAATACAAAATGAATGACTATGACCATATAATGAACAATCCACAACTCTTATATGCATGATGAGGTGAAGATCACATCATTTCATGGAATGAGGTCAGCCTCATAAGAAGGGTTGTATCTCAATAAAGGTGGTGAATGAAATGAGGTCGACCTCATTAAGAAGTGATTAAAAATAAATAAATAAATATTATTTATTCTCCAAGTGAAACACCTCTTCACTAATAACATCTCTAATAAATTAAATAGCTGATAGGCTATATTTAATTTATTCTTTGATACAAATCATGGCTAGAAGTATGAAGCCAGATGTTGCTAACCATCAACACTCCCTCTCAGCTAGGGAGAAATACTTCTAGCTATCCAATATCATGGGGTCTCTCAACATGACACCCACAATGGCTACACCCATATGTGGAAAGAGATCATCACAGATTCACTCAATGTGATATCGTCCATCATGGCTACTCCCATGTATGGAAAGGACATGTGCACAAGTTCCCATCATGGAATCACTCAATGTGATGGCATCATCTCATCATGACATCCACAATGGATAATCCCAAAGGGTGGATAAACAAAAGTACACGGAAATCATCATGGAGTCTCTCAACATGACATTCACCATGGCTACTCCTAGATGGTGGAACAAGGGATTTCACCTCAAATTTCTCCATCATAGAGAAAGATGCATTAACAAGGGCTTATATCTCAAATTTATCCATCATAGAGAAAGACGCATTAACAAGGGCTTATACCTAAAATTTCTCTATCACAAATAAAGATGCATTAATAAGGGCTTACACCTCAAATTTCTTCATCATAGAGAAAGATGCATTAACACAGGTTTTAATGATGATGTAACTCCCTTTAAAGCTCTAAGTACTTGATCAACCTTCTAAGCTCCTTGTCCAAGATTTCCTGCAATGCTTACCTTTAGAGAAATGGTTTTTAGTGCACACCTCTGGTACTGTAGAGAGTTCAAGACTGTCCTCCTTGACCTCATCCTAGATCACTCGATTCTGAAGGTTTGCAGAGCTACCAATGTCAAATCTAGATAACTAACTTGTGCAATCCTATTCTCAGTTGCTGAAGAGGTCTTTCAAGGATTTAGCAGCTAGCCTTGAACCACTACAACCTTCACTTCTTCTTAGTGAGTCACAAAACTCCCTCTTTATCCCTACCTTAGAGATTGCAAAGAAGTCTTTTGGAAGTGAAATCCCCTCCATTGACTGATCTCAAAACCTTAATCCTATTCCAAGAAATGCTCACAACTCAAGCCTTGAATCCTCAAAATTTGACTCCCTTTGAATGTCATTTCCTCCTCTTTGAAGTAACTGATCACAATGACAATTTATAGTGGTTCTTTAGTGTCTTCATCTTTCTCAATCTTCTTGTTGATGTAAAATATCCATCCAAGGTAGACCCAACCTTGTGCCCTTGAGAGATGTCTATATATATGTGTTACCAACTCAACTTTAAGGCAGCAAGCCATGTCTCTAGTTTTTAGCCTGCGTTGCTTTCTCTTAGGATGGCTCAAGCTCCCATGAATTCCTTAAGTAATCTTCAAATAATTAATTCATCATTCAATTTATTTTTGATCCAACTTGCATTTTAAAAGGATTAATAATAGTTTACATATATATAAAAATAAAACTACAAGTGAAGCATGTAGCAAACCATTAGAAAGACCAAATAAAAGAAACAATAGGACTTATCTTGTTGTTCCTTGATGTATCTTTCTTTCATCTTTATTGCTCTTGGAAGTGCTAATCTCAACACAACAAAAGACAATATTCTCAATACAAATTTCTTAGCTACATTATGCAACCAACATATAGAATGATACCTCTCAAAAGTCAAGGCTCTATCACAGTCCATGCATATAGAGAATGATATCGATGTGACCAACCAATCACAATCAAAATTGTAATTCTCCTTTTATTTCAGAGTCACACTTAGAGATCTTCACAACTAGCATGAAACAACTTGCAAAGAATAATTGGCATCTCCAAAGGATCTTATCCTAGTGATCACTATTGAAGAGAAACCATGATCTTTACTAAACACAAATGATTCAAATTAAACGATGTTAGATCTGCACAACTCAGCAGAGTGAATTTTACCCCATATTTCAAAAGTGTAAAGAAAATAATAATTATCTCATTATTGAGTAGGATTTTAATTGAATTGAATAGCACTGGAAAAGAATAGGAACTGTAGCCTCAAATTTTGAATATTCTGAATCTCCCCAAAGAATGAAAAAAATCCTACCAAGGCTCCAACTCATGAAGCCCATGTCCAATAGATGTTCTTGATGTTCGCTTTAGATGATTAGTCAAAGTCATGATTTCTCCACATCTGACTGTATTGACTTTGGTGGAGTTGAAGATATTCATTTAGCCTGAGCCTTTGGCTCTTGTCAAACCTCCAAACACAATACACACAATTATCCATCTTTAATTACCGAGCCACAAAAACCATCTGTAATGAGCTTCCACTAATATTAATGAATTTTTGTACTCAACATAGACAACGATTCATAGTGAAGTCAACCTATCACATAGGATCTATCCATCTACTATTTTGAAGATAGGAAACAGTGTAGGATATCATCTCAGGGATGAACTCCCACACCTGAAAGAATCCCAACACTCTAACATTCTTTTATGCACTACAAACTCTTTCCCATCGACGGTTTCAAACAAGAAATTCCAAAAGATTATCTCTGTGTCACTCCATTATGGGTATAGAATGGCACATAGAATAATTGAAGGAAGGTTAGATTATAGAAATTATGTCTGTAACTTCCCATGAGCTCTCCTAACAACCGATACCTTCTAAAATGACGAGGCAATTTTCTATGTGCTTAATTGACATCACATGGCTCTCTTCATGTTTTATATGTCTAACGAACTATCTAAAAGAAAGCCACTAATATGGAAGATGATAAACCATGCAATATTACCAAACCAAGCATGTAAAGCTCCTTTGAAGTGGTGATGGCATAAAAATCCACATCACCTTGATGGGTCCCACACAACTCTCATCTTCATATTGGTGGCAAACTTAAATAATATGAACTTGCCTGATTCTTTTAATTTAGGCAGTTTCCAACAACTAATTAAAGTGACCTTCACATTCCTACAAAAATATTCATATAGTGGCAAGAGGAATAAGCATTAACATTAATCTTGAAGCAACTCTCAGTTTTATTTGAAGCAAAAATTCACATGATTATATGTAATCTTTGATTCTACGTACAAAGAATGATCTTCTATTGGGCCTGATGGAACTTGTGAAATTTTGAAGAATTTCAACTCAATTCCCATGAGTGTGGTTTCCATTCTAAAACCTTTTCCCTAAGTGATTAGGGTTTTTAATAGGAAAATGTGCCAATGTTATGATTTCACATTGACTTGTTCAGTCAGTCATTAGTTTCTTAAGTGATTTTTTGAGCCACTTGTCATGTTTGTTCACTGGACCCATTTGTTTGAGCAACCGATCATCTTTTCCTACCATGTCAAGGATTTCCTAAAGTCAGGTTGCAATTTTTTTTAAGTTTAGTGAATTAAGGATTAAGTCATTAACCCTGCGGTCATGTCACCATCGAGCGAGCCAAGTCTTGTCCATTTAATGCTAACATCATGTGTTGTACAAATTGCAAGATTCAACGATCAAGGATGAAATTTGAACCGTACCCCGCCAACTCATGGGAGTAAAGTGCACACTAGATAAAAGTAACTAGGTTAGTGAGAAGCCAACATGTGTCCCAAGTATAGTGCGAGACCCACTTCCCACTACCGATCCCATGCCCTGGCACCTTCAACAAGTGGTCGAGACCAATCCAATAGAAAAATATTCATAGTTCCCCACTGGCTTATTGAATGAAGATAAACGAAGATTAAACCCACCAAGGTCAATGATATCTCGACACCTGTCTCTTACTCATTTGGACCGTGGAGCCCAAAATTAGTGATGGTGTCATCTGACATGGAAAAAAATGATTGGTTGAAAGAACATCAACAAGGCACCATTGGAAATCAAAGAAGGTCAAACATGAGCTAGTTGTTTGATCATCCATCAAGGAAAAAGATCAATGGATCTCATTGAAAAATGGCAAGTGACACCTGATGGTTGATTCTACTCTGCACGACAAGCTTGCATTAATGGCTTACACTCTACAGAGCGATCAAGTTGATCTCAACTCGTGTCAAGAGGAAAATGCAGAAAATCATGAAGAATAATTAATATATTTCCATGCAAATGGGAAATAAACGACGCCAATACATCTTCCAATGAGATACCAGAATTGTGCATGTGTGATAAACAATGAATATGAATGCTATTGTTTTACCTGATAAATATAGTTGAGGTGATTTTTATTTGCACCATTATCAAGATGCAGTTAAACACCTTTTGGAGTGCGAAATTGTTAGGAGAGAAAGAGGAGAAAACCAACAAGAAGGTCAGCTTGTCTAAGTTCATAAAGCTTTGGTCCTAGTGTGCATGAAGTTGTTCTTATTATGGAGACAACAACTACTTCTAAATCCAAGTTGGCATTGAGAAGATGTAGTCGCCGACTGTAATTAGAGGGTAGGGCTGCTAAGGTAGAGGGTGACAAAGGAAAACACCTAGTGCAATCTTTGACGAGGTTCATGTAGAAAGTAATGTATGGGAATTTCTATTACGGATGCTAGCACTCTCCCATTAACCTTACAAGCACCTCCTCTAGTAGACATGATTCGGAAGCTGATTTAGCCTATACTCAGTACCTGGACATGCTAAAAAAGGGATTTCCCTCAGATGAGGGGGTGATTGTTGTGTTACTGCTGGCTGCAAAAACCCCAAGTGGGCATACTGGGAGCATTGCTGAAAAGGAAAAGGAGAAAATGAGGTTTCTTCTCTTCCTATTGCAATGAAAATGAGTGGTCGGCATTGCCGTGGTTGTAACTTGGGATGTAGTGATGTGATGGGTAAATGAATTGGTTATCTTCTTTTTACTTATGTTTTGTGAATTTTTCTATGGTGACTCTATGGTTTTCCTTCATGGGAAACTTTTGATGATTTGACATTGGTCATGTTCTTTCATGGAATTTTGGTTACTTGGTTCATGGTGCTTGGGTGGCAACAAGGGAAGTTTTAGTGGAACTTTGCATTTTCTTCCCTGGTGGCGGTTATAGTTTAAGCTTTCTCTTATTTGGCTTGTTGTTGTAAATTCATTATGTGGGTTTCAAAATTCATACCAAATTCTATTGAAATTCAATTGAAATTATAATTTTTTATTGTAATTGCATTCGAATCTAAAGCTTGTTGCTCCCTGTTAGTATAAGGGAATTCAAGATTCAAATGCAAAAGGGGAGAAGAAGGAAGAAAGAAGAAAAGAGAATGAGAAAAGAAAAGAATAGATAATAGAAAGTATCAGGATAGGTCTAGGCCAGTCATAATGCGATTATAAGTGATAGGAATAGATAAGCATGCATGTGTTGAGTTATTTTTGGATAAATATATGCATATTATCTTGAATCGTTGTACAAAATTGATCCATGAACATCAATGAAAAATTACCTATGATGCATTTTCTCTCCTTATGTGGGTTTTGAGTAAATATTGGATGGAATTGTCAATAACATTTTCATTCTTCATTTTGGACTTCAATTCAAACGTATATCTCTGTTTTATGCCTTGATTCAAGTAATCAATTAAATTCTTAAGTATGAGATATGGATTTACAATTATCTGCGTAGGATGTGATAAGAAGTGATGCATCACAGGTCTTGAGTCTCATAATACAAAGTTTTTATTTAGATTCTCTTTCCATAAGAATTTTAGATCATTTCAGTATTACTGGTAATATGCATATTCCTCCCTAGCCCAATTACATAAGGCACTGATCTATTTCCTTAGGATTTTCCTAATGGGTTAATCAAATTATTCTATGGTGGCCAACTAGAGGTAGAATTTAAATTCATTTGAACATTTTTAAAATATTTATACAAATCTTATATTCATTTGTCATACGTGAGGGAATTTACTAAAATGGTAGCAAGTTACTTAGAAACTAGCCAATTTTATAGTATGCTTTGCATATTTACCTTTTAGTTGAAATGATCGATGAAAGTGATGTGTTTCACCATGCACATCTTAAGTGAACACCAATAGGAATACCCTCCTTGGCCCCACAAAGCCTAAAGTGCAGAAGATCTTAGTCTGTGACTGGATCTTGTTAGTTGGCTAGTCATTTTGAGGAGTTTCTAATATGGTGATTCCTTAGAAGTTCCTTTAAGTGAACTAGAAAAACACCAACAGAATGGCAACTTTGCTGGGGAGAATTTGAGAAAATTCTCATTAACGAATCTACAAATAGAGTCATATCATTTGTAGTGAGTCACAATATTTGTCATTCATAATTTGGTGGATCTGGACAACTTTTTTCATACAATTGAAAATCCCTTGAACTTGGAAAATATTTATTGCAGCAAAGATCAAAGGATATGAGTGTGATTTCACTATTGGAGAAGACCTAGAATGAGATTTACTCTTGAAGATTATTCCTCTATGAAAAGAGGTGGCGACTCTATCCAAGGAACCAGTTAAATTGTGAAGAAGCTTTCAAAGATTTGCATAATTTGCAATTAGGAAGAAAGATTAACAGCTGCTACAAAATTCCCATGTACTTTCATAAATCTAAAGCAAGTGTTTCTTTGTTGAAGAGGGTTTATGAGAAATTTTAAAGGCTTAGGAGCATAAATGATTCCCTACTAGATGGATATGCATTAAGACAGGGAATGTTAATAATTCTTTTCATACTTCTTATCCACGAAGTTGTGATTATCCATGAAGTATGTTATTCTATTGATCATTACCTTTTGAAGAATCTCTCTATAAAGAATGAAGCTAAATTATGCAGGTTGAAGAAGCCATGTCATTCCCTCAAAGGGATTTTGCTATTGAAAGGTATATGCCATTAGTTTTTAGTGGTATTGAAGGTTTCCTTAACCTAATTCCTAAGGATGTTAGGAAGCATTTTATCAAATTCACAGGGTAGGGTTTTGAATCAACCTCTAAGCATTTGCAAATGTTCATAGATGTTATGGGGGATTTTGAGGTGAATTATGAAGATGTTTTCATGAAAATTTTATTTCAAACTTTGAAGGATGATGCCAAAGATTGGTATTCATATTTTCTAGCAAGTTCCATATTACCTCATGGAGTCAATTTGTGATAGTTTCTATGGACCAATTTGGTGAAAGGGTAAATCCAAGTGTGATAAGGAAATAATTTATGGAGATCCATATAAATCAAGGGGAATTGTTCCCTTCTTTCAATCTTCGATTTGCAAAGGTAATCGGAGAAATCCTAGAAGACATAAGGCCAAACGGTGTAGAATGTTTGGTGGTATATTTAGGAGCATTTGATAAGATGAATTTCTTATTAAGAGATAAGGAACCCACAAAATTGCATCAAGCCTATCACATTGCCATTGACATTGAGAACAATTTGAGATACTCAATAATGAGAGGACCTACAATGGCTAGTAGTAGTAAAAGGATGTGTCATGAAATGGACATTGTAGATGTTGTATCTACTTTAATCCCAAGACATGTAGAATACAAACATTCAGATGCTTCACATCAACCAAAGAGAGGAAAATATGATATAATCCTCTCTATCAAGAAATTACATGAGATAAGGAGACATGCAAATGAGTCACCATATGACTTATTTTCAAGATTCTTGGATATATTGATGGAGATTCTTGGGAGTCTTAGACCCAGTGATCAAATTTGCATTAATTTGTTTTGTGAAGCATATATGTCAGGATCTAGTTAGTGGTCTGAGGATCTAAAACCTTGTAGCCCAGACCAAGTGGTAGATTGGATCAATATTATGGAAATAATGGAGCATGGTCATGTGCCTACATTTGGTATTTAGGAGGGTAATAGTTGTCATGTTGTAAATGGTCAAGGAATAAGGTCATCAAATCAAGAAGAAGCATTAGAACTAGAACAAGTAATTGTTGAATGTTGTCATCTAATTGATGACCTAGGAACATATGTAGACAATGATGATGAAGATGAGGACATAGAATGTGAGAATAAAGAAGTGATTCCTAATTATTTCCCTTGGGGTGTCTTGAACTATGAGCAAACACAAGAGGTGCAAGATACAACTTCTCAAATTGATGCGGCTAGCAGTCATCAAGTTTTTTGTTAATCAAGATAATGTATTTGATTATGATGCCAAGACACACATGAGATGTCAAACTAACAAAATTGAACTTGAGGAATCTACCATTGAATATGATTCCTCATATGAAGTGGAGACAAAATACCTTGCTTCTAGTAGGGGATATGTTAATAGTCTTGCAGATGTGTTTTTTTTTGGGCATTGAGCAATTCTCATCATGTGAAGAATGTTCTAATTGTAGATCAATTGTTGCAGATATAAATGGTGAGTATAATTGTGAAATTGCTTCTCTATGTTCTTCAAATGACTGTACTGATTTTGAGTACACTAGTTCTTTGAATTGCTTGTATCCTAATGTTTTAGATGATGCGATACATCCAATTAATGCATGGAAAAATATTTTATTTGATGAAGATGTTTGGGATGATGAAATTATAAATGATAGTCCTTATTGGGGTAGGATTAATCCTCCTTTTAAGGATATTACTAACAAGGATCAGGAAAATTCTATGAATGATGATGAAAATAATGCTAAGGTGGGTTGTCTTATTAATAAGGATGCTACTTCTAATTTGCTGAGTGCTAAATTGTATGAGAAGTGTGGAGGCATAGATGCTAATGAGGAAACCCTTAAGTATGATAACAATTCTAAATGTGATAAGGGAGTTCATGAAGATGAATATGCTCACATTGATTTCCCTGTGGAGAAGAATTGCATACTTGAAGGAATAGTTGAAAGGTTAGATATTCATGATTTACAGGATGGTTGAAAAAATACTCTCACAACATTGTCTTATATAGAGAGGATAGGATTACATTGTGCCCCTACTGAGTATGTTGATATTTCAATACCCTCTCATTTAAATGAAAAGCAATCGAGAGACAATGGTGATTGTGAGGATCATATGGGAGAATATGAAGCTACATTGGAATTTTTTGCAGATACTCCATATCTAATGGATTTAATTATGGAACTTCTCACCGCAAGGGGTTAACATTTATGGAGGGAAAATTGATAATAGACCTGGTTATGCTTTCTTTCTTGAATGCAATGAGGAATGGCTTAGTCAAAGCCGAAGTACCTATGAGGCCTTCAAATTTGATGAAAAAATTCTTGAGGATCATGTACTTCATGGTGAGATGGAATATGAAAGTTTCACTTTCTTGATTCAGTATGAGGAACCTTTAATAGAGAGGGACAAAGTTAGCAATGTTTCCCCAGATGGTATGAACAGTGTTGTTCAAAGTAATGCTAATGGTCTGGAGTCACATACTGCTCATATGCATTTATTGCATGGAAAAAAGGCTAAATTTTTTAATAGAGGAAGATTTGTTCCTAAAATTCTTGAGCCTAAAGGCTGTACTTTGTAAAATTATTTTTTGTACATTTTGGAAGTATTGTAAATATGTTGTATGGTGTGTTTTCTTTCCTATTGGGTCTTCTTTGCTTAGTCTGAGTGATTCATTTGGTTTTTGGTCATGCGGCTGGGTCTACTTCAACCAAATATTCTTTTCTTGCCATACCTGTTAGGGGTATGTGTCCTCGAGCATGAGCCACTAATGGACCTTGTGAAATTATAAAGAATTTCAGCTCAATTCTCATGAGCTTGGTTTCCATTCTAAACCCTTGTCCCCAAGTGAGTAGGGTTTTTAATCAGAAAATGTGCCAATGTTATGTTTTCATGTTGACTTGTTAAGTCGGTCATCAGTTTCTTAAGTGATTTTCTGAGCCACTCATCACATTTGTTCACCAATCCCATTTGTCTGAGCAATTGGTCATCTTTTCCCAATGTGTCAAGGCTTTCCTAAAGTCGGGTTGTAAAAAATTTTAAGTCTGGTGACTTAAGGATTAAGTCATTAACCCTGTGGTCATGTCACCATCGGGTGAGCCATGTCTTGTCCATTTAATGCTAACATTGTGTGTTGTACAACTCACAAGATTTGATGATCAAGGATGAAATATGAATTGTACCCCACCAACACGTGGGAGTAAAGTGCACGCTAGATAAAAGTAGTGAGGTTAGTGAGAAGCCAACATGTGTCCTAGGTACAGTGTAGGACCCACTTCCCAACATCGATCCCGTGCCCCAACACCTTCAACGAGTGGTCGAGATCAATTTGGCAGAACAATCTTCACCATTCCCAGATGGCTCACTAAATGAAGATACACAAAGATTAAACCCAACGAGGTTAGTGAGATATTGACAGTTGTCTCTTACTCATTCAGACTGTGGAGCCCACAAGTAGTGACTATGTCATCTGGCATGGAAATAAGTGATTGGTTGAAAGCACATCAGTGAGGCACTACTGGAAATCAAAGAAGGTCAAACACAAGCTAGCTGTTCGCATCCATCAAGGTAGAAGATCAATGAATCTCATTAAAAAATGGAAAGTGACACCTGATGGTTGATTCTACTCTACATGACAAGCTTGCATTAATGGCTTACACTCTACAGAGTGATCGAGTTGATCTCAACTCGTGTCAAGAGGAAAAATGTAGAAATTCATGAAGAATAATTAATAGATTTCCATGCAAATGGGAATTAAATGGAACCGGTACATATGCCAATGAGATACTAGAATTGCGCATGTGTGATAAACAATGAATATGAATGCTATTTTTTTACCTGATAAATATAGTTGGGGTGATTTTTATTTGCACCATTATCACATGGTAGTTAAACACCTTCTGGAGTGAGAAATTATCAGGAGAGAAAGGAGAGAAAACCAGTGAGAAGGTCAGTTCATTTAAGTTCACAAAGCTTTGGTCCTAGTGTGCATGAAGCCATCCTTACTATGGAGACAACTACTACCAAGTTAGCATTGAGAAGTTGTAGTCGCTGACTGAAATTTGAGGGTGGGGCTACTAAGGTATAGGGCAACAAATGAAAATACCCAGTGTAATGTTTGACGGGGTCCAAGTAGAAAGTAAGGTATGGGCATGGCTCTTACATACGCTAGCACTCTCCCATTAACCTTATGAGAACCTCCTGTGGTAGCTATGATTCAGAAGTTGATTCAACCTATGCTCAGTACCTAGACATGTTGAACGAGGGATTGCCCTCAGATGAGGAGGTGCTTGTCTTGTTTCCACTGGCCGTGAAAAACCCTAAGTGGGAATATTGTAAGCATAGCTAAAAAGTAAAATAAGGAAGGAGAAACTGAGGTTTCTTCTCTTCCTATTGGAATGACAAGGAGTGGTCAGGTTTACTATGGTTGTAACTTGGGATGTGGTGATGCGATGGATAAATGAATTGATTATCTTCTTTTTGCTTATGTTTTGTGAATTTTTCTATGGTGACTCTCTAGTTTGCCTTCGTGGAATTTTTTTGATGATTCAACATTGGTCGTGTGATTTCATGGCATTTTGGTTGCTTGGTTTGTGGTGCTTGGGTGGCAACAAAGGAAGTTTTGGTGACACTTTTCATTTTCTTCCCTAGTGGTGGTTATAGTTTAAGCCTTCTCTTATTTGGCTTGTTTTTGTAATTTCAACATATGGGTTTTGAAATTCATACCAAATTCTACTAAAATTTAGTTGAAATTATAATTTTGTATTGTAATTGCATTTGATTCCGAAGCTTGTTTCTCTTTGTTAGTATAAAGGGAATTCAAGATTCGAATGCAAAACCTGGTAGAAGGAAGAAAGAAGAAAAGAGAAGGAGAAATAAAAATAATAGATAATAGAAAGTATCAGGATAGGTCTAGGCCAGTCATAATGCGATTATAAGTGATAGGAATAGAGAAGCATGCTTGTGTAGAGTTATTTTTGGATAAATATATACATATTATCTTGAATTGTTATACAAACTTGATCCATGAACATCAATGAAAAATTACCTATGATGCACTTTCTCTCCTTATGTGGGTTTCAAGTAAATCTTGGATGGAATTGTCAATAACATTTTCATTCTTTGTTTTGGACTTCAATTCAAACACATATCTCTATTTTATGCCTTGATTCAAGTAATCAATTAAATGCTTAAGTATGAGATATGGATTTACAATTATCTGCTTAGGATGTGATAAGAAGTGATGCATCAGGGTCTTGAGTCTCATAATACAAATTTTTAGTGCAGATTTTCTTTCCATAAGAATTTGAGATCATTTATGTATTACTGGTAATATGCATATGACTACCTAGCCCAATTACATAAGGAATTGATCTATTTCCTTAGGATTTTCCTAATGGGTTAATCAAATTATTCTATGGTGGCCAACCTAGAGGCAAAATTTAAATTCATTTAAATTTTTTAAAAATCTTTATACAAATCTTATATTCATTTGTCATACATGAGGTCATTTACTAAAATGGTAGAAAGTTACTTAGAAACTAGCCAATTCCATAGTATGCTTTGCATATTTAACTTTCAATTGAAATGATTTGTGAAAGTGATGTGTTTCACCAAGTACATCTGAAGTGAACACCAATAGGAATATCCTCCTTGGCCCCATAGAGCCTAAAGTGTAGAAGATCTTAGTCTGTGATTGGATCTTGCTAGTTGGCCAGTCATTTTCAGGAGTTTTGAATATAGGAAATGGTGATTCCTTAGAAGTTCCTTTAAGTGCACTAGAGAAAACACCAACACGGCCTAGTAGTATTGAATTTTAGTTTCTTCAGGCCTGACCTAGAGACTGCACAAAGTTAATGATGGTAGTTGTCTCCTCAATGATCCCTATTGGATTGACACCTGTAGAGATGGAGATACAAAGCCTGGATGAGATTTGGCACCTTACATAGAGTCTACCTTGATATCCACATGATGATTTTGACCCTTTCTGTTCTTCTAGTGGATGACTCCAATAGAGATAACCAGAAATCTATGAAAGTTTGCATCTCACCATTGGCAACCATGTTTCCTTTCATTACACCTTATCAAGCCACATCTAAGACATGATGTGAACCCCTCGTTATTTCTCAAAAGGTAAATGCCTTCGGCTAAAGCCTATGGCCCATCCATATCGCCCTCATTAATCCCCAAATAGAGATTGATGCAACCCAATTCACCAATGATCTTCTATAAACCTAAATTAGTCGACTTCAAATGACAATAATCTCCCTTAGTCTGCTTAAACAATTATGACTAGATCTATTCTTAGACCCGTTATGATAGCATGTTAGTTTAATAGGATCAGATTTAAGTTAAGAAAAAATATAACAATGAACACAATAACTCAACAAGATACCTTGGGAAAGACCTCCTTCTCGAGGGGGAAAAACCCAACAAAATATATCACATATATATTGAATATAATCAACAATCATGGTTTACAATAACGCCAAATCACAAGGCTCATTATTAACACCACACTTGGTGTAAAGTAGAGTAATATCAAACATCTTGAAGATAAAGCACTCAACCCCTTGAAGACAACTTTGACCCACTCTTTGATGAATTTTCACTTCAAACTTGAATATGAAATGAATGAATATGATCATACAATGAACAATCCACAACTCTCTTGCATACACGATGGGTGAAGATCACACCCTTTCATGGAATTAGGTCAGCCTCATATGAAGGGTTGTATCTCAATAAAGGAGGCAAATGAAATGATGTCGGCCTCATTAAGAAGTGATTAACAATAAATAAATAAATATTATTTATTCTCCAAGTGAAGCACCTCTTCACTAATAATGTCTCCAATAAATTAAATAACCGATAGGCTATGTTTAATTTGTGCTTTGATACAAATCATGGCTAGAAATATGAAGCCAGACATTGCTAACCATCAACAGGGATCAATGCAAATACTTTTTGCTATTGAAACCCACCTAGGTAGATTCATAAAGTTGAGGATATTCTGCCCCCACTTTCAATAATGAGAGATGATGGATATTCATATCTCTTAAGGTTATAGCTTCTCACTTGGTTTAGGTAATATACACTAGTCAAGAAAGAAGAAATATGTTATTAATCTATCTTCCACTAAGGTATTAGGGGACTATTAATGTTACCACTAAGGCCATTTATCTTTAGAAAATTCTCATAAATTTTTATATCTAGTTCATATGTCTATTTTTCATTGTTAGTGAAACTAAAACAAAATAAATATTTCAAAAAAATAAAATACAAAATTCAAAGTGAATCAAAAACTCACCTTTGATAGAGTAAAAAGATGAATTGCATAAACATAATGAATTGAAACCAAAATGAATACCTCTTGATAATAAATGGATATGCTTTTAAAATTATAGAATGTTTGTTTCTCACTTGGACATCTACTTATTCTAGATGGAGATGATGAATGATGGATATGATCTCAATTTTTGATTTTTGATGAGAAGGATGAATGACTAGGACTTAATCTTGGATCATAAGTTTACCCCCATTGATGGTGGAATGGATGTGGAGAGGTGGAAACTATTACCCATTTACATGGAAGTAATTAGCTAGTTATCTAATTTAATTAAGTATTATTTATTTAATTTAATTATTAAATAATTTTGTTTAATGAGTTAACTATGTTGATTGATGAGTTAACTAATTTGAAATTACATGATTTAATTGATTTGATTAATTTAATTAACTAAATTAATTGATGTGTTAATTGAATTGATAGGTGAGTTTGATTTATCATGTTTTTTATTTAATTATTTATGGATAATAAATTTATTTAGATTTATTTGAATATTTGTGGGAAAATAATTTATTTAAATTAATTAAATATTAGAGATGATTTAATCAATTTCATTTTGATAAAGTGGATTAATTAAGGTAAGATGCTTTATTTTAATTAGTGGATGAGTGGTTATGTTCATCAATTTCAAGATGGGAGTGATAGTATGGAATGAGCATAGGCGATATTTGAGTTTCTACATTTTACCTCTCTTAGAAATGACATTGTGATTGTAAGGAGTAACATCTTCAAATAAAGTAGATACAATATCTTGGTGGTATGACATTAGTGATAAATGATTCCCTAAATTTCAATTGTTGATGTGGGAATGATATATCCTAAGAAAAACATGAGGATTATTGATAACATTGTTATTGTGGGAATGATATATCCCAAGAACAACACAAGGATTAATTAAGATTGGATTCAAAGAATACTTTGACACTTGGATAGGCTTGCATTTTTAATGTAAAAAAATGCATACCCTTCCAATTTTATGCTATATCATACACTCACTTTGGTTTCAATCTCCCTTATTATGTTTCTAGGATTATTTGAGCACTTGCGTTATCATTTTCCCCCTCATTGTTCACAAGGCCTTGTCTCTCATCATCTCTTTTTATCAAGTTGATGTTGTATCTTCCTTAACCTTGTATTTTTCTTATGTTTAATCTTTTATAGAGTTTAAACTATCTAATACACTACTGCAACATGTGAATTATATGTCATGCACTAGCATCCCATGGAATTTGCTCATTCAATAATTTATTTTAAATAATTTTAAACCACCTGTCACCTACCTAGATTAGTGGAAACCATTCAAGATGAATCTGAATGATTTGGAAACCCCTTCCCCCTTCCCCTTGTCTCTTCCTCTCATTTTGAAGGAATATTTCACTTTTGACTATCTATAGATTTTTTGGCATTGTTTCCTCCTTGTGACTACACCAAAACTTATTTAGCTATATTTTAAAATATATTGTGGTATTCTATATCACTCTTTTCCTCTTTGTCTTCCATAAGCTTCAAGAGGTTATAATGTTCTAGTTTTATTATTATTATCTTCTCCGCTTTCTATTATTGTAGCATTTATTTTATAGTTCCTAAGCACCTTGGGATACTCACATCTTGCAATATATTATTTTAATTATAATATTTATATTATCATTATTCATGTTTTATAGACACACTTAGAGTAAGGGCACACACTATTTTCAATCTCTTTATCACATTGGTTATTCGTGGGGGTCAAAATACCAACATAGGGGATTGATTTGAAGGAAAGCTCCCAAATGACCCCAATTTTCTCTCTTTTAGTTGTAGGTTTGTCTTGAAGGAAATTTCAAACAACATAGGATTTTTGTTGATATTTATCTTCCTTTTTCATTTCATCATTTCATTGTAGTAGACTAATTAAATATCTACTACTTTATTTATTCCTTTACTAGTAATAATCTTCTTGAGAGTTGTTTTGTTTTTGTATAAAACTAGACATGCATTTTGAAGAAAATTTACATTTGAGACACTTTCATCATACATATTATAGTGTTTCATATCGATATTTGTGCTTAGTGATAGTTTCTAGTCTAGAGAGCTATACATTTCTTTGTCAAGTTATTCTTTGTTGTTAATTTTTATTTTTATTTTCTGCTTGTCAATTTTATAATTGCATTTTTATTAAATAGAAACAATTCATTTCTTTATAGAATTTTAGCTTGATTAGTAAGCTATAAAATTTAAAGTTTAAAACACTTTAAGGTTAATTAGAATAATTTACTCTATTAACAAACTACTAGTAGATTAGGTTTGTTTATTGCTTAGAGCTAGTTAATCTTGTGTAGTGCTTGTGAGATCATTTAGTAAAGTAGGGAAATGTTTCTTTTGTTGAGTAAAATTATATATGCTACATTGGTTTGGATTTGGAAGGAATTGGATTGAATTGGATGATGGGATACCCCCTTAAGTTTGAAGAACATTAGTGTGCTCTCAAAATGGGTGAAACTAATGTTAGTAAAGGGGTGAATAGGATTTGAGTGATAGAGGAAGGGATTGAAAATGATGAAGAAAGTGAGTTAAAGGATGAATATTAAGGAGACATGGATAAGGATGAAAATGATGAGATGGAGATGAGGAGAAGGATGAGGATTAATGGATGTATGATTTGATGGTTGAATGGGATAAAAATTTTAAATTATTATGTTTGGAATAATTTATATGAGTCAATGGGTGGGGATGATGAATTCATTAGATGATTATAAATGTGTAAGTGTGATTTATTATGTCTTATGATGATGGAAATAAAATTAGATACTATTATATCTTTCTAGAATATTTGAGCATAGGTACATGTGAATCTACGAAGAGATTATGATGTGTTTGAGAAATATTAGTGGTTCTTCATCAACTAGATCTTCTTCCTCATCTACCACAATTCTTACCTATGATGCCTCAAATTTATTCCTCTTGACTTTCCTTTTCTTGTTAGTAGTAGAAGATTCTTCGTGTACCTTCATTTTTGTAGGAGCTTCAACAATTTTTATTATTGTAGGTGTAGATAATCCATAAGATAAGGATGTATCAACCACCTCCTTATTCTAACAATAATATTATTTATCCTATTCTCAATGGAAGCATCCTTGGGGATCAACTAATCCACCAATGCTCATTGGATAATTGTAAACTTTGAATTTAGTGTAGGATGGATCTAGGACCTTGCCATCTTCATGCATTGTCTTGGGGATATTTTCCAAATTAAATCTCTTAATCAATGGTAGTTACATATTGTTGTAGTCCCATGTTGTCACTTTGTGAACTCATAAAGAGAATTAACCTAAAATATTTAATTATTAGAACATGCACAAAGAATGACCTAATTATAGGCCCAATTTTCCTAATGGGATTAAATCTATCTTGAGGATCATACATATGCATGGTTAAATGAACCATTTAAAGCTCTAAAAATTTAGCATTTTGGATGCTATCATTTCACCACCTTCATGGGGAAATAAATCCTAGCTTTATGCTTGTTGGCTTTCAACTTCTGAGTTTAAACTACCTACCAATACATTTATAACAATATAATCTTGTCTAATCTCAAAGCTATGGATCGAAGGGGACTCCCTCGTCATGTACTATTGAAAAATTAATTTTGGATGCCATTTCCTTGATGTAGAATTGTGATGCAATTTATATTTCCCATGCATTTAGAGAGGCGAACCAAGTGGTTGATTGGGTGATGAATTTTGGGGTGATGTCTGCTGGGTATTGGGAGGCGAATGATGTCTTTCCCTCCGAGTTAATTAATCTGCTCCATAATGACAAATCTTAGCATGCTAGTGTTTGTCATATATTCCATTGAAGGCTTGTGTAGTTATCATGGATATATCTCGCTAATTAGATACTCAATGTAGGTGGTGATTATTGAAATTTGTGGGCATTCAATTTTGAGATGCATGTGCCTCAATTCTATTATTATCCTCAATACCACTCTTAGTAGACACACATGCTTTCTGGGTGTTTGTTTCCCTCTTGCCTTATTTTTTATTCGCATCTATGTGTGGTTTCTATCTGCATTTGTAAATTTTTTGATGATGGGTGGAGATAGGTGTAGAATGAAATCACTTTCCTATGATGACTTCAAGGCTAATGCTGATGTTTGGGCTATCTTGCAAAAGGAAGGGGTTACCCCTTTTATGGAAAGGCTGCATGGATTTAAGTCTAGTGTCTCCAATGACTTTGTTGATGCCTAGAATGGCTGCATTCTAAGCATGTTTGGATGGGATACCATGATTAATGAAGATTTAATTATGGAAGTGACTAGGATGTCAATGGAGGGAAGGGAGTTATATAGAGATAAGAACCTATAGTATTTGGTTAGTGTTAGAATTGGCTATGGCAGCCACCCAAGATCTATGGACCAAATGGAAAGCACAAGAAAGAGAGAGAACACACAGCAACTCAGATTCAACGCTATTACATGATACTGACATGATTGAGCCATAATGGCACTTTCGCTATATGCCTGCGTGTATTGATATGGCGACAAGACAATGATGTTGTCAATTTGCGACATGAGACAATTCATGTAGCACTTGTCACCAACAAAGATGGAGAGATAATCACATGATAAACTGCAAAAGTGGAACATGAGGAATGATATGTCAAGTCCACTGTTGGAGATCAACAAATTGCGTGTCCCAAGAATTTTAACACAGGTACTAGACCTAGTGGACAAGGTACAAGATATTTAATCACACCAACACTTCTTGCGCAACTTGGAGAAAGCATGCAAACAATGTGCATGGGTCCTGATACAGCTGCTAGGTACCCATGTACAAACAATGCAATCAATGCAATCTCTCACAAACGAGAAAAGGGAGAAAACCTCATGGGAAAAACTCCCCCTCAAAAGAGAGATGAAATACAAAAAGTGAAATGCTCTCAATGAAGAATGAGAAGGTAAAACCCCATGAGAAAAAAGACCTCCATAAGAGAGAGAAGTAGAAGAGAAGCAAGCAGAAGCCCCTCACTGCTGCTGAGCCCGCAAGAATGGTGCAGGTAGATGCCTCGAAGATGAATGTCAAGATGATCCAATTCTCAACAACGCCTTCCTAGGGAAGAAAAAAAAAACCAAGGATGGTAGATATCAGTGAAGATAGATGGATATGATGCTCAAGGATGTACCAAATGTTCTGCTGTCGGCGCAGAAGTCAACCGCTTCCAATTGCATTCTGTGCCAAGCACCGTCAAGAGGAAAACCAAGTATTCAGAAAGAATGAGCACTATCCAAAGACAAAGATATCCCCTCTGAAGACAAAGAAGCCTCCTCCAAATGCTGTCCAAAAGAATCCACACTCACGCCAAACTGTGAAGAATGATCATGTAGAGAATGAACAAGAGGGTCAAAATTTTCCCTCATAACAACTAAAGAAGGTTCATCTTCATCAAAGAGAAGATGAATGCTATCAAGAGTGTCTCTCCAAATTCTAAAGAGTGAGACTCCACAAACAAGTTCAGTTACTTTATATAAGTTATCAAAAGAACACATTCTAGCACTATATTATTCTCACATAATCAATCATTAGACAAATCATGAATGGCATTAATAACTACACAAGAGATGGAGGGATGGAAATGCAAGTGTCAGAACTGGATTCATGAATATGTACCAAGTTCAAAAAGCCAAATGTCTCTCGTAATCATAGTGTTGGGATCACAACAAAGGAACAGCTATCATCATCGTACAAACTATGCAAAGGAATACAACCCCTAGACAGAATGATCAACTACCCTAGGTAGTAATGACATTCTAGTCTCCAAGTCAATGTAATGATAACCGAACCTGGAGTGAACTCTGCGCTCATCCCACCATGTGATCTCGGAGTTAGGCGGAAAGCAGACATCTGCTGAGGGAACACAGCAAGACATCCTCAGTGTTTCCCAACAAGCACAGATCCTCTCAGGCCTGCATTAGTTTCCTCATCATGGTAGATATACTACAAGGTTGAAAATGAGAGAAGATAGTTTGTGGCGATGCCATATGATGTGATGCTCCTGTAATCAGCCTATCTCCTGATCTTGACTTGAATGGCACAAAGAGCTTGTCCTTTATATCCCTGACATATGTGTGACCCTTTGTCCTTTAGACCTGCTTTTGAAGTAGAAGGAGAAGATGATTCTAAAACATTTCAGAAGGAAATCAATGTGATTCTTTTTGAAGATTTTCAACTCATCATTCTTTCATAACAATAGTGTCTTCATGTCCATCCTTCTTGCAATATGCGTCTTCTAGATGTTTCTCCTTTGAAAGATTTTTCTTTCTCCTTTAATCGGGCCGTGGTTTATCCCTTACTTGATCCTCGAATGTTGATTATCTTTATTTTCTATTTTCATCTCGATCATTCTTTCACTTGATTAACCAACAATGCCTGAGATTTAGAAGTCTTGATGAGACCCATTGAGATAAGCTTTTGTTGCTCATGTATCAACATCTCAGAAAATGATGCAAATGAAGGTGTAGTATATGTAGATCCCATAGTCAATCTATGAGTATGAAAGCTAGAAACAAAAGAAGCATAATCAAGACCAAGTTTGTTCATTGTATTGTACACCAATTGGATGTCCTTCTTATCAATTCCACATGCTTTACATTGCTCTTTTAGATCATTAACCTTTGTGATGTAGTCTTGGATGTTGTCAAAGTTCTTAGGATCAAGATTCATCAAATCATTATCACCTGATAGCTCTACCATCTTTGTACCCATACAATGTTTTCAATTTTTCCCAAGCTTCATGAGAATTTTTACATGATTCAATCTGAAACAACAAATCTTGAGAAACTAGTCTATGAAGACACCCAAGAGCTTTGGCATGTTTGATCATCCATTTTAATTTTTTTTCATCATCTGTAGGTTCAGGTACCTTATTTTCAACATATAGAGAGTGACCTTCTATCATTAGTATATTCCATGCATTTTGATGCCATGTTGAATAATTATATGATGTGAGCAAAGGAACCTTAGAATGATCCATGTAAATGAAAGAGCAAAGCAAACAGATCAAAGCAATGCACCAAGAGACCCCCCCGCCCCCCCCAAATCACTCAATCAAGAAACCCCCAAAGAAATATTTGATTTGGAACTTTGTATTTAGTGCGTTTACAGTTGCTAGATGCCAATAACAGCAAGCTAGACTTGATCTTAGTGCTTACAAATGCCAAAATAGGCCACAGTATCAAATAAAATTTTTGGTATAAAATGAGATCAATTTGATCATACCACTAAGAAGTACAAGAAAAATCATGCACTTTCAAAAAAAAATTCACTCAAAAATGTTACGGCAGAGTGTTATGAGTCTTCAAGTTCGTAAAATGAGGACGGCGAAAGAATAATTTATGAGAATCTGAAAATTCTGAAAAAAAAAAGGCACCAAAACCAAAAAATGATTGTACCAGTGTGTAGAGCACAGAATTCTAGCCCAAATCAAAAAAAATTGCTCGAAAAAAGGAGTCAGAATGAGCAAGATATTAGTGTTTGAAGTTCGACTGAAAAATCAAAAGGCCCAACGGTGAAGGGGGCAAAAATTTCACAAGGCTGCTGACGTCATGCTGACACTATACTTCCTGGCGCCTGTCAAAAAAGAATATACTTCCTATGGAATATTCGCTGGACTGCGGCCTTGAATTTGACGTCTGTATAACCGTCAATGTTGCCGGTGATCTACTTGTCGGAATATTCTTGACCGTCTGGAATATTCCGGGAATTTGCTCACCACCAGTGGTGTTTGCCTATTATATTGTAGCCGGTTTTTTTAAACTGTCCGCCGGTTTTTATAAAGCCCGCTGGATAACGAGTGTGGGCTGCTGACGGATGGAGGGAGCTGTCGCTCGTGCCATGTGGCGGGCAAAGATCCTTCCGCGGGTATAGGCCGGGGACGGTACCTTCTGTGGTACTGTGTACCGCGGCCAGAGCCTGCAGAATTTCGTTTTTTTTTTTTTTAATTTATTTTGAAATTTCTCAATACAAATCTATAAAAATTGATGATAAAAATGAATTTTTCATAAAAAAATTTTCAAAAATTTTCCAAAATTTTTTATTTAAAAATAATCATACCGTCCGTCATAATGACCCCTGGGGCCGTACGGCTTTTGGGCAAATTTTTTTTGCCTCACCGGACAATTGCTCTGAATCGGATGAATTGACAGTCGATTTTAGGGTTTTTGGCCCTTCTGGACACGATGGTAAGGTTGGATTTGACCCAAAATGCTCCAAACTGTAGCTACCTTCTTGATCTGTGAACTACTTTTTCACCCTCAAACCCTCATAGATTTACTCGGGGATTCGTATTTGGACAGCAAAGGCAAAATCGACTATCTCTAACCTTTCCCGACACAATGGTGAGCTCAGACGACACCAGCAAGTCTTTTGGATTTGGCCAGGTCAAAGAGTCATGAATGAACTCCTAGATCCGGGGAATCTCTTCAAAGACTCTCCAATGGTTCCAAACACGCTCTGATACCATGTTAGAATTCGCTATGGCAGCCACCCAAGATCTATGGACCAAATGGAAAGCACAAGAAAGAGAGAGAAATTATGACAAGAATAAACTGATTCAATGTCATTAATATGATATGCTACTATGATTGATCATAATGAGAGACCCTTGGTTATATAGCCAAGGTGAGAATATAGAAGGGCATGATTATGACAAGGGTCAATCTAATGTCGATAGCGAGACAACTATAAGACTTATCACCCACCAAAGACAGAGATAATCACATGATGTTCAATAAATGATGGCAGGTTTATATGTCAAGTCCACCAAAAGTGGAGATTCTCCAACAACCTCCTATGTGGTCCCTAAGTAAACTTAACTAAGGTGTAATTATGACCTAGGACAAGGTACAAGATATTTAATTACACCAACAGTTAGGTAGAATTTTCTTCGGAATAGAGAGTGTGATAAAATGGTTAGGTTGGTTTGTGGTGGGTATGATAGGTCTAAGATTAAACTTATCTGGCAGGATGTGGACATGGAATTAATGCAATATTTCACCCTAGATAGAAGATATATGGCCCTATATGGTCACCACTTTGTTATGTTGAACCATTTTCAACACGGTAAACTCATTTCCTTCCTATTTTACCTATTGCTTTCTTTAGAAGAGGGAATTGCAAATTTTAGAAAGAATCCTAAAAGCCATTTTTTGCATGAGGGTTTAATGTTGCTTATGGTTGATTTTATTAAAGTTAATTGTATTATTAATACTCACCATTCCCCTATTTCAAAAAAGAAGAGGAAGGGAAGTGGGAAATGTTGGCTTGAGGAGTTCATTGAGAGTGAGGGGATGAAAATTAAGGTGGAATTAGAGACATGGTTGTATGGGTACAATGCTAACCTAGACTATACGCTCTCGACTGGTGGGAAGAAACCCTCTATTAGTAAGGATAAACCCTCCCTCCCATGAGTAAAGGAAAAAATCAAGAAGGTTTGTGAGGATAATGCAGAGGAGGGGATAGGAAGTGGAAAAAAGGCTAAGAGTAGGGGTTTGTGCTCTAAGGATATCATGGATAAGCTTCTGGAGGTCTCTGAAGTTTTTTAGGGTGGTGAGATGGTGAATTTGGGGAATGTGAACCTAATTTATGATGGTGAGGGTGGGACCTATCTTGTTGGAAAGGTGAATAGCATTGTTAATGTGGATGAATCTACTCATGAGTCAGCTTCTAAGGACAAGGTAAAGTCCAAGATTTATCCTGATGGTTTTTAGGATGAGGATCCTCCCATTGGTTCACATTAGGGAAAAGGTTTGTTTTGGGGGGCCATGGAATTTTCACAAGCCTTGGGTATGGTTAAAGAAGGGGAATTTTTTTTGTTTAATTTACTGATGTGGATTGTTCAAGAGGTGTAGAACCTCCATAATAAGCATGCCACAATCACTAGGTGCAATATATCCACGCTTCATAGTCTCAAGGAGAAAGAATCCATTTTTGGGTTGGCCAAGTCAATGAACTCTAGTGTCAGCTTTGTGGTGGATGAGTTGGCTAACTTGAAGAAAAAATATGGTCTAAGGCTAGCATTGTTGGAAAAGAGCTACAAGAAGGTGCACAAGGACATGGAAATGATCATCAATCTTAGTAGGGAGAAATTGGAGGCCTCGATGGAAGGTCTAGTTTTCCTTAAAGAAAAGGAAAAAGAATGGATGGGTAGAGCTCTTTTCTGTGATCAAGTGAATAAGGAGATGGGGGAGAGTGATAACAAGGAGATGTTGACTACAAACATGGGTGATAGGATGAGTGTGCATGCTTAGAGTAAAAAAATAAATGCAAATTGCTCCCTAGGTAGGATGTGGAAGACATCATGGAGATGCATGATAGGATGGCGTCTAAGGACCTAGAAGCTGCTAGAATTCTCAAAGAACTTATCTAATGGCCATTTGTTTTGTTCTTTTTATTTTTTGCTACATGTTGTTGTTACGTGTTGATGGTCTGTTGATGTTTCTATAATCAACTTGTGTTTTGGTTGGTTGGGTGGGAAACCCATTGCTTTATCCTTGCTACCACACAAGGTTTCAAGAACCATTCAAAACTTGTTTATCGTTAATAAAAAATAATGTAATCTTGTCACTTGCATATCTAAATAGTCTATAAGGTTATTTATAGATGAAACCTATCATGATGTATCTAATTTTTTTGAATTGGATGGGTTAGTTGCCCAAGCCACCCACAACCTTATTTTCCCCATAGGATAACATTTTAGCATAATCATTTTATAAAAACCTAATTATGGAAAAGTGAAACAATCATTTACTCTATTATATTTCTATAAGATTTGTTTTCACTTTGGTTGAGGGTAGTGATTATAAAACTTCATTTCAACTAATTATAGTATACCCACTTGGTTTAGTCTTAGAAACTTGGTTTGAAAATCTAGAAGGTACACCAAGTGAGAGGTTGTATGGAAACTATTGGTTTCTAGCACTTCTGATAGCTACTCATGTAGTGTATCATTGATATGGGTAGCCCAATCTATTATATTTTTACTATAAATCTACCAAATAAAATAACACATCCAGGGGTAGAAGTCAATATTATTGGGAAATCCAAACACTCTATTGAGTTGAGTGATGGAATCCTTTAGATCTTCCTAATGTGAATGAATTAGGTCATCTTGATTTCTTACTTTCTTCTATGTAGTAGAATAGTGTTATTCTCAAGATAAATTGTTTGGGTAGTGTAGTTCTCATAGTATTTGTGAGATTACTTCATGTTGATCTTATCATATTTGGAATAAGAATGAAGGAAAAATACTCTCTCAGTTACCTCAAAATTGATGTCTAATATATTTTTACCTATAGGGACAAATTCTTTTTTCTATCTTGGTTATATGATTTTGCACATGATAAAACTAACTTTATTGATTCCAGGGAAATAGGGAAGACAATAGCCTTTACCTACCCTAACTTGGATATGCATGTTGGTAATAGGATGCCATTTAATTGAAATCCTAAACATTATTTATTTCATGTATCTCCTAAGTCCTTGTAAAGTGTTCTCAAACAATAGGATTAGAAATAGATTAATTTTGAATGAAATAATCATGCTAATTGAAATTTGTAATTAATTCTAAATAATATGAGCACATGGGGTACCTACATAGAAGGTGGCACTCACCTTAAGTTAAGTTAATTGTTTGGAGTAAAAGATAACACTTTTGAATGCATGTAAAGATCCTAGGAGTTAGGGATTGTTGTTTACATGCATGAAGTTTAGTTTAGTTTAGTTTAGAATTAGTTTAGTTCAGTTCAATTCAGTTATGGTTCAGTTATCTTTAGTTAGTTTTAGTTGAATGCTAGTTGACTTCAGTTAGCTTGGAATGCATGACTAATGACTTGAGTTTCATGACAGATAACAGGTGACTACCTTTAGTTAATAGGGGATGACCATTCTTGCATGAATGGTGTAGAGATATGTTTTAGAGAATGACTTGGACCCACCTTGGGCACCCAAGTTGGCTTCTTGGAGTTAACACTTTTGAATGCTAAGATATTTCAAAAGGTTGAGTTAAGTGGGACCATTCTTGGGCCCCAACTTTGAGGATAAGCTTTGAAGATATCTATGGAATAAAGCTTGAGTTATGATTTTAGTTTGGGACACCCAAATGGATGAAGGAGTTGATTTGACATTGTTCTTCATAGTTGAACTCTACTTGCAATAGATAGGCATAGGCTTTTGGTGGTAAGCGTCGAGCTTTGTAATTGTAACTTTTTGGAGTTTCCAAGGTTGGTAATTGCCTATTTATCTCAAGCAAGTTGAAGAGAGTTTGTATCATTTTTATTGCAGGTTGTGAATAAAATTTGGTGAAGGAAAAAGAAGCATTCTCAAGCAAGGATTGAAATTATTGTAATCTACTTTAGAGATTAAATAATACATTGATTCTTGGTGGAGTTTTTTCCTGAAAGGGTTTCTCCACAGTATATATTGTTTATCTTCTAATATTTTGTCTAATTCTTCTACAACCTTATGTATTCATTCTACAAATGATAAAATGAATTAATCAGATAATCACCCACAAAGAATCTGTAACAAAGGAAAGTATATTTAGATCAACAATCATAAAGTTTTACAAAGTATTAAGCTACACAAACACCTCAATTTTGAATATTTGGTATCAGAGATGAGGTTGGGTAGAGTATTGGGACACCTTTCTCTTAAAATATTGGATGTTTTTTGGCTATAGTGGGAGCTTTTATTATTTTTGTTATTTGCTGATTTTGGAAAATAAGTTACAATGAATTCTTGTTTGGATATTGAAAGGTTCAATGGATCTAATTATGAGATGTAGAAATTAAAAATGGAGGATCTCAGAGAGAGATCAATGGTTAGATGTTGGTAATGAGACAAAGTCACCTACAACGATGTTAGATGAGGATTGGGGTAAGCTTGATAAGAAGGCAAGAGGGGCCATAAAATTATGTCTTGTTGATGTTTTTCTCTTGAATGTTTTAGAAGAAATTACTGCATATAAGTTGTGGAAGAAAATAGGTGATATTTATCAAAGTAAAAGTATTACTAATAAGTTGTATCTAAAAAGACCGTTGTATTTTTTAAAGATGAAAGAAGGTGATTCTATTGCAATCATTTGAATGCTTTTAATTTTATTCTAAGTTAGTTAGCATATGTAGATGTAAAGCTAGAAGATGAAGATAAATGCATTTTTCTACTTTTTTCTTTACCATAGTCTTGGGAAAATCTAATTATTGCTATCAGTGGTAGTGGTGCAGATTTGAAGATGGACAATATAATTCATACTCTCCTATCAGAGGAGATGAGGAGGAAGTCTAAGATGGAAATCCTAGATTCCTTGTTTGTAAAAGGTAGGCCTGAGAAAAAGGAACCTAAGGGAGACAAGGAAGGGAAGGGTAAGTCAGAAGGACAAAGTAAGGTAAAGTGTTGGAACTGTGGGAAACTGAGACATGTGAAGAAGGATTGTAAGAACAAGAAAGAGAGTTCTGATTCTTCTACAAAGGAATTCTCATATGACAGTAATGA
The DNA here is from genome assembly GCA_007258455.2 of Sequoia sempervirens. Classification (NCBI taxonomy): domain Eukaryota; kingdom Viridiplantae; phylum Streptophyta; class Pinopsida; order Cupressales; family Cupressaceae; genus Sequoia; species Sequoia sempervirens. The sequence goes on from VDFB02000015.1 coordinate 551,862,033, forward strand.
TGCATTGGTTATTTAATCTAATATTGTTTGTTATAACTCTTTGCTTCATGTTTTAGAGTGATCTTCATAGAGAGGATGGTAGTCACGATGCCATCTGTGACTTGGTACCATGGTTCAGTGGGAGTTGCTTGAAATGACATGGATGCATAATTGGTAAGGTTATCTCCATGTGATTGGAGATATGGTTTCTTGGTTTAGAGTTTATTTGTTATGATTTCATATTATACTCTTTATACTAGTTTAGAGTTTGGCATATTACATGTTCTCTTGAGAATAGGATGTATATATGTTATGGTGCATGTGATCTCCTAGTAGGAGATGGTTAGATCATGGATGTCATGTTTATGTTCAATATTGGAGCTTTGAAATTGATCTTGTGAAGTTCTCTTATGTATTGGGTACATTAATCATTTTCTTGATTACTTCATGAAAGTGTTGTGTTGCATTTGGAGTTTGGCATGGATTGGTTGGTTATAGGTCCTCATGGATACTTGGAGAAATAGGCGAGGCTTGAGTTCTCTTATGGTAAGAGATATATTTTGGAATGGTTACTTGTAAGAAAAGTTATTTTCAACAGTAAAGATCGAGAAGCCTACACCTTGGTTGAACGTGAGTTTAACACACTCGGTGGTTTCACATGCCTCTAAAGAGGCAGTTTGGATATAGAGACTTGGGAAAGGTATTGGTTTTAATTGCAAGTAAGTTAAACTTGAATGTGATAGTCAAAGTGATATGTGCTTAGCCAAAAATTGTATGTGTCATGCTTGTACTAAGCATGTTGATAGTAAGTATCACTTTGTGCGAGAAATGGTTGAGAGTGGGAAGGTATCAATTGAGAAAGTTGACAATTTAATTAATGTTGCAAATTATCTTATGAAACCAATTCCTATAGATAAGTTCTCTTGGTTTTAATAATTTTCTTGGTGCTTCATGATTATGTAGGTTGCATTTGAAGTTGGCATGGATTGATTAGTTAGTGCAGGAAGGCCATTGGCCTTAAGTCCTATACTTGATTTATAATGATTCCTTGTTTAGAATAATTGCAATGTATAATGTCAAGTGGGAGGATGTTGGGAATATGATGCCATTTAATTGCAATCCTAAACATTATTTATTTCATGTATCTCCTAAGTCCTTGGGAAGTGTTCTCAAACACTAGGATTAGAAAGAGATTAATTTTGAATGAAATAGTCATGTTAATTGGCATTGGTAATTAATTCTAAATAATAGGAGCACATGGGGCACCCACAGGGAAGGTGACACTCACCTTAAGTTAAGTTAACTATTTGGAGTAAAATATAACACTTCTGAATGCATGTAAAGATCCTAGGAGTTAGGGATTGTTGTTTACATGCATGAAGTTCACTTTAGTTCAGTTTAGATCAGTTTAGTTTAGTTTAGTTTAGTTTAGTTTAGTTTAGTTTAGTTTAGTTCAGAATTAGTTTAGTTTAGTTTAGTTTAGTTATGGTTCAGTTATCTTCAGTTAGTTTTAGTTGAATGCTAGTTGACTTCAGTTAACTTGGAATGCATGAATAATGACTTGAGTTTCATGATAGATAACAGGTGACTACCTTCATTTAATAGGGGATGACCATTCTTGCATGAATGGTGGAGAGATATGTTTTAGTTAACAGAGAATGACTTGGGCCCACCTTGGGCGCCCAAGTTGGCTTCTTGGAGTTAACACTTTTTCATGCTAAGATATTTTAGAAGGCTGAGTTAAATGGGCCCATTCTTGGGTGCCAACTTTGAGGATAAGCTTTGATGATATCTACAAAATAAAGGTTGAGTTATGACTTCAGTTTGGGATGCCCAAATGGATGAAGGATTTGATTTGACATTGTTCTTCATGGTTGAAGAGAGTTTGTATCATTTTTATTGCAGGTTGTGAAGAATATTTGGTGAAAGGAAAAAGAATCATTCTCAAGCAAGGATTGGAATTATTGTAATCTACTTCAGAGATTAAATAATACATTAATTCTTGGTGGAGTTTTTTCCTAAAAGGGTTTCTCCATGGTATATGTTGTGTATATTCTAATATCCTATCTAATTCTTCTACAACCTTCTGTCTTCATTCTAAAAATGATAAAATGAATTAATTAGATAATCACCCACAAAGAATATATAACAAATGAATTCATATTTAGATCATTAATAATAAATTTTTACAAAGTATTAAGCTACATAAACACCTCAATTTTCAACAATGCATTGGGCCATTAAGGTCTCATCTCTCTCTCTATTCACCCTTTGTAAGAATTTTTGGACATTCAAAATTTTAAAATTCAAGTCATATTTCCTTTTGAGGTCCTTGGATATCGTGCATCTGCATTTCCAAGCACACATTAAATCACTGGCATATATATTTAGGTAAATTTCATTTAATCTTATGCAAATGATATATTTGATAAAACTTAATTAGACCATTTAAAGGGGACTTGATTGGCATGAAGGAAATGGATAAGCTTAAAAATGTAGAATTCCCCTTCAAAATAAGCATTATAGAATTGAGGAGATTATTCTACAACCTAGGAAAATAAACTTTTAAGGAATGTTAGGGCTCATGCATCAGGCACACCAAAAAATAGGCACTCAAAAGAAGGGAAGTCTAATAGTTAAGGAATAAATCATTCTAAACTTGCTAGGATTGGACTTTAGGCTTACCTTTAATATGGTTCTTTGATAAATAAGTCCCAAAATATTGGCTTCTTAAGGATATACCTATGATTTTTTTGGGATAGGACTTTGGAGCAACCCTTAAAAAATCACCACAATAAGGAGATATTGAAACAATGACTTTGAAAATAATATAACTATTAACTCTATTGGGGTAAAACTTTAGAGGAAATCCTAAGAGAGTACCTAAATAAGAAAATCTCAAAAGTGTAGATTTAAAGAGTAAAAAATTTCAAAGTATGAGAGGATTTTAGAGCTCTTAGGAATGATACTAGCATGATGTTTTTTAGCAAGAAAATGAGTCACAAATAGGGGTTCTAAGCCCTAGGAATTTTGCAGGATTTGCATTTATACCCTAGTGACAATAGTAGTAGAATGATTAGAGATTAAGCACAATGAGGTATTAAACTATACCCATGAAGACAAGTTACCTTAGTCAAATATAATTTTTAAATATTCACTAATACCGTGTTCATATATTATATTCAAACAATTTGATATAATATTTGTAAGATAGAAAATTGTCGTCACTAGGGTTTATGACATAGGACAACAATCTTCTATGCTCCACATTCAAGGAAACCATAGAGATCTCAATCCTTGGATGTAAAGGGGAAATAGATCTACTAGAAGAGTGCCCTAGGGTTTGATTATAAACTAATGAGGGGTTCACCACCAAGCTATGGCTTGGAAAGACTAATGAAATGCAAGATATAATGACAAAACCTAGTGATGTATGAAACTTGAATAAATGACCTAGAAATGCATATAAATCAAAATAGAAAGCTATAAAATCAGAGGCATGCACCTAGAAACTTGAAGAGGCCTGAATGGTGATTGTAAATGATGAAAAAACTAAATTTGATGCGGACTAGGACTCATATGCTAGTATGGTTGTATCAGTCCTCGACTAGGGTTTTTGGGCCAAAACAAGAATATGGAAATGTCTAATCCAAAGCCACTAAAATTTGGAAAATCATTGTAATGGGACTCATACACCACAAGTAGCGCATTAGTCCCAATAGGTCTTTTTGGGGGTTAAGATATGAATTAGGTCTCCAATCTCTTCTCTTTCAAGTCCACTTTGTTTATGGAACTAAAACTCTGATTTTAAGCTTGTAGAAGACTTTTTGTGACCTTGCAAGTGAGGAGACAACGCCAACAAATTTCTCCAAGCTTGTAACCTAATATTCAAGGGATTTTCAAGCTCCAAGATAGCTAGATCTTTAATCACACATGTAGAGAGAGAAAAACTTGTTGATTTGTTAGTGAATGGGGTTTGCCTTGGTCAAACCCCTTTAAGGTAATTAAACAAAATGATGAGACATTGAAATAAGGACATGAAATATGAAACATGGAACATGAAACATGAACAATGATACCTTGAATGATGTCTTCTAAATCATAAACCTAACATGAAATGGCCATGAAGGATGTGAATCTAGATCTTGAAATAAGTGTAGAAAAATACTTGATCTTGGATCTTGAATGCAACATCACAGTGCTATCTCACCAACATGCTTGATGCTTGATAACCTTGACATGATAATGGATCTTGAATTTCTGCAACAATTGATGAAGAATTATGCCCTTGAATGCCTTAGAAATGATCTTGAATACTCTCTTGATGATCTTGTAAAGTATTAGAATGCTTAACTCTTGAGTTCTTGACTTGATATCATGAATGATTAATGAAATAATGATTTGAGACCTCATTTATATAGGAAATCCATCTAATATCCCGTTGATTGGATCCTATAGGCCAACATTCAAGAAATTTGAAATTAAAACCCAAATTTCCTATTCAAGACCCTAAAAAAGGGCCAAATGAGACTCATACACCACACCTAGTGTATGGGTCCCACCTGGGTGGGACTCATATGCCTAGGGTGGTGTATGGGTCCCACAGGGCCTTTGTAGGTGGCAAAAGTGTCAGGGTGTTAAGAAATTAAGTTTATTTGATGTCTATGTCAGGATTTTAGTTAGAATATGCCTTGGGAAAGATAGGGTCCTAGGGGCCTATTAATAATGATATAAAGGTCATCAATGCAAGAGGGCTCAAAATTCAATGTGAAAGTGTAAATAAATACACTTTACAACATCAAATTAAGGCAAAATAGGTATTTTTAGCTAAAAAGGTCCTTGAGTCCAATGTGAAAGTGTACAACACATTACAACACTAGATTATGTATATTTAGTTTACAAGCCTCCTAAATTTAATGCAAAGGTGTAAATAAATACACTTTACAACACTAAATTAAAGAAAAGTTAGGTTTATTTAGCTTAAAAGGGGATGAAGACCTAATGTGAATGTGTAAAACACATTATGATTCACTAGAACAAGGCAATATTAAGTCCAATTTGTCATTAATTATTTTCAAATCAAGCAAGGAAAAGGTGTACTTTTTTTGTCATTACAATATTATCTGATATTAATGTTATTCCTTTCTTTTATCTAATCTCATTATATCTTATTTCTCTCTTATCTTCTACTTCTCTTACATCTATACATATACATGCTATTCAGAACACGTCCATTAGGGTGAGGTCCCATGGGGGGGCTTGGGGATCTAGTTTGAGGGAGCAAGGGGTCTCATGAAGCAAAAAAATTAAAATGCTATAGGATAAATTATATTTTTCCCTCAATAATAACATCCCCTCATTTTTAGATCAAAAAATTAAGTGGGTGCAAAAGGGACGGGGCTATAAATTTCCCCACTAGCTTAGGATTTGTTTTGCCACTTGTCAATCATATGAAGTTTTAAAATTCTCACCAATTAGTTTTATTTTATTTTATATTTATTTAATCTATTGAATTGAATATGAAAAATAATAAAATTCATGAAACCACCAGCTTCCATAAATATAGGAGCTTAAAATTTTAAGCTTAAACTATAATACAAAATTCATGGGACCACCCACTTAAAAATATTCCTAAAAATTATCAGTAACACCCACAAAATTTTTTTAGGAAGCCCCCCTCCATGGAACCCCAACCTTACAATATGCACCTAATACTATTAGACCTAGTCGACCTTGGACTTTGCATCATATTTGCAACTACTTGGGGTAGGTTTTATATAATTCTATTGCTTTTTTTTTTGGATCCCTAATGTAATATTTTCCAACATCTGAATCCTCCCTTTCAAAACCATATCTTTTCCTCAAGGCATGTAAAATGAATTAATTGGATGGAAATTTTTCTTGTAGATAATTGGATGAATGTATTGTACCATTACACTTTGGAATGTTGTAATAAATGGATCTATGCATTTACTGGAGTTAAGATATGGTTTTCTTCAGGTATAGTGGATGAAATATATATTTTCTAAGTGAAATTTGTTGCATTATGTAGGAGGCTAGTGACATGTGCAAGCCAAAGATTCACTACTTCCCATAATTGTTTAATTTGGGCCTTTATTGCTTCTCTTTGATCTAGGAGCTAAAACATATTAATATATAAAGATTCTACTTCAACCCTTATCTTTCCATCCATATCCTTCATGGAATCATAAGTTTTAGCCACCTAGAGAATGTGGTGCACTATCTAATCTATTCACCCTTTTATATTTTTAGTGATATTTGAAAATTATAAAAAAAACTGATAGAGGGTATTGGTATCATTTGTAGTATTTTACAAGGTATTGATGTTGGATTCTAGTTGTGAGTGGGCCATGAAACACCTTTTTTTTCTTTTTCCATCCTTTCCTTTGCAAGTTCTACTATAATAATGATTGAAAGTGTGCTCGCCTAATCATTCATTTATGTGACAAGTCCATCAACCAATTGCTTTAGTTATTTCCCTAGAGGCTTTGATACATCCTTTTGTAATTGTGGCAACTTATTCTAAATATCATTTATGACTCCCTCTAGTTGCTCTGTGTTTTCCACATTCAATTTTAGAATGCCTTCTCTCGTAGTTTATCAAAAAATATCTACAAGTTGAAACTTTTGGAGTGGAAATATGCTTGAAATATCTATCCATTTTCCAACCAACAATAGATGAAGTAGTTGGGGTGTGATAATCAGCTGGATTTATTTCTTCTGTTGTAAAAATATTTGATGGTTTGCATCAATGATGTTATATTGGAAGATGATGGTCTATCTGGTGATGAAAGAGTTGTATGTGGTGGAACTTATCCCTCTAATTGGATATTTTCCTATTGAGTTCCTCTAGAGGGTTTATTATGAGCTTTTTGGGCCTTCTTTTCTTCTTCCTTCATTATTAGATATTCCTTTTTCATGGCTTTCACTATTTCCTCAATTTATTTGGTGATTTGGGGGAGTTTGCATCATCATCTTGTCTACTATTCTCTTAGAGTAGAGCTCTTTGACCTATATATGTTTTAACTTCTATTTCTGTTCTATTGATATTAAGGGAGCGATCTCTAATAAAGCTTCCTTCCTCAATTTTTCTTCATGTTGAATTTTTTTCTCTTTTATTTGAGGGATAAGGCCAACACCTTTGAAAATGTTTCTATCACATTTTCCAATGTGATTGAAAAAGTGACCATGTATTTGACCATTGCTTCTTCAATTATTTCTCTATTTGTGGCTTCCATCTCTATGTACATTTGGGCCATTTTTGCAACACCCCTTTTCCAAACAACGTGTTGTATAGGATATTAACATCCATTATTTCTTTTGGTTGTCTTTTTATTTTTTATTGTACTTGTCTTTCCATTTTTTCAATGGAGGTCTATGTGTCCTTTTTAATTTTTTCTTTTGTCTCTTTTCCTATCTCTCCATGCTCATTTTCATAAGTATTTTTGAAGCTATTTCTATTGATGTATCACTCTATGGTGGGATATTGGGAAATTATATTTTTACTCTCCCCTTCCCTTTCTTGTCTCCTTGTTCTTTAGATTGTGTACAATCAATTCTAGGGGATCATACTTGTAGTCTTCTATACCTTTGTGGAGTTGATGTAATATGCTCCTCTGGCTTGGTCTTTAGAATACTCCACTTTTCTTTCAAATTATCCTTATTCTTCTCTATTTGTTCTATTGATTTCTTCTTGGCCAAGTTATCCATATATTTTTGATAGGTTGTGAACTTTTCAACTTTAGGATCCTTGGGTAATTTTAGGAGAGTTTTCAAATACGAGTCTATTAGCTTGTTGCTAACTTCATAGGAAAGTTGCACAATCCAAGATACCCTTGGTTTAATGGCCTCTGTGATGGTGTAATATTTTTCCACACAAAAGACAATATCATTGATGTATTTTTTGATCATGTCATAGGATATGCATTCTTTACTACACATCTACTATTCTAGGAATTAAAAAAACCCCAGTAGACCATAGTGTAGGATGTGACATCCTTAAAATTTCTACGTGGTCCTGGATTTATGAGGCAACTGACCAATTTGTTTCCCAATATTTTCCTGCAAATATTGGTAATGTGTTCATAAAATAGAAGGTAAGGCATATCATAAGCGTTGCATACCTAAATTGGTAGTGGGTATTTTTTGTGTACTAGATATTTTCCAAAATTTGCTCCTACAAAAATTTATAGAGATATATATTTTTCATTTACACTACCATTTTATGTGCAACATGTATAGAGATTACCATAGTAGAGTCCTTGCATTTTGTATAAAATACTTTGTATATGATCCCTATTGTTGCATACTACATAATTGGATTTTTTATTTTTGTTACATCCAAACTCCTTATGTTGTATGTGGCCCTAGTCAATTGAGTGATGTGGTCATACTTTATGGATTTCTTCAAGGGGATATTGTTAGCATATATTAAATTGTCCACCATTTGGTAATGATTAGGTTGCAATTATAGCAAGTTGTTCTTAGTTACATATATAAACTATAACCTCCTTGTATAAATTTTTATGATCAATCAATAATCAAAAATCAAGTCTTTGAGCTCTTCATTTGGTATCAGAGCTCAAATAAATCCTTGTGCTTGTGCATTTGAATCCTAAAGAAAGAAGATGCATGGCATAGAAATCCTAACAATGACACCAATATGTATGATGGAATTTGGGTCTACAAGAAAGGAGTGGATGCATTGTTGGAATTACTAATCTTGAGCAACAACGAACAACTAAATTTAATACAATGTTAGAAGAGATCCATTGGGATCTACCACCCCCTTTTTGTGTCTAACATATGCCAGCCAATTAGTGTTTTTGGCAGCAAATTAATTGTGGTGGTTGAATTTGAATTTTGAGTAGTAGTTTGTTGAAAAAGGGCAAGTAAGACAAAAATAAAGAATAGAATGCTTTTTCTGTTAGAGTGTGCAAAAGAACAAGGAGGGAATGTTCAATAGAATAAAATAGAGGAGAAGAAGAATCTACAACAACAAAAGATATTGCACAAAGTGTAGAGGTATAGTGCTCCATAATATTTGTAGCAACACACAGAAAGCTCTAGTGCACTTGAATCTAGGTAGTTTGGTATATGAAGGAAATACAGAGTATTAGCTCTGAGTTTTGTATGTAAACCTTTTTGAATGTAATCTTCTTGTGTATGAATGCAATATAAAATATATTCTTCCTCCTTGTTGTATCCTTTGCTCTGTGTGTTTTCATCTTTTCCCACTTTAGTTGGGATATTTTTCCAATATTTTGGTATCAAAGCCATGTTTAGAAGAGCCCTAAGTTTTTCTGGACAGTCAGTTTTAGATCCCTAGCTTTTGGGTATTAAGAAAAGCCTTATAATTTTTGGGTATTTGTAGTTTTCCCCTCATTTAGAAAAATGGTTGGAGGAGATAATAGGAGTAGAAACAACCACCTATGTTTGATGGTAAAAAATATGATGTTTGGGCAAAGAAAATGAAAACTATCTTAGTTGCAAATGACTTATGGGAGTTAGTAGCATATGGGTTCATAGATGTGGCTAACCCAAATGCATTTACAACATTGAGCAATGCTCAAAAGAATCAGTTGAAGGAGACAAGAAAAAAATGATGCTAAAGCCCCCAGTTTGATTGAGGCAGCCTTGACAGAGGCTATTTTTCCCCAAATAGTAGTAGCTAGTTATGCAAAAGAAGCATGGGAAATACTTCAAACCTGTTACAAGGGTATTGGAAAGGTGAGGTTAGTGAAACTCTAGCTGCTAAGGAGAGAGTTTGAGACCCTACAGATGGACACAAAGTCTATTTCAAATTTTCATACAAGGGTTTCCACCTTGGTTAACTAGTTGAGGATAAATGGAGAATCAATGGAAGAGTAGAGGATTGTGGAGAAAATCCTCAAAAGTTTACCCAAACTTTTTGATCCAATAGTGATTTCCATTGAAGAGGCAAAGGACCTCTCAAAAATGACAGTTGATGAGTTAATGGGTTCACTTCAAACCCATGAGCGGTGCCTAAATAGGCCTGCAAATTTTTCCCATGAGCAAGTTTTCAAAGCTCAAGCTAATGTGAGAGGTAGGGGAAGAGGTCAAAGGGGTAGAGGTAGAAGCAAATATAGAAGAGGAGGCTAAAACAATCAAGAGGTGGCCAACACCTCCTAATCAAACTTCCAAAACACAAAGAAGAATAATAGCTCAAATAAGAGGAATGATAAAAGCAATGTGTAGTATTACTACTACCACAAGTATGGTCACTATGCAAGTGAATTTAGTGAATTTAGGAAGAAACAATGTGACCAGGGGAGTCAAAATGAAAATGTGGAAAATGAGAAAAAGGCTGAAAATGAAAAATAGTCACAAGTGTTTATTACATGCAATCTTGCAGAACAGGGTAGTGCTAAAATTTGGTATTTGGACAATGGCTATAGCAACCACATGAGTGGTAGGAAAAAAATATTTGCATCCATAGACAACAACATTGAGTTTGAAATCAAAATAGGGAACAATGAGAAGGTTCCAATCATGGGAAGGGGCATAGTGTGCATACAAACCAAGCATGGTGAAGAAAGACAAATCCATGATGTCGTTTATGCCCCAAGCATGAAACACAATCTCTTGAGCATTGGACAAATGGTCCAAAATGGTTATAGAGTGATAATGGATAAAGGGGAATGCATCATCTATTACAATGATGGAAGAAAGAAAGTTATGGCAGTGGTTCAAATGACAAAAAACCAAATCTTTCCCCTCAAAATGCAAATCCCAACACAGTCAACAGGCCTGTAATAGTCAACCTTCAAAATAGTCATCCAAGACCCATCCAAGCTTTTGAATTTGAGGTAAGCGCATCTAAGCTATTCTATTTTAATTCTTTTAGATAAAAAAAACATGGTTAGGGGCCTACCAACAATTGTAGAGCATGATGGAAAGTGTGAAGCATGCATCCCAGGTAAACAACATAGGCAACCCTTTCAATTAGGGTATTCTAGGATAGCAAGAGCACCATTAGAGTTGGTGCATTTAGATTTTTTTGGTCTCATGAAGACCCCAACCATAGGTGAAAATGTTTATTTCATGACATTCATAGATGATTATAGTATAAAAATTTGGGTGTATTTTTTGAAGAAAAAATCAGAAGCATTTGAGAAGCTCAAGGAGTTTAAGGCCTTGGATGAAAAGAAGAGTGGCCACTATATCAAAGTTCTCAAAAGGGACAAAGGGGGATAGTACATCTTGAAATTTTTTATGAACTTTTGCAAGTATCAAGGAATTTAGAAACAACTCATAGCCTAGTATACTCCACAACAAAATGGAGTGGTTGAAAGAAAGAATAGAACTATCATAGAGATGGAAGCAAGCATGTTGAAGGTAAAAGGTTTGTATAATGAATATTGGAGTGATGATGTAGCAACAATGGTCTACATTTTGAATAGGTTCCCCACAAAGGCCGTTTGTGATAGGATTCCATAGGAAGCATAGACAAAATGCAAATGGAGTGTTAAGCATTTGATAATATTTGTATGTGTGACATATGCACTCGTGCCAAAAGAGAAAAGGAAGAAATTTGATTACAAAGGTGGAAAATGTATTTCCATAGGCTATAGTGAAGAATCCAAGGCCTGAAGATTGTAAATTCCCATCACCAAGAAAGTGGTGATCAACAAGGATGTTGAATTGATTGAAAATGAGTCATGGGATGGAATGGTGGATAGCAACACGAGTATTTTTTTCACAATACCCTTTGAGGATGAATACTCTCTAGAAGGTAGGTGCATTAGAAATCTATGGAAAGGTAACAGTTCAGAAAATAGCAGCAATAAATCCAAATTGTTTTAGAAAAAAAAGTTGCTTCAAAATTTTTTTAATAGGGAAGTTACTCCAAAAATTTATAGCAACAGTCTTGCTCATTAGTCTAGCAATCAAGCAGCTCTGGAAATTTTGACCCTACTCTTGCATCATTGATGCCATAGAAGAATAGAAGCATGAGGGAAATTTATGACAACACAAGGTATGATGATTTTGATGAGAATTTATATTTTGCTTTGTTTTCCTATAGTGATCACTGATTTCTCTTAGACACTATAGAGAGAAATAAGACATGGGAGCTCACTAATTTACCCAAAGGGAAATCATTCATTAGAGTTAAGTGGGTCTATAAGACCAAATGTATTGTTGATAGTAAGGTTGAGAGGCATAAAGCAAGGCTAGTTATTAAGGGATACAAACAACACCCTAAAAGAGACTACGATGAGACATATGCACCAGTTGCAAGGTTGGAAATAGTGCGACAATCCTAGCAATTGCAGCCCAACACAAATGGAAAGTATTTAAAATGGATGTAAAGTCAACCTTCTTGAATGGAGTGCTGAAAGAAGAGGTCTAAAATGGATGTAAAGTCAACCTTCTTGAATGGAGTGCTGAATGGAGAAACCACCTAGCTATGAAGTCCTAGGGCAAGAAAACAAATTATATAGGCTCTAGAAAGCTCTCTATGGGATGAAGCAAGCACCATGGGAATGCTACAACATAATTGATTCGTACCTTCTAAGTGATGGATTTAGAAAAAGAGGTAATGAGCCCACAATATACATCAAGGAAACCAATGGTGAGATTCTTATTTCTATTTTGTATGTAGATGATTTAATTTTCATAGGGAATAGTGATATTTTTATTGTTGATTTCAAAGAGGTAATGAAAAATGAGTTTGAAATGACAGACCTAGGTTTGCTAAAATATTTCCTAGGCATAGAAGTCCAACAAATAGAGCATGGCATCTTTATTTGAAAAAAAAATATGCCAAAAAAATATTGAAGAGATTTAGAATGTTGGATAGCAAACCAGCCCCAACCCCAACAACTATAGGTTTGAAATTAAGCAAAGAGGATAGCAATAGTGATGTTAACCCAACCTTCTATAAGAGAATAGTTGGAAGCCTCATGCATTTGATAGCAACAAGACCTGATTTGATGTACACAATAAGCCTAATTTCTAGGTTCATGGAGCATACACTGGAAAGTAGGAAAAATAATTCTAAGGTATGTCAATGGCATGAAAGGCTATGGCACTATGTATACCACCTCCAATGAGTTTCAACTAGTTGGGTACACAGACAATGATTGGGAAGGAAATGTAGATGACCATAAGAGCACATCGAGATATGCATTCCACATGGGTTTAGGAGCAATATCATGGGCATCAAAGAAGCAACCCATAGTTTCTCTCTCCATAGCGGAAGCAGAGTACATAGCAACAAATGCAACAACATTCCAAGCTATTTGGCTTAGAAGAATCCTTACATATTTGAATGAGCAAAAAGAAGATGGCACAACCATATTTTGTGACAATGTGTCTTCTATTGCCCTGACTAAGAATCTTGTATTTCATGGACAAAAAAAGCATAGTGAAATCCACTACCATTTCATAAGGGAGTTGGTGGAGCATGGAGAGATTAAACTTTAGTACTACAAAGCTGAGTAGCAACTCACTAATATTTTCACAAAGGCATTGTCAAAAGAATCCTTTGAAATCCTAAGAGATAGGCTTGGGATGATGGAATGCTCCAAAACGTCTATCTTGGAAACTTAGAAAAGTGCCAAAAATCTGGACAAGTCTAGGCAAGACAACTCCAGAACTCAGAATTAGAGGAAATAGGAGTGCTCCAGAAATTTTGCACTAGAAGTTTCGAATGGTGATGAAAAATAGGAAGGCTCAAGATTAAGGGGGAGTGTTGGAATTATTAATCTTGAGCAACAATGACCAATTGAATTTAATGTAGCATCAAAATAGATCCATTGGGATCTACCACCCCCTTGCCATGTCTGACATATGTTGGCCAGTTAAAGTTTTTGGCAACAAATTAATTGTGGTGGCTGAATTTGAATTTTGAGTGGCAGTTTCTTGAAAAAGGGAAAGTAAGACAAAAAGAAAGAATATAATTTTTTTTCTATTAGAGTGTGCAAAAGAACAAGGAGGGAATGTTCAATAGAATAAAACAGAGGAGAAGAAGAACCTATAACAGTAGAAGATATTTCATGGAGTGCAGATGTCCAGTGCTCCAAAATATTTGCAGCAGCACACAAAAAGCTCTAGTGTGACGCAATTTGGGTGGTTTGGTGTATGAAGGAAATACAAAGTATTAGCTTTGAGTTTTTTTATGTAAACATTTTTGAATGTAATATTTTTGTGTATGAATGAAATATAAAATATATTCCACCTCCTTATTGTCTCCTTTGCTCTGTGTGTTTTCATCTTTCCCCACTTTAGTTGGGATCTTTTTCCAACATGCATGGCATTTGAGGCATGGAGTTTTTTGAAATAGTAGAGTAGCCTCTTCTCTATGGAATGAGGCATGGAGTTTTGAAAGAACATAGTGGCCTCTAACATTGCTTAAACCAAATTTCCATGTTGATTTTGTCACTATCCACCTACTAAGCTTGTGAACCATGATATGCTAAAGAAATAGTTATGTGAGTGATGGAAGAGAACTAAAAACTGGCGACATCAACCTTGTCGACTTTTGAAGGAATGAAAACGGGCAACATCAACCTTGTAGAATTTTGAAGGAATGAAAATGGCAGCAACCCCTGCCATTTTTTTTGGCAATCTAAATGTTTAAATCATGGTATGAGAAGACCATGTTAGTTGTGTATTGTAAGGAGATATTATTGTTATTACTACTAATGTGATTGGATGCTTCCATTTGGAAGGTATTGGTCATCTTTCTTGAAGGTAAGAGAACTTGAGTTCATTTGATACTATTTTATAGTTCCATTTGGAGTAGTTTAATTTGGAATATTTAGAGGAATCCATAAAAAGGTCTAGATCATGGGTGCATAAGGATATTTATGAATATGTAGGAGCTTAAAATGGTGTGTAATAATCACCATAGAAGTTTTCCAAGTTTGGGATAAGTTGTTAACAAGTAATTGAAACCCATACAAAAGAGATTTAAGGAGGTTTTTCATGCAATAAGGCACATGTAGGAAAAAGGATATTTGGGTGGAAGAATGCAAGCCTCTTAATAGAGAGAGGTATGTTTATGTGATTAGAAAGGGTATAAAGGAAACATAATAGAGAGAGGTATGTTTATGTGATCAGAAAGGTCATAAGGGAATATTTAAGACTAGAGATTGAAAAGGAAACCATAAAAGGAGAATGTTCCTCCTTGTTGCGTTCATTGCTATTAAAATTTTCTTTTATGCTCACTAAGCTAAAGGCTTATGTAGGAGTTCTTCATATATATGACAAGACAAATAGAATGGTCAGTCCAATTCTTTGTGCTTTTAGAGCCATCTATGCTACATTTGATAAAACTTTTGAAGGTTTGAATTATCTTTAAACAATTATTCTTGGAATTTCGTGGCTATCTTTGCAAGGCCTCTAAAGACTCATCCAAGACATGAAATAGATAGTGTAACATGGTCATATTGGAGGCTGGTTGCACTGGAGGATGGAGGAATTTCCATCATCTCAAGTTAGCTTCTCACTTTGAGATGGTGCTTTACATGAGAAGGTTTTTTGCTTTCTTTCTTGTTTTCCTTGTTAATGCTGATGGATTTAAAGAATACATATATTGTGAAGTTTGTTTTTGGAGATAGGTAAGGGATTTGGTGCCCAACTAAATATGGATTGTTTTCCAATGGGTTTATGAGACTATGATAGAGAATTATACCATTACGAGGGTCAAGATATAATGTGATGTAGCCATATGTTTGCAAAGCTCAATATGGTTGTTGTCAAATAATTTAATAATTATTTATTTAGGGGTTTGAGAAAATGGTAGTCCAAGAACTCAAGAATTCAACTCAAAGCTACACCTTTACGAGGGTTATGAGGCATCTTGATGGAGTTCCACTCGATTCAATTTTTTTTTCTTCAAAGGAAGATCTTCTCAAGAATGTAAATTTGTTTTGTAATCAACAAGTTTTGTTATGTAAACCTTAAGGGGGGTCCCTTAGCAAGGTGAATTAGAGCTTGTAGGAACAATGTAATAAAGGGGGGAATGTTAGAATATATTATATTGTCCGCCATTTGGAAATAGTTAGGTTGCATTTACAAGAAGCTATTCTTAGTTACAATTATATAAAATATAACCTCCTTGTATACATGTTCATGAACAATCAACAATCTACAATCAAGTCTTTCAGCTCTTTTGATATCACTGCATGCACTTAGTCGTGTAATCACTTGAATTGTCTCTTTTGTGATGTGGTAGGGTTTATCTAGGTACATATATTAACCATAGATTTTTCTTAGGATTATTTTGATCCATCCCTCCTATTTTGTGAAATTGGGAAAATATTTCCATATGTCTAATTTTTTGTTCTTTATTTGCTGGTATTGTCGAAGGTATTATGTTTTTCCTAGTTAGAGGAGGGACTATTTGAGTACTTCAAACCATGCATGATCTATCTCTATGAGTGGCACATGAATGTATTTTCATACATCCTTTATGTAAATGAAATCAATGAGCACATTTGAAAATAATTCATTAGGATATACTTCCATCATATTATTGGGAAACTTCTTGTATTTGGGCCTACTCTTCTAAAATATCTATGAGGATTGGTTCATCCCATTTTGATAAAGTTTAAGTGAGAAGATGAGTTGCAAGAGTAAAGTGAGGGTTTCATGATGACAACTTTGATATGTGTGGGATAGCAAGGTTAGTTGGATGAGATGTAAAAGCACACATGAGGAGTGATGAGATGTGTTATTTTTATAGATAGCTAATGGTAGGAATACCATTAATTAGTATAACTATTTTTCACCTTCTCATGTTTTCTTAGCTGTATAAGTTTCTACTACTTATTTTTGGTAGGTTATTTTACTTTTATTTATAATACATATATAATATTGTAGATGATCAAAATATGAAATACAAAGTAGTAAAAATTCAATGAAATTACCAAATTCACACTTCAACAATCACTTAGTGAAGCTAAAGATCTTGACTCAGAATTAAATAGCAAACAAAGTCATCATAATAGCAAAGACCTTGATTTTCTCCATTGTGGGTTTCTCTTCAAAATAACATAACCATGGAATCACAATGATAGTAGGATAATGATAATGATAGATACTCAAAGATAAATGATACCTTTGTTTGATAGTGATAATGTTAGCTTGCTTGCTTGATAAATGCTTGATAATGCTTGATAATGATGGTGCTCTAGATATGAAATTGATAATGATAAATCTCTTGATAATAATATTCTAGGAGATATGAATGAATGAAGAATTTGTATTTATATGCTTCTCTTGATATTTGATCAATGGTAAAGATAAATTAGAAAGCTTAATGGATAGGAAAAATCAAGATAGGATAGGAGCTAAATTTGAACTTTGATGGAGGGAAAGCTCAGAGAATTAAATAAATAAATTTATTTAATCCATATAAGGATGTAGTTGGGGAAATAAATGAAATATTAATTTTTATTTATTTATTTTAGAGAAAAGGATTTAATTTAAATTTAAATAAATTATTTTAATCTATTTAATTTGAGGGAGGAGTTTTAGCTAATTAAATAATTTTTGAAAATTATTTAATTATAGTGGAACAAAAATAATTTGAATTTTATTTTAATCAATGTTGGAGGAATAATGATAAGTGATAATTAATCAAATAATTAAAAAATATTTAATTAATATAGACATGTTAAAAAGATTAAAATAATTAAAAATTATTTATTATTATGCATGAAAAGGAAGAAATATTAGCTTAATTAAATAATTAAAATTATTTAATTAATATGGATAGAATAATTGATAAGAATAATGATGAAATGACAAAATGAAAACACATTAGTCATTTTTAGGTGTCTACATTTTTCCCCTCTTTGAGAGAGGTATGATTCCACCTCAAGAGATTGGCTAGAGAAAATAATTTTCTGGTCAGGCTCATGATAGGAGGATAGGCTAGGAAAAATAGGATTGGCAAAGAGAGCGAGAAAATATACTAGGATAGAAAAGAAACAACTGAGGAGGGCTAGATGAAACCTTAGGGCTAAGAGGAATATATAGAGGGATGGGAAGGTCAAAATAATTCATTTGCACTCTTACACTCTTGAGGATCTAGAGCCTCCATAACATCTTAGAGTAGATTAGTCAACACAATGGAAAATATTTTGAGGGTGATTCATTGAGTGGAGTGTATACGGGTGTTTGAGCGATCAGTCAACATAGGACTAGTGGTGAGTGCCTATCCTTGGGGTCTTGACAAGTAGATTTTTGTACATTTATTAGGTGTAGGATCAGGAATTTTTAAAAGCTCAATCATAGGTTATAGGTGCACAAAATGACGTAATGCTACACAAACGATGAGTAGTGCTACATAATTGGTGTGCAACTATGAATTTGCAAGGAAATGTGGTGCAATTAAATTGCTACACAAATGATAAATATTACTATGTAAATTCATGATAGAACTATGCAAGTGATGTTACTCCACAATTGATAGGAAATGCCACACAATTGATAAAATTGTGCAAATACAGGGAAATGTAATGTAAGGTTGATGAAAATAACTATACAATTAATTAAATGGCACAAGTGATGGTAAATGTAATGAAATTGACACATTTTTCCACATAATTTATAAATTTGTGCATATAAGGGTTTAAGCTATGAAAATGATGCAAAGCCAGGGTAGGCTAGAAAAAATGTGATTTATGCAAAGGCTAATATCGTGCAACTAGTGGATGTAGGATGTAGATTGGATAATTTCATGAGAGTGATACCCCATGACCTTGCTACTATGATAACAAATAAGTGAGATGGATGAGGCCTTCCTTGGATTAGTTAGCCCGAGGCATGTTACCTATATTCCTGAGATCAGGGATAATCTAGCCATGATGATAGAACTTATTGAGTTGTGGCACAATGATCACAATGCCTTCATGCTACCTACCGACAAGGTGATTATTAGATTGGAGGATACTTTGGATCTTGATCCATGGAGAAAGGGTGATCTATGACATTGATCATAGTGAGAGTGCATTGAGTAGGGTGTTCCTAATAGATGACTTGGGCATAAAGGACAAAGAGATGGATATATAATGGGTGATGGGTCAATTCAACTCATTACCACTAGTTTTGGCTAAAGTAATTGGGGGGACATTGGTACCAAAAAATAGATTTAGGGGATTCTCCATTGGATGGGGTAGAGTGTTGGAGAGGATGATGGAGGAGGGAGTGGTCTATGCATGAGGACTATGCATTTTTTCTCATCTATATCATGACATGCATCAAGTGGTATATCGGTATGAATTGAGCTTGGCATTTAGGGTCACATTACTACACATATGGGCTTGTGAGCACATCACAGTGACACAACCAGTGATGTACATAGTTCAAGGTGTAGAGCAACACTATGTATACATGTATGCTGGGATGGTGACATAGAGGAGGCTAGGAGATCTTTGGTATTTTCAAAAAGAGATATATGATCTATATAGCTTTATATGGAGGTCATGGTGAGAGTCTGAGACATGGGAGGAGGATGCAAAGCAACTACCATACTATAGACAACTATGATATTTGATTGAGAGCATAACCCATATCATAAAGAGGTATATGTTAGAGTAGGTGCAATGACAATTTGGGAAGAGAAAGTGACAACCCATAGGAGAGGTGATGTTTTGTAGGAATCAATAATGGGTGGTAGGGTAAGGACTGATGATTATACCTAACACAACTAACACAAGGTTTGAGGCCTTAACATCCATTCCTTGAGACTTACACATAAATGTGGCTTACATAGTAACTACC
This sequence comes from Sequoia sempervirens, assembly GCA_007258455.2. Classification (NCBI taxonomy): domain Eukaryota; kingdom Viridiplantae; phylum Streptophyta; class Pinopsida; order Cupressales; family Cupressaceae; genus Sequoia; species Sequoia sempervirens. The sequence goes on from VDFB02000015.1 coordinate 551,881,791, forward strand.
ACAAAGTATAATGCATGGTGGGTGAGGAATAGGACCACTAGAATTATAGGGCCAAGAAATAGGGTGGGACAACAATAGGAAGGAGCTGGGCAAGGAAAAATGGTGAGGAAACAAAGATAAAAATTGTAGTGGTAGTAGGAGAGTGAGGAGATGGAGATGGGGATGGGGCTAGATATGGAGGAGATGATGAATGGGGATATTTGGGTGATGGTGGAGATGGTAGATGGGGAACCTAGCTAGTGGGACAACCATAGGTATAGGGAGGACAGGCGTAGGCATAGGCACTAGCATAGGGAGGTGGATAGGGGGATGAGAAGACATAGGTGCAGGTGGCGATAACATTATCTAAGTAAGATGAGGCTCATAGACAGAGGGTGAGGGAAAAAGAAGATAGGAATCAATCTTAGGCTGAGAGAGATAGCCTTCAAACCTAGGTGACAACTAATGACAGAGAGGGATGGGCTACAAGTATAAATAGATTAGGTAAAAACATAACTATTATAGGTATAGGAACAACTGGACCAAGTTATTGTAGAGATAGACTCTAAGAGGGTCCAAATACAACATTCAAAGGCTACAATGGGGATACCTACATGATAGGTTATGAACAATATTATTTACAAGATGTTAGTGCTTAGGGAACAACAGGCTCCACATTATTTAGCCAATGCATAGACTTAGATACAATTTGGAGGGGCTAGATAAAATAGATTAGTGAGTTAGGGGAACATAGGGCCACCGCCACCATGACCACTAGTAGGATAGGGAGGAGGTGGAGGATCACTTGGACACTTCATTGGAGGGAGCTCTTCTTAGGATCATTTTATATATATTTGCATATGTATATATTTGTATTATGATTTAGACACCATGCCTATGGGATATGAAATTTGTATCAAAATGGCTCATTTATCCCATGTATGGACATTGTATATTTGATGTATCTATGAGACTATTGTTTTGATTCATATGATGTGTGTGAGACTTATGACATGGCTTATGATGTGTAGTTTATTTTCTATTATGTTGTAATGATGCAATGTATGTTATGGATACTTATGATGTTTCTTAGGTGACATGATGATGATGTTACAATGATGATGATATATATGTATGTAATGGAAATTTATAATGCTTTATTGTGATTACAACATATCTAATTATGATGGAAATGTTATAATTATGATACTTCATGTATGCTAACAATTGTGAATGCATGATATGTAGAAAAATGAATCTCCACCAAGGATCAAATATCAATATGAAACCTATAAATGAGAAATACAATATGGTGATGTACAAGATGGATTCCAAATGAAAAAAAACTTTTCTACTTTGAAGAGCAACCCTAGCGGGTGGATATCATGTACCAAGGTATAAAAAAGTAGGATTCCTTTTTGTATCATTTACCCCCTTGCATGGACTTTGACACAACACACAATCATGAAATACAAATAAAATGACCATGTCTCATTCCAATCTTCTCTAAGAACATCAATAGATAGGATTCATTGAGAAAATGAGACAAAAGATAAAATAAAGAAGGAAAAAATAAAAGCAACTGTCAAAATAAATCAATAGCTAACATTTCTCTTGCCAAAAGATAAGCTCAGTGATAGATAGGGCCCATTACAGGAATGATACATTTGTTAAGGCCTAAATTTTTTTTGATAGTGCATATCATAGGAAATAATTTTTGTTAGGGAATTTCATTGTTTTGATATTGATAGAGAAATATAGGCAACGAGCTTATATGCAAGCCATAAAATTAGTTCAACAATTGAGATTTGTTAAATTTCTCATGATTTTTGTGAAAGCACAATGTTTTTTGTAACATATATGCACACATGTAAAGTGTCTTCTCAAGATAAGCACAAAAAATCAATCCAAATCCTAGGTACAACAAAAGGTGCCACCAATTAGGTAAGGATCACTTTAATGAAAATAGATAGATCAAATAGCGTATGCTAGATGGATAGGTGAAACCATAAATATTGGAAACCAAGCTATGGTAGATAGGTAGGTGGAAACAAGATACCAATAATATGTAGATGAAATGAAATGTAATCATGAAATTAGTATGCACAAACTACTAAGATACCTTGAGGTTCATGCATAAAAATTCTTTAAATGAATGTTGTTAATAGGCTCTTCTAAAGGTTCTCCTTGAACTTTAGAAAGTTTATACACTATAGAACCATAGTTTTCTATAATAAGAAAGGGTCCTAAAATTTTTTTCCTTTCTTGTCTCTGTCTTGTTGATTCTTTTGATTCTCTTTTAAGACAAGATCACCAATTTCAAAATTTTGAGTTTTGATCTTTTACTATAGTTTCAACAAAGGTGGTTTTGATAAGTTTGTAAATGATTTAATGTGTTGAGATGCCTTTCATTTAATAGCTCAAGCTCATGTGATCTAGATACTTGACACTCTTCCTTGTTGATGACATTTTTTGAAGAAAACCTTAAGTAGGGGAGCTCAACCTCAATAGGAAAAATGGATTCCATTCCAAAGACTAAGGAATATGAAGTGGATCCTATAGGTGTACATATGCTAGTGCAATAAGCCCATAAAGCAGGATCAAGTTGCAAGTTCCAATCTCAAATAGCTTCATTGAATTTTTTCTTAAAGATTTTCAATATAGTTTTGTTTGGGGCCTTAGTTTGACCATTACCTTATGGGTAATAATAATTAAAAATGATGTTGGATATGGAATCCACATCAAAAACATATTGATATTTGAAGGGCTTATCATTGTCTGTAATGATAGCATGGGGTATAACATATCGACAAATGATATAATTTATGATAAACTTGGCTACTTTCTTTCCAATAATATTGGATAATGGAATGAATTTTTCCCACATCATGAAATAATCAATGGTGGTGATAATGAAATTATGACTATTGTATGCGGGGGGATGGGTTTTTCCTACAAGGTCGAGTCCCTATTGTAAAAAGGCCAAGGAGTACTTAGTTATCTATTGTAACTCTTGGGAAAGTGCATAAATCAAGTCTCCATGTTAAAATTGATGACATTTCTTAGCAATTTTTTGTGCATCTTGTTCTATTGTTGGCCAATACTAACCAGCTCTTAGTAAATTTTTGACAAGGTTAGGTCCATTAGAATGTGTTCCACAAACACCTTCATCTACCTCATGTAATGTAGTTTTAGATTCTTCCAAGTTTAGAAAATTGAGGAGGACACCATCAAGGCTCCTTTGATATAGGGTATCACCAAGGATGAAAAAACATGAAGATCAATGAATAAATGTTTTCTTTTGAGAACTAGATGAGTTAGATGGAAGTGTATTGTCATGGAGATAGGTGAAAACACCATGATAGCAAGGGGAATTAGGACCAACAAGCTCACACACGAATTCAAATTATGGAACATCAAAAGTTGGGATAAAATTTTCTCTATGAGGAATTCAAAATGATAAGTATTATGAGTTATACCCAAGAGAGATCCAATGATAGCCATAGGTTCAACAAATTTTTTAATTAATCTAGGTATTTTTTCAAAAGTGACAGTTAAAAAGTTTTGTTTAAACTATCTACCATCCTCTTGTAGGGGAGAATTTTTTCATCCTTTTTTTATAGTAATCTATTTGTCTTATAACCAATTGTGAATTTCTATAAACTTAAAGTTCCCTTATTTTCCATTCTAAGTTGAGTGATTGAAGTTTGATACTCCACAATGTTGTTTGTATATGGGAAAGATAGTTTATATGATTTTAGGAGACAATCACCTTGTGGAGTAATAAATAGAGTCCATTATAATCCAAAATCCTCCCAACATTACCATTACTATAAATTAGTGTATGCAAATGGCTAAATAGAGTTCATTAACCGCTTTCATGTTATCCATAAAATATAAGATCCATAAACCTCATAAAATATATACACATCCTAGAATTATTGATGCTTGAAATTAAAGAGATGCATTCAAGAGATAATTGACTAAGGATGTATCAATCTTAAAATAAAAATTCCTACATCAAAAAATTAACGTCATGAACCATGTCACACATGCTCAAAATTTTCTATAATCAAATCAAGGTCAAAAAACCTCCATCAGATCCATTAATCCTAATAAAATGAAAACATACTCTCAAACCCCCATCAATCCCTTCCAAGAAGCAACATACTATCCATTGGGAAAATATACCTTTGTTTAATTTGGGTTCTTCATAGATAAGCAATTGAAGATCCCAACAAATCCAAGTTACCTAATGACGAATTTGCACCTTGCTTCCAAAGTAGTGAGTATCCCAATGCAAAAAAATGTACTAAATCATTAATGATCAAGGAAAAGGATTAGACCTCCATGAGAAAGGAATCTTACATCATATTCATGTTTTTCAAACCAAGGATTTCAAGCCATTAGATACAATTCTCCTAGAATGAGTACAATAAGGGTGTTAATATTACAAGCACTAGGGTAACATCTCCTTGGACCATCAAAGTAGGTACCTCACATAATAAATTACTACTGGACCCCTCTTTTCAGTGAATCTATAAACCCCACCAACAATCCTTTCATTTAACCTATCACTAACCTTAATGACACACATCCTTCATTAATTACCTTGAATAAAAAAAATCATACACCATGTGACCTATTCCATAACAATGAATCTATTTCCATATTCACATGACTTAAAGATCATATCTCTCTCAAGGATCATGGATCATATCTTCAAATACCTAAAATTATTATGCCCAAATAGTCTCAACCCCAAGTATTTCAATAGAAAAAGATGGAAAATTCTACATGAATTATAAAGTTCCATAAACCTAATCTCACAATTCAAAATATAAGAACCTCAAATCCCAATAACCAAAAAATCCAAATTCAATAGATCATATGGGTTCCAAAATATAATCTTGAAAATTGAAGGACCTCAAAGAAAGAATCCATGAATCTAAAGCCAAAATATATTGGTTTGAAACCCACAAAGCCCAAAAATTGGTTGTCCACTTCAACCCAAAAATATAACAATACTAAAACCAAGGAATCCAAATATTCAAGAAATTATCGACTTGGATCAAAAATTCTCCTATCTAAGAGCATAAAAAATACAATCTCCTAAACCAACAAATCCCAAAATGCTAAAACCTAAAAGTGCCCATCATCACATCCAAGTAAAGAATCTATCTCCTAACCCAACATGGTGTGTGAACTCATTGGTTCCACCTCCTATTGGTCCCATGAAATTTATACTTTCCTTCATTTTCCCATCCTTCCACCCACCCCTCTTACCTACATACATCCATCACTACACCCTTTCATCAAAAATTTTGTACAACCTACATCCTACTCCATTTTCCTTGGAAATACCCTAGAGAGAAACCAACCTAGAAAAAGTAAAATATCACAAATGACATCCAATAAAAATATTAGTAGCAACATTATGGACACCTAGAGTAGCCATGCACAAGTGAAGGTTATCAAATTACAACAGGAGTGGACACTTAATTTTAGAAAATACCAAAAAAATAAAAAAGTACCATTTTTCATGGCACCTTGGGGTAGCCACCATGATGGAAACTTGTTCATAGGAATCATGTTTGACAATGATTTTTTTTTAAATTTGGAAAAATTCAAAAGTAATAAAGTGAAGAGAAAATTTGTTCATGGCATAGTGCAATGGTTAAATCATGGCATTATTGTTGTTTCCACCAAGGTTCAAACCTCTGTTGGGCCATTATGATCTTGAGTATTGTTCCCTCAATGATGCAATGTGCTCGCAGGCTTGAACCTTAGCATTAAAAATGTGGGTGTTCGTGCCCTTATCTTCATGCTCCAAACCATCATTGAGCCAGAGTGGTCATGAGCTCTATTCCCTTGCTGGGCTACTAGACTAATCGGTTTAGATAGTTCATGTTAAAGAAATGTGTTCATACTGGGGACGAGGTCCCCCATTTGTGGCCTCATCGGGCTCAGGCCAAGTTAAAAATTCTTGAGGTACCGTTAAAAAAGAGTAAAGAGTACAAAATATCCAATGGTGAAAACCATTCCTATGACACCTTGGTCAAGTACCATAATTAAAACTAATTTATGGGTAGAACATATATAAATCTATAGCCTATATTTATCCTACACTTGGGGGAAAGCTCCTTCCATCCACTTACCCTATTCATCCTTTGCAATCATTAGCTAATCCTCCATATAATATTGTCATACCATCCCATCTATTCATACATATCCTCATTTCCCAATTTTGACCTTAATAAAGAAGTAGAAAACATATTTAAATAGGTAAATTCCAATCCTTCAATGTGTCTTTAAGAATAAAATCATATATGGTTTCATACCTAAAGTATTAGTATATCACTCCTATGCAACATAACCCTTGGAAATTATATCTTGCATCTTCGCCCTCTTTACGTTTCTAGTCATGGATCCCTCGATCCATTATCAGTATCAATAACCTCATCCTTCTATCTATCCAAAAACTTGACCCTTGCTACTAGAATAGTTTTATTCCTTAGCAACTTGAATGCCATCCTCCTAAGTATACCACATAGGACATTTGAGTAAAGAAAAAGATCCATAATCCTACTTTCTAGATCAAACCTTAAATATTGGAATCCCCTACCTAGTATCCAATCAATGTGGTTAATTACCTCCAAATCCTATCCATTCATCCAGTTCATCAAGCCATAGGTCTTAATTATACAAACACTATACAAGAAATATCCTACAATAACCTTGCTAAATATATCCATGCAACCCAACATATGTCTAAAAGAAATCTATAAGATTCATCCTTGGTCAAGATGCCAAAATCCAAACCTTATTAAAGTAACCAATCATTATTATCAAGATATATCATTCCCAATCCTCATGTTCTCAAGAAATATCATTCCAAGATCAACAAATATCATCATCATAATCATAAAATAAATCAATGATAGCTTTTATCTTGATCAAGGGAAAATTCTTGTTTGTCTTGTCTTTCTATATTTTATGCATGCTTACTTGTTTATCTTTTTTTTTTATAGGTTAATAGTTGCATGTGGAGCTGCACCCACATATTAAAATCATTCAAAAAGAATTGCTTCAAACTCATGAGTGGGAAGCATATAAGATGACAAAGGGAATAATACTACCAAATCAAGCACAAAAAAACAAAGGAGAAAACCAAGGCACAATTGCAAACTGGAAATAAAGCTACAACAAACACAAAAAATGTAATATCCACCACACCAAAGAGAACAAATCATGTGGCCTTTTTGGTCTTCCCCTTCCTCATACTCCTAGTGAGGAGGGAGTCCATTTTCCATTGCATTCCTTCATCAACCACATCTCCACCTTTGATGCAGAGCTTCTTAGCCTCAAATTTATGCCCCTATTTTCCTTTGGAAGGGAAGTTCAGCTTGGAGATGGCACTTGCAGATTGAGGAAGGGAGTAGTTTTTAATTGGGACCAGTATGTTGTTCTTTGTTCCTCCTTGGTTTTGGTTTTTCCTTGTTTCCAAAAGACACATAATGATGTTTGTCTTTGTTACTTAGAACATACAACATGATACATGATGTTGACTTGCTCTTCAGATGGTGGTATATTTTCATGTATAGGTGGCATCTTGATATAGTGGTTGATACAATGACATACATTGCAACATTACTCTCTTGGAATATGGTGGTTTCTCATTTACAAGGTAATGTGTTGATGTTGATTATGGTTTGTCCAAAATGTTGATTATGGTTTTTCCAAAAGTTTTGAATGGTGCAAAGGAAAAGGTAAAGGTTGTGGGCTCCATATTGACTTTCATACAACAGTGTTATGCTAGACTCATTCTTTCACTATGTGGCATTTCACTTGGTGATGACATTTACAAAGTGTTCTAAGTGTTCTCATACTTAATTGGGCATATTGGTACTTGTCATATTAATGTGCAAGGTTTTGTTTTGGTTTACATTTATTGCTTTATCATTGAGCGATTTTGGCATTGGTATATAAGGTGAAATAATTTGATTATCTACAAGGTATAAATATTGGTGCAAAGTTCTCAAGCTTTTAGAGGTGATGATTATGGTTGAAAAGTCTAAATTCATTTAGAATTTGTGCATAAACAAAGGTTTATATGTTCAACAAGGCCAAAAAGGTGGTGTATTTATTTATTTCACATGGTAGTCAACACCAACTACATTGAGCATTGCAAGATTTATATTATTTGGGAAAATCATGACCAACATAATGATTATTGGGGATATAATGATAATTATTTATTTGTAACACCGAAACAATAATTGTGCCCTAATTTACTTTCATTCTTGGAAAAACTCAAAATCATTCTATCCTGGCCAAGCTAGGGTTTATATAAGGCTGAACATTTCGATTGAGAAGGTGGTTTAGCAGTTGCATCTTTAGGATAGTGGTTTTGGCATTCTACATAAAGTTAAGGTTTACCATGGCAAGCAAATCGATATCTCAGTTTCATTTGTTCTTTTTTTCATGGTCTTATTGGAAGTGGTTTTATGTTGAGTTTAGTGGTATTCTAGATTTTTGTTCTGTCAGTTGAGTTTATAATTTCTTGGAGTATAGAATGCACAATAATCTACCCTTGTTAATTAGGGATTCTTATTCTTTAATTACATGGGTTTGAAGATTATTTTGCATACTTTGTATTGGTCATGTATGTGTTAAAAGAAAATTAGAAGGTGGTGTCACATTGGTGACTCAACATGAGGTAGTTTGATATAGTTTGAATATGGTTTTCTTGATGGTTATAAGCTTGAACAGGTGGAAGCATGTGATGACATCTACATTGGATATTTAAACAATGTCTTTAGATTGTTGTTAGTTTAGAGGTTTTACAGAAGGGTTATGATATTGAAAGTTTAATCTATTTTTCTATAATTGAAGTTTTGTAAACATGACACAAAATAGATTGTATCACTAATATATTTTTTATTTTAGAGATTCTAGTGAATGAATCTTTAAATCTATTAAATGTATTAGATTGAAAGTGAACTATGATTTGAAGTGAAATAGGGTGATCTTTTGTAGTTAATTATTCTATTTGGAAATGTATAGTGAAGTTAAAATGGTCAAGTCAATGAGACAAATTGATCATTGCTAGTGAGGCATTCTTGTAACTAGTGAGGTTCTTTGGTCAGTGAGGCTATTTTTTCCAGTGAGGCATTCTATAACTAGTGAGGTTTATTAAGCCAGTGAGGCAATTTTTTGAGTGTTTTTTCTACCCCAAGAGATTTTTCCACTCAGAAAATTCACTGTGTTATGGGTCTTTATTTGGTTTCATTTTTTATCTTACCATCAGAAGAAACTCCAAGAAGAAAGGGAGTTTAAGGTTAAAACACTTTCAACCCTTGAGCATGCAGAAGACTAGTTATAGATTGTAAGGCTCAACGAGAAGTTAAAAGAAAAGAAGAAGATGCAGATAATAAGGTAAAAGTCAAGGAATTAAAGATAGAATCCTTAAAAAAGGAATCTTCTGAGTTAGATAGAAATATGCATTTGAAAAAGAACACTGAATTTTCTACTGAAAAATTTGTAGCAGACTTGAAGTTGTAGCTTGTAGAATCACAAAAAATGGAAGAAGACACCCGCCTTAAATTGAAGAGCACAATAGAATTATGTCAAAATTTGAAGTCAGAAGTTCAAGAAAATAATAGAATAGTAGAAGTAACTAAATTAGATTTGGAAATTAAAACTAGTGAGTGCCAACAACTTGAAGGTGTAATAATCTCCTTGAGAAAAGATCTTGAAAGCTTCAAGATTCAGAAATATGAGAAAGGTACTGATGCGTTGAATAACATGTTGAGAAGTCAAAAGATGCACAATGATTACTTTGGTTTGGGGTATGAAATAGGACAAAACTTTGGAGTTCAAGATGAGTCAAAACATGAAATAGTGTTTGCAACTAAAGATAGAAAAAGTTTCAATGTTGGACAGACTCCAAGAAAGAAGATAGACCTGAATTATCACTTTGCTACTTCTAAGATTGAAACCAAGAAGAAATCAAAAGAGAATGTTACTGATATTGCAAGAAAAAGATCAAGCAGGTTCTCAAAGAAATATTATTTGAAAAGATATAACTACACTCAATTTAATGGTTGTTTCGATTTATGTTTTGCTTATGGTCATAGAGCAAGAGATTGTACAAGAAATTGTAGGAAGTATGAAAGATATGATCATAGAAGTTTTGAAATGTCAAGAAGATATGATTCCATTACTCCTCTAATTGTTTATAATGTCACATGATTTAAGTGTCATAACCTTGGGAATAAGGCACATCGGTGTAGGAGTAAGTTGAAAGCATCATCTAGAAACAAAAATGTAGATGCATTAAGCAAGAAAAAGAAAGGGCCCATACAGGTTTGGAGTTTGAAAACAAGACCTAGGAAATGAAAATCCTAAACTAGAGCATGTTGCACAAAAGGAATCACCAACTACATAAGAAGTAGTCTAAGGTTAGGGGGGAGTTGAATATAGCAAATTATTTAACCCCTTGAAAAATTCTAGGAGGAATAAGGTTTCTAGAGCATTCAGTGCCTAGTTTTCATCTTAACTAGAATAAGTAGTATTGTACCCATGAGTTATGAACTTTCTTTTGGTTTCTACATGATCTTATGGCTTCATCAGTAGTATTTGCATGATGATATCTTATCAAGATAATGTAGACATTTCTTGATAGTTTCCTTGGAAGAATTATTTTGGATTTTTTTAATTTGCTAGCTAGATCAGAGCTCCTTGGATTATGGTGACAGTGACTTTTTGAGACAATTGGTGACAGTCTCAATATAATGCTATGCTGATGAAAATGTACTGTGAAAGTGAGAGATGGTTTGTGTGATGCTTCATGATATTGATGGCATAATTTCAAAATTGTGTTCATGGTTTTTTTATTGATGATGGCCTTGAGAAATATAGGGGCAATAGTTGTATATTTTTTACATCATATCAGATATACAATGATATTTATGGATTGGTTCTATGGTGCAAATGTTTCTAATTTTCCTCTTCTCTAGTAGTTAGGACAATGGCAATGTGCTTTGAAAGTAGTAAACATTTGCTTGTAGCAAACAACAGGTTTTCCACAGAGTGACAACAAACACAGTGATAGTTACATCATACATAAACCTCTCTATTTTTCACAAAATTTGTATCTTAGTGACAATTTGTATATTCTCTGCGAGTGACAGGTAAATAGCGATGGCATGAGTAGTGAGTTATAGTCATAGTTGGATGTTGATACATAGTTTTCAAATGAGTAGAATATGGTTGGTTCAAGCTTGGAACTAAGGTACTATTCTTGCTTACTCCAAGAATTTGCATTATCAATGATGCCTTTAGTAAACTTGAGCAAATATTCTTTCAATGAATATTTTTATTTAATTTGCTTTATCTTAGTGATAACTCAATTCACAATGATTCTCATTAGGATTGATATTTCATTAGTAGCAATCAGTGCTTTTGTGGAGTGCTCAGTAGTGTATAAGCATGATCTTTCTTTGCATCTTGAATATGTTGGTCTTTGAAGTAGAAGATATTCATTATTGAGGAAATGACAGTGACTTATTTCTAACTTTCTTGAAACAATGAGATGAATTACCATTCAATGGTAAAATTATAACATTGGTAGTTAGTCCTATCTACACTTGCTTCATTCATAAGACAGTGTCAACTAGGAGTAACAATGTGAATGCAAGGTGGTAGATCACAGATGATTCAAAGTGATGAGTTTAGCATATGAGCTGTTAGTATCTAGTGTGAAATCACTGCCTTGTAAATCTTGTTGCCAGCGATCTCAGTTATTGTTAGTTAATGCTATGATGCTTAATCACTGGATTATATGCATGCTTGCTCAATCATAGTCTAGATTTGATAGTGATATACATGCATAATGTTTTGTCTTGAGATATTTTTCCACTGATACAGTGCCTGGTGTAGTGGACAATGATTGGATGTCATTAAAGTGATGGATAGTGTCTCACAATATGTGTTGGTTGAGACAATGTCATAGTGAAAATTGGTATTGGGTTGCATGTCAGTGATTAGTGCTTGTAGCCAACATGGTTCAATATAGTTAGTATCACAAGACAGTCAGTGCTTGTTAGTGCAATGGATTGTTCACTTTATTCATACCAAATACTTCACTCATAGTTTTTTTTGCAATCCAGAGGAAGAGTCTTAAAAATAAAGGTCAAAAGGTTGATCAAGATGTGGACACATAAATTGGTAAAAGTGTTTAAAGAGAGTATCGACGAGTATAGGCAAGACAACATTGAGACAGTTTGGACATAATGTTTCATCCTTGCTTTACTTTCTTTAATTTGATGAAGGATTTCTTGAGATAGTATTTGGATTAGTATTTTTGTTTATGCCTTCATCATGGCTTTAGATGTACTTCTTTGATGACTAAATGAAATTAGTCTTGGGCACATCAATATTTTCCTTTGCATTGAAAATTCCTTAATTACTTGTCATGATCCACAATGAATTTGCAGTTAAAAGTGATTTGTGTAGTGTTTTATGGATTCAACATTTTGCAAAAGATAACATCACCTATAGATGTCATAAAGAACACTTTATGGGGAGGCATTATGTTAGACAATCACAATGCAACAATAGATGCAATGAGTTCTTTGTTGATACAAAAGAAGGTACAAGGATAATCATAGTTTGTTGGGTACAAGGATCATTTGTAACAAGTGTAATGAACAGACTATATTCTTCTTGGTCTAGTTGTATGGTATTTTTTTGTTACAAAGAAAAGTGATTGAAGTTACAATTTGTAATCTACTCTTTTACTTTGATGTCTTTTTTGCATTCAAAGATACTGGTTCTTGATATTTCTCATCTAACCATGGAATGCCAGGATATTTTTTGGTGCTACAAGTGGTCATACTTGTCTTAGGGGGAGAAATATTACAATGGTTTTTTTTTGTGATTGATAGTGTACATATATACAGTATATAGTGTATTATGGATAGTGGTATGATCTGGATTTGGTATTTGAGATTTACAGGTTGATCTGATAGTTTCTTGTAACAGGGAAGATCATATGTTCAAATAGTGGCTTGATCCCTATGATAGTGCTCTATGTGAAGTGCTTAGCAAGATAGGGGGAGTTATTCTTTTATTTTTTTCATTCTCTCCTGCCATGTGTGTTCTTTGTTCCTGTTGATATGGCTATTGGCTTCTACTTTTGGACAATGATAGTGGAATATAATTTTTGTTATGCTATTTATTTCATGCTACTCAGGATGATTTACATACAAGTGGTTTGGGTCCTTTGTCTTGGATGTCAAAAATTGGGAGAAGTTTTTGTTTTTGTCACCAAGGACAAAGGGGGAGTTTGTTGTTCTTTTTTCCTCGTTTTTTGTTTGTCCTTGTTGCCAAAAGACAAATAATGATGTTTGTCTTTGTTGCTTAGAACATACAACATGATACATGATGTTGACTTACTTTTTAGATGGTGGTATATTTTCATGTACATGTGGCATCTTGATACAATGGTTGAAATAGTGACATACATTGTAGCATTACTCTCTTGGCATATGGTGGTTTCTCATTTACAAGGTAATGTGTTGATGCTGATTATGGTTTGCCCAAAATTTATGAATGGTGCAAACGAAAGGTAAAGGTTGTGAGTTTCATATTGAATTTCATACAAGAGTGTTATGCTAACATTTACAAAGTGTTCTCATAGTTAATTGGGCATATTGGTACTTGTCATATTAATGTGCAAGGTTTTGTTTTTGTTTACATTTATTGCTTTATCATTGAGTGATTTTGGCATTGGTATATAAGGTGAAATAACTTGATTATCTAAAAGGTATAAAGATTGGTGCAAAGTTCTCAAGCTTTTAGAGCTGATGATTATGGTTGAAAAGTCTAAATTCATTTAGAATTTGTGCATAGACAAAGGTTTATATGCTCAACAAGGCCAAAAAGGTAGTGTATTTGTTTGTTTCACATGGTAGTCAACACCAACTACATTGAGCATTACAAGATTTATATTATTTGGGAAAATCATGACGAACATAATGATTATTGGGGATATAATGATAATGCTTTATTTGTAACACTGAAACAATAATTGTGCCCTAATTTACTTTCATTCTTGGAAAAACTTAAAATCATTCTGCTATGGCCAAGCTAGAGTTTGCATAAGGCTGAAAGTTTCAATTGAGAAGCTAGTTTAGTGGCTGCATGTTTAGGACAGTGGTTTTGGCATTCTATAAATAGTTAAGGTTTACCATGGCAAGCAAATTGGTATCTTAGTTTCATTTTTTTTTTTTCATGGTCTTATTGGAAGTGGTTTTATTTCGAGTTTAGTGGTATTTTGGATTTTTCTTTTGTCCATTGAGTTTATCATTTCTTGGAGTATAGAATGCACAATAATCTACCCTTATCCATTAGGGATTCTTATTCTTTAATTACATGGGTTTGAAGATTATTTTGCATACTTTGTATTTGTCATGTATGTGTTAAAACATAGTTAGAAGGTGATGTCACATTGGTGAATTGAAATGAGGTAGTTTGATATAGTTTGAATATGGTTTTCTTGATAGTTATAAGCCTGAATAGGTGCCAACATGTGATGACATCTACATTGGATATTTAAACAATGTCTTTACACTATTGTGAGTTCAGAGGTTTACATAACGGTTATGATACTGAAAGTTTAATCTATTCTTTTGTAATTTAAGTTTTGCAAACATGATGCAAAATAGATTGTATCACTAATACATTTTGTATTTTAGAGATTCTAGTGAATGAATCTTTAAGATATTAAATTTATTTGATTGAAAGTGAAATATGATTTAAAGTGAAATAGAGTGATCCTCTGTAGTTAATGATTCTATTCAAAAATGTATAGTGAAGTTAAAATGGTCAAGTCAGTGAGACAGATTGATCATTTCTAGTGAGGCATTCTTGTAACCAGTGAGGTTCTTTGGTCAGTGAGGCCATTTTTTCTAGTGAGACATTCTATAACTAGTGAGGTTTATTAAACTAGTGAGGTGATTTTTCAAGTGGTTTTTCTACCCCAAAGGGTTTTCCACTCAAGAAATTCAATATGTTATGGTTCTTTATTTGGTTTCAATTGTGATCTTACTATTTCATAGTTATACATTTTTGTACTTACATTTATGTGATTAAGAATCAATAATTTAGATTCCAGTTACACATGTTAGATTTTGAAACATAATTCACATTGTTCTCAAAAGGTTTAAAAGGGATTTTTGAAAGTCAACAAATTGAATTAATTTGTCTAGACACTAATTCACCCCCCCTCTTAGTGTCTTCACTACTCCAACACAATAGTTCGTCAAGATCCAAAAAATTAGAGCAATCTTCGTCCAAATCATACATGAAGGGATATGAACCTTCAAAATTAGAGCCATTTCCAGTTGCCTCAACTAGGAGGGGGGGTCCACAATGGGCTAGGAAGGTGACACCTCCTTGAAGTCACCAATGGGTGAGGGAGGATTTCTCCAATTTATATGCCACAATCGGGACCGTAGGAGTAGACACAGTTCCATAGGAGTAGCCAAAAATTACTCATGATTGAGCCAAATACAATTTGCATCTGGGAGCCTCAAATTCTTGACCCATTTCCTGAGATACAAAGTCTGAGAGGTTGTAGTCCTGGGGGAAATGAAACTTGTAATCTTGTGCATGATTCTATTGTAGTTAAAAAATATGAAGGGGAGACCTTCATAATTAAGGAATTGGGTCCATGTTCTGAGTGTAGAGTGAATCAAAATAGAGTGGTGCATAGGTTTAGAGATGTCAATGATGACAAAAACCCTAGTAAATCTTTGGTGGGGGGCACCAACATCTAGCTTCACGAAAGTACCAACCTGCTCGATCATATTATTGATGAAATCAGTCTCTCGCATAATCAGAGGGAGATTATATAGCCTAATCCATATGGGTACCAACATGAAATTTTCCATAGAAAAAGAAAAGAAATGTGACCAATCCATCAAACAAAGGCCAGATTGGCCATAAAAATAAGGACCCTATTGCTTAACAAAGGTGCAGTCATCCTTAGAGGAAAAATGAAGCAGGGAAAAGATGAAGTCCAGGATGTCAATGTTCGAAAGAGGAATGTTACTCCAAGACCTCCTCATCCAATTGACAAATTTTTTAATTGGAAGTCACTTGAAGATGCATCAAACAAGCATTGATTTATTCCTTAGCTCATCAACTAGAGACTCAAAATGAGCATCGTCTATATGCAAGTTTGTTGGGGAATTTGATATGCATACCTCTGTATCCCCCAAGGAGAAAACATGCTAGGGATTAGAATCGTGAGAGGTTGATGAAGGTGGTGGCAAGGATCTATTTGAAACCACTTGAGTTTTGAAGAATTTTGAACACTGATGAAAGGGGTTTTGTCTATTCCTACAACCCTTGATAAGGAAAGGAGCTGTGGGTTGAGAAGTAGTGGTCTGAGGAGAGGTAGGAATCCTGAGAGAAACCCTAGGCATGGCAACATTCCTCCCATCCTTTGCACCCTTTGCCTCTTTCAGATGCATTTTTTCAGTCAGGGTAGCCTTCAAGCCATTGCCATGCCTTTTCCTCTTGTCCGTATTCCCTCCTAAGCTGTCTTCCACGCTTTCAGGCATAGCAAACAAATAGTGAATTTTATAATATATTATTAATCTTTATTATTTTCTTTTTAATTTAATTTTTATTATTTCAAGTCAATCTCATTTAATAACTCCATTATCCCAACTATGTTTGAACCTTTCCTTCCCTTTATTAATTTTATTTCATCCATTTTCAGAGCATACCCATGTTTTTCAAACGTATCCCACCATCTTGAGGGGGAATATATCATCCATCAAATCCTAAATTTGAAGCCTCTCCAATCATTGAAGCATCCTTCAAATCCAATCTCAAGAAATCCTCATATTATTTTTGGGATGTATCCTTTCGACATTAGCAACATTGCCAAATAAATAAATCCTTATTCTTTAATTCATAAATAAATCCTTAATCTTTAATTCTTGGGGCATCTTCCATCATAAAGTTTCTATATCTTCTTTCTTTGAAAGAACATTGCTTCTTGCAATTGCCATGTCATTTCAAAGAAGGAAAAATGTGGACATTTAAATTTCACTAACTCTATCCTCACAACTAACAATCACCCATCATTAATTAAAATAATTTCACTTAATCTAAAATAAATTAATTAAATAATTCTCATTATTTAATCAATTTATATAATTCTATTATGTGTAAATTTTAATTTTTTATTTTAAACTCAAATATCTACAAATTAATTTAATAAGTCATCAAATAAAATAAAATAAAAACATTCAGTGAACTAATTACTTTAAATGAACAATAAATCTTCAAAATAAGAATAGAAAATCAAACTAGTTAAATGATTGAGAAAATAAATAAGTAAAATAAGTAAAATCAATAAATCAATGAAATTGACTAATTAGCCGATAGGCTACATATAGTGTGAGATTTGAGTCTAAAACAAGTTTCAGCTTCATTTAATGGTAAAAACCTCCAAATATCAGGTGAGAGCCTCCAAAATCTCACTTAACATATAAAAGTTAGATAAATATTAATTTTTCAATTGGATGGAAACATTCTATTTCCATTTGCACGCTTTTTGTCAATTTGATGACTTTTCTTTTTCATTTGCATTGCTTTAGGTTTTTAAATTTGCATGCAAATATTTCAAAATCAAATAACACCGAATTTATTTAAGGAAAAAATCTAGATTTTCCTAAGTTTAATTCATTCCATTATTTAGCACTAGTGTTCCACGAGGACACATCCCCCCAAAAAACCTCACATTTCCTAGATGGGGACATCTCAGAGACTTGGGGACTTCCCCACCAACCCACCACCAGTGCCACTATCCCACCACTAGTGTCACTGTCTCCAAGATTCCACAAGGACTTTGAGGATTTTGGGGTGTCCTCAAGATGTCTAGGAGACTCCTATTTGTCTCTAGGATGTATAATTCTTATACTTATACATCTTTTTATAACTATTTTTTCAAGTAATATATGTATTCCAACACCATGCTGTCCCCCGCAATTCCCCAACCACTCCCAAACTTAGACCCGTATCCTTGCGTCTCCTCATCCCCTTTCATTTTCATCCACTCTATCTCATCCTCATTTACATTTGAAAAATCTATAAATTCAAATCAATTCTTCATATTTGACAATAAAAAATCTAGTATGTGCAAGTATATGTTATCTAAATGAACAACATATATTTTTCTGAAATAAAACATCTTTCTAGTGTTAGGAAATATCATTGATTCCCTCAAATGAAATAAAAACATCTTTTTGGTGTCCGGAAATAACATCGATGCCCTCTCTCTAGAATGGATTTGTCTCCATATAGATTGTTTTCTTTCTTTTTGGTTTTAAAGAATCAGTTTTATTTTAGAAAAAATAAAAATCTGCATTTGGTCATTTGCACTAATGATTTAGACAAAGCTAAGGACACAACTAGAAATTGGAAATCTCTCCTTGATCACCAAGGCTAGAGATTTAGGCACTGCATTGCAAACGATGAAGACTGAAGCAACCTGTGGTGTGCAATTTTCTTACTGGACATTGAATCTAATTTAGCTATGTCAAGAGCTGAAGGAGCACCAAAGCATATTTTTCTAATGCTTTCTTACCCAGATATATGATCACATTTGTTGTAACATTTGACAAAACTATTCTCCATGTTCACATATAATGGCTAAACAATTTTTGATAATTAATTACTTCCATAGTCCATAACATCTTATTACATAACAAAGAACTTGTTTCTATGTAAATTTTCCTTTCAAATAAGAAGAACCTGATTTGAAGATACAATTCTCTATCCATTTGACATTTCTTGAAAATGTGATTTTCTACGTTACTGCAAAGGGCCAATTCTATTTTCACCTGACATATCTATGATTTTGTTGTTGAGTTCAATATCTATCTTTTTTTTACCACTACTACAGATCCCACAATGATTAAATAGGAAATAAATTTGCTATAACCATTTGATGATGAATTGGTCAATGCAACTGATCCTTAAACAAGACAATTTGATGATGAATTGGTCAAGATTAAGGCTCAAATGCTTCACAATCATATATATAAGTCCCTCCTCTCAGGTAGCTTTAGGTATTTACTATTTATTCTAGCATTAAGATTGTATGAATTGATCCCAATGTATTTGATGATGAAGGAACAAGACATGTTTTATGTGAATTTCGTGGCTAGCTTAGCTATATTTCCATTATGCAATTTCTTAAAAAGCATTGGAAATGTATTGAGAAAATTTTGGGATACTGCATACAAGAAACGTGTTCTATTTGTTTCCATTTATGGAATTGACACAATAATATGTGCATCTAGAATTGTGATTGCAATTGGATCTCCATTTGGATGTTCAACTAGAAGTGCAACTTCAGTTTCAGTAGCTCCTTTAGAATTTGCATCTGGTTCAAGCACCTTTTTTTGTCATTGATCTCCATACATAATTCTCAATCTTTTTTTCTTTCCTTTAATCTATATTCCATGTAGGAATAAATCATGCGTATTTTATTTCTCTTGTTTGAGAGTTCTTCTCATAAACTGAATCTTGTTCTTCATTTTTATCAGTTTATCCATTTCTTTTACATAAAATTCTTTTGATTGCTGATCTAACTTTGAGAGAATGACCTTCTCAAAGGTATCTTGCATTCCTATCATATCATTAAAATTTCATCTGGATTATGTGTCCTTTAGCTTTGTATTTTTCATAACATTGTAAAAAACCACTCTTCATGGCTTACACTATTTTTGGTGTTCAAACCATTCTTATCATGACCATTGTCTCTGTGAAATTAGCAGTGATGGCTCTTGGTATCTATGTCCTTAAGCATGGCTTTGCTGAGATAGCTTTTAATCCTCATCTCACAGTAGATTGTCCATTATGATTTTAATTTTCCTCTTCATCTCTATCTAGGCCTTATGGATACCATGACTATCCTTATCTTGAACATTCATGATCAATACCCTTACCCTTTATAGTTTGAGACCTGCCTTTCCTTTTGTCATTGACTTGTCATTTTCTTCCATCTTGAATCATTTCCTCTCTGTGAAAAACATAGTCTACTGTGAAAAACACAATCCACTGTGATTCTCTATGGTAACTTCATTTTCATGCATACTGTACACCTCTATCTATTTGATCAAGCTCCTTATTCAAATTTGATGTTCAAGCTTCTGTAGTTTTGGGTGCTTCCTTCATCATATATTTCAATGTCTTGGTTGATGAAAACTACTTGCAACACTTTTTACAATTTCTAGGGAAACATACAATGATATAGGGATAAGATATATACATAGAATATAATAGAAGTTATCAACATAAGATGACTAGACCTTGTGGAATTCTTTGGATCAAAGAAAGAAGTTGTCCTTTTTGGTTCTAAATACTCCCACTTAGTCATTTCAAATCTTATCTTCAAAGAAAAATGAAACATAGTGATCAAAGACCTTAAGAGAAGCCATTTTTGTTGAGATAAAATCATAATATCCACAAAATTGCAAAATACAAAAATATAGTTGAAATTGTGATTTGTGAAATAGGCATAGCTAATGATGTTTCAAAGTTTTTCTCCTTGGTTTCTAAAGTATAGGCATCTGCTTTCCTCTTACAAAGTGTCTTACATAAAATATTATCTCACAAAGTTAGTTTGATGTAGGGATTCAGTTTAATGTAATGCTACTATACTAGCTTTGAGTGGAATATAAAATTTAAATTTGAGGTTTATACAATTCTTACTATTAGATAATTCCCTTTCTAAGAAGTTTTGAAAGGAGGGTGTTGTGCAAAGTTTTATATTCTTCAGAAGTTTAAGTGACTAGCCATGTTTATAATTATTATGCTCTGATATGCCTTACTTTACATTGCAAAATCATAATACTCATAATATTGTTTTCCCTACACCCAAAACTACTTAAGGTAGTGACTTCAGCTCACACAGAGCCCTTGTTTAAATATGTTAAAAAAGCATTATTTAATTGTTTATTTTAAATGGAAATATTTAAAAACTTTGTTCTTATAATTAATATATATATATATATATATATATTTATATATTTTATGTTTATTTTAATTCATGTGTTTTAAAAAATATCAACCTTATTTGTACTTAGAGGTCGAGGCCCAATAAAGTTCTAAATTGATCAACTAATAAATTAGAATACAAAATAAGTTTAGAAGTAGTATATATTTTCTTTTATTAATTGTTATTATGAATGATAATTTATGGACTCTTAGATGTTTAATTAGATAGTTTATTAAAAAATATATATAAATAAATATAAAAATAATTATTAAAAATATTAATATTTAAGTGGTAAAATATTTAATTAAATTTTGTTTATGGGATTTGTAGAACTAGCTTTCAATTCAATATAAATTAAAATAAAATATCAACTGTTTTGATAAGATAAATATAGTTAAATTTTGATGAAGCAATTAGGGGGAACATAGTTCTTATCCAGTGAAGGATACATTATTTGGGATGAGAAGGATACCTTGTTCTAGTAGCATCAAATAAACTAAAAAATGGTATAAATAATGAGGCAAAGGTTCATTTTTAATTTTTTTTTTATGAAATTGCAAATTTCTAAGTTTTATTGATTTAAAAAATTTTAAATTGAAGAGAATTCGAAAACATAAAATAATTATAAGAAAGAAAGATGCCCCAAAATGGAAAATTGACATCTTGAAAGAGGCTTGATTTCTCTTGAATAACCTAAAAAACTACATGGTCTACCATGCATACAAAGAGTTAAACAATAAACAAAATTCTTAGAAATTATGGAGATAATCAATAAGAGGAACACATTATACATAACCAAGTTGATGCATGGCACTCATTTGAATTTCTCCTTAATACTTATCTCATGCTATTTATATCTTGATTTTGAACTTTTTTGCTAAGGAATTGGTACAATCAAATGATGATAAGGCACTCCCCTCTTTCAATAGTGAAAGAATCATACACTTTTGGGAGAAAGGAATCCATTCCCGCATGAATCCATGATAGCATGGGACACAAAGAAATATTTATTAGGTGGCATGAGTATTGGAATTCACCATTAAGAGGGAAATCCACTTTCACTTGACTTCAAAAATTTCTCTCTATAGGGCTTTTCAAAATGATGGACACCAACATACATGCTTAATTCTTAGGAAAGACAAACACACTTCCTTATACCAATTAAAGAGAGTCAATTGAGGAAGGTATTGAAACCCAATGCAAACATAACAATCTTTGCCATCTAGTGAATGCACAGAGAATATTTCCTTTCTTCTAATCATAGGTATACAATAAATTCAAATATTGCATCAATGATGGTTGAAATTTTATTGGACCTGCTTATTAAGGAAGAAGTATGAAAAATGGTAGAAGTGATAATAAAAGAAAGCATTTTGGATGGTTTGGACTCTATTATCAATAATATAGTGCTAAGAAAATGATTTCTATTGTGGACAACATCTCTTGGTTGGTTGACAACAACAATCTAATCGAACCTTGGACTCCTTTCATATACACTATGAATGATAAATCGGAAGCAAATCATAAAATAAATATAGGGAAAGCCTTATCCTACCTCAAAGGCATCATCAAAGTGTCTACTCTAAGTGAAGTGGACTAAAGCTTTGTTTCAAATGAATTTATGAACAACAAAAAATATAAAAAGAAGCTATAAAGGTTTGACTTTAAAATAAAAACTTTGTATTTTCCCCTTTTTTATTTCAATATATAAAAAAATGAGCTCTATAACCACACTTTATCAACAAAATAAATGACAAGATAAATTTTTAATATAAATAATATAAAATATTATTTTTAATAAATATATAATTATAGGACAAGGAGCTTTATATATTTCTTTTTTTGGTTGAATTTAGTTCTTAGGATAGACAAGTTGTTTTAGATCATGGTTTGTGGGTATGAAACTCTCATCCCTTATCATTGAGGCCATGGGTTCATTCCTTCAATCCCTCGAAGGAACCCATTGATATTATGTTTGTTTGGATAAGATTACCCTATCTCCCCTTCTGGTGCTCCTCTGCTTTTGAAAGTGGATACTACTTCTAAGAATTTTATTCACACCTCCTTTGCTCAGATTTTGGTGGAGGTTGATTTGTCTCAGGCTCTACTTGGTGAGGTTGTGCTTTAGGTAAATGGCTAGTCTTGGACTCAACTTGTGGATTATGAAGGAGTTTTGTTTCGTTGCAGACGCTGTTTTGCTACCGGAGACTTAGCTCATGACTCCCCTTGTGGTTCTCATCCTGCTTCTTCTTCCACTTGATGGAAGAACGCTCTCAAGACCATCTAACCCTGCTCCTTATAATGTCTCTTCCACTGATAGTGACGATTCTAGGCTTCCTCCTCCTCTTGCTGAGACAAATATACCTGCTGCTATTAGTGCTGCCTCTCATATGGCTTCTGCTACTCAGTTTCTGGACAATGTTGTTTCTACTACAATTCCAGCTGGTGAATGTGCTGTCTCCCATGTGGCTCCAGCTGCTCCAATTTTGGACAAGATTGTCTCTTATGCGTCTCTTGTTGCATCAATTTCAGATTTGGTTGTTTCTCCTTAGGTTCCTTTGATCCTTCGGTCAGTCAATCTAAAGGGGCTTCTCCCCCTAGTTGTTTAAATGATTCAAAACTGGTCTCTGTTTCTTCTTGGACAGTTGTGCAGCGTAGAAAGATATGTACCGCTAAGAAGGACAATAAGACCTTTCCCTACTTTTTCAATAAAAAGCAAATATAATTATAAATACTCACATATTGTTTGAAAGTACCTTTCAACGTATTTATCACGCCAACCATAGTCCTCCACCCTTCGGTACGTTAAAGGTGGACGTGAAATTCAGACTCTACTCATATACTTGTCACTCTCCATACCATATAATCAACCTAACATTGGATTTTATTGGCACATCTCCGTGTCAAGCAAATTATAAGAATTAAATCTAACCATAAATTTCTTTATAGTAAAAACCTGCTATTCAATGGCTGCAGTTTTGTCCTCAACCAAAAGCGTTTGCACGAAGAATTTCAAATTAGTACGCTATTATTTTTGGTCCTTTTCACACGTAGAGGCATATAACATGAATCTATTCACATTTAAGCACGTCAAAATCGGTATTAGGAGTGTTTAACAGTAATTACGCAGTTAAATGTCCACAAATTATCCATACATTGTTTTATATTTTGGAAACATATTTAAGAAAACCAAGAATTTGGCTCAATAATACGAAGCATAGTGCTGAGTTATGAGGATCCTTAATTTCTAGAAACAAAACAAAAATTTACTTTTAGACGCACAATTATCATAAGGATTCTTTCAAAAGTCAAATAGTGAAGGGTTATATGAGAAATTTCATTATGTGGTTTTTTCATTCAGTTGTGTGGTTATTGTTTGTAGGAAGAGCTTAAAGTGTTAGTGTATTGTTGTCAACATTTCAGTTGTTTATGGTATGTGCTTTTTATATGAATGAATTGATTTGAAAATTATGAAAGTTTACATCAAATATATGTTATATTTAATGTGTCTACTGTTTGCATATGAATCTAAAATTTGTAACACAATATAATTTATATTGAACGCAATAAAATTATAGAATATATTTTTTTTAATTTTAAAATCATAGTTAAAATAATATTAAGAATATTGTAAGTTCATAACATCATCCATCAAAAGTATTGTAGATTTTTTAACATAATTGATTTACCAATTTATCTTTGGAATCAAAGATGTTCAATACTATTTTACAACATCATACTTCTTGGAGTTGCACATGTTATTCTTTATAAACTTTTTTTAAGTTGTCAATATTATACATATGTTGCCTGATACTTCTACATGATAAAAAAGAGCTCAAGAAATAAATGGATAATATTCTAGATTAGTTGGTCATTATTGCAAAAGATCTAGATGATGTAGCTAAGAGAATCAAAGAAATAATAAGAAATTTGGTTTTATTTATTTAGGAGCCACACATATCTCTTTGCATTAAAATTAGCCCAAACTAGTCAATAAATTGAGTCTACGTTCTCATTATGCTAAGAGGCATACATACAATGGTAGCAAGAGGTGGTATAATGACATGTGCATATTAACAAAAGAATTAGTATATTGATTATTTAATAGTTTTTGTTAGGAAGACCTACACATTGAAGATTTTGAAGCCTAAGTGGATGAAGATTTTGAAGAGATGGACTTTGAGGATTCAAAAGATGAAAAGGATGAAGAAGAGGAGGAACAAATTGAGATAGAAGAGGTTCAAAACAATGATAACTTGACTGTTTAGGATGATGGAAATATGGGCAATGCGACTATTACTGATGACTCTAGTATAGATTTTTTGAAGAGCAGACCAACTTATGTGCAGGTTCAATTGGATAATATGGAGAAAGCCTTGGTTACGCTGATGGGGGTGACTAACAGGTTGATGCGACGGACGATGATGGGAGCTATTTCTGGACAGACCAAAATATCCAAAAGTTGAAAAAACTGGGGAAGTTTGATGAATTAAAGGTGTTGGATGATTAAGAGGGACCTGACTGGAGGGAATACATCTCCCTCATTGGTGAATATAGGGACCTGTTGAAAAGGCCAAGTAATAGCTTTTTTTGCTGCGGTTTAAATGTCTGCTGTCCTCTTTTTGTCTTTTTGCTTCATTATCTCATACTGCACACTAGTAAAAACTTCTTGTTTTTGATTAATTCTAGATGGTCTATGGTTATGGTGTTGAATTATGGCCTACATGCCACACTAGATGATGTTTTATGATGCTGATTGGTGGTGTTGTTTCCCACCTTATTTCGATTCTTTTTTTTTTTTTCGCTGTAACCTTGAGATCCTGCTTATCTAATAAAAAACATAGTAATTCTAAAAATATTTAAATGAAATAAATAAGGAGAATAAGAATGTTTTTATTCAAATTATTTGATTATTTATACAATTTATCATAAATAAATTATAATAAATTTATTAGTTCTTAACAACTTCATTATTTATATAACCTAATTGTATAGACTTCTCTTACAGCGTGTTGGCCGGCGTACGGCCAACGATAGAGACAACCATGTAAGGTGCAGAGTCATTCCCCAGAGCTTGGAGTGCATGTACACCGTCGCGTAAAAGAGTTAGAGCCACTTCCGGCAATTCTTAATACAATCCTTCAAATGCGTATAAAGATTAAATAATTCCGCCCAGGAATTGTCATTTATATAAGGAGCGCCTTCGCAACGGTCCACATAAAAGATTCAGGGGTCACTGTCTTCATTGAAAGCGCCTCCCATGTTATACTGGGGAGGCCGGCAATGGGAGCTCCTCGGCCTTTTTCGACTCTTGGTAGCCGCCATAAGCATAGGAAACAAATCCCCAAATCCCTAACAGCATTCCGATTACCTTCAAGGAATTTAATTTGTCGTCGAAGACGAACAGAGCTAAAATTGGAATAACTGGCAGCGTTAAAGTGCTGACCACCATGGAAAACAAGGAAGACACCATACAAACCAATCCATAAGTTCCCACAATACACATTTGCCAGCTTATGGCAGACGACAACAGAGTAAGCAGATACCCCGTCTGTCCCGCCCGGAAGCGGTGCGCTTCTTTACTTATGTGTTTAAACTCACCGCTGCACAACAATCCCACCACCGCAACGCCGCTCGCCACCGTGCAAATCAACGCCTGCGTTTCTACCACCATCGCAAAGGTGCGCTTCTCTATCTATTCTTAAACATCAAACAATTGCACACTCAAAAATAATTTTTTGCTAATACAAATCAAACAATTATTTATCATTTTTTAAATAGATAATGTAAATACCTTGTTGAAAACAAACTGTAATAACGGGTGAATAAACCCATACAGCGCGGATCCTAAAATGGTGGAAGCAATTCCCCATTTATATTCCTCACTTTTAACTCCTTGAGGCCTTTCGCCCTTCGCTTGGATGCCCAGTAAAACTGCTCCTAAAATAATTAGTACTAATGAATTTATAACGTAATGGCTTATTCTCTGCTTCACTAACAGGATTGAGAATACCGCTGTAAAAGCCAGCTGCGTGGCGCAGAGAAGAGCGAAGGTGGAGACGGGCAGGTAGTAAAAGCCCAGCGAGTAAAGTAAGTTATTGGCCGCCACCAAAACCCCCAGAACTGTACAGATGCTCAGATACTTGATCTTGAGAGAGCGGGTGGGCAAAGTGGAATACTGTGTTGGTCCATTGAAGAGCAGTGGGATAATTAACAGTGGAGAACCCACAGACGTCAAAAGCGTTCTGAGCCAATAGCTGTGACCTCCATCACGGAAATAATATCTACCCAACAGCGACCCAGCTGATCTTCCCCCGACGCTTGCCATTACACACAGCGCCACTACTACCCAATGCATCTTCCTTCCCTGTACTCTGCCATTTGCAGAAAAATTGCTTGTTTCATGACTGTTCACCATTGTGTGCATATTATTTTGCACGGCAAGCTACCTGTGAGGCAGTCACGAGGTACATATTTGTAGTAGCGTTGTGGGCTTCATCTATTTCCACGTATGCAAAGTATGAATTCATGTTTGCACTAAAGTGTGTCTTTCTCGATTTCATTCTAGATTCAGTATGAATACATATCTGCCGGAATAAACGTAATGATGGTACTGTTTTAAACATGGCACAAAGTTTGTCTCACTTACGGCACTTAGTTCATACAGCATCATTCTAAATGTACAACCTCGTGACTACATGATTATTTTAATAGTTAAAAGTGAATTTTGATCTAGGATAATTAATTTATTTTTAAAAGGTATTATTTGACATTTTAAATGTTCATTTTGATTGTAATAATTCATTAATTAAAATTTAAAATTATATTATATTGTGAATTTCAATCAATTAATAATTATAATTAAATATATCTAAAATGTTAAGATAAAAAAAAATGATAGACGGTATTTAAAATTACATCTCATCTTTTCTTTTAAATTTCTTATCTTGATGGAAATAGGTTATGCAATTAATTTTTTATATTAAATTTATGATAATGAGTTTCAATTATAATGAAGAACTACCTACTAGAAAACAACTTATGTGTTATATCTTTCACTTTTATAATATATTATGTGTGGTATTTGTTAATGTGAAAAGAGGTATTTTTAAACTAGTTAGCTTTTAGCTTACTTAGTAGATTCATGTTCACACTACACTTAAGTTCACTTAGAGTTTTGTTTCATCTCATGTGATTGAAACAAGTGTTCCGTCTTTGAAGGGGTAATCAGTCATTGTGTTTGATATGACTACCTTCACTACCTTGCCTATTTAAGCAAGGCCATTTTCTACATTTTAATTAACTCTTTTATCAATCTTTTTGATAATGTAAATTAAGCTAAGTTTAAGTATTTAAAAATTATCTAAAATAAATTATATAATATTTCAAAATTAAAAAAAAGAGATAGACAATTTAGTCAATCAAGTCTAATTCAGATTGTTTTTGAAGGATTTGAAAAGGGGAGAAAACATAAAAATAGAAAGCATATTTTAACTCATTCAAATAAACATGATATATTACATTCATCAACTGTTGTTGCTGCAGCAAATACAAAACATAAACACTACATTCATTCTCTCGAACACATTCTGAGCTACTGCCCATTCTTTAACATACTACCATTATGACTAAGCTCCTTGACAATCATTCACTCTCCTTACAACTTTAACTCCTTTACAGCGCTGAGAGCTATACTATGCTGAGAGAGAGTACTTAGCAATAACAAGAAGATTACATTATATAGAAAACCATCAACTACGGAGAAAGCTTGCACAACAAGAAAAGTAATTAGAATACATTTTGTAACTTGAATTGCACTCCAAGTAAAAGATCATTTGAATACAAAACTTGAGATTTTCCTTTAATGCTAGTTGAGGTATGACAACTGAATTGAGGATATGGTGTTGTTAGGAGCAGCTGGCACAATTAAGTAGGTGTGATTATAATTTCCAACACTCCCCCTTAATCACAACTACAGACAAGTGGTTTCAAATTACCACGAACTAACAAATGGGTGGTTTCAGATTACCACAAACTCACATACTAGTGGTTTCAGATTACCACAAACTTACATACTAGTGGTTTCAATTTACCACAAACTATCATACTGGTGGTTTCAGATTATCACAAACTAGCATGACGGGGAAGCAAATGCATACTTGAAACTCAGACTGGTATTCTCCTCTAGATTCAACACCTCTCCTTACTTTGTTCTACATACTTCAAATATGCTCTCAATCTAGTTCTTTCTCAACCTAGGCACTTACGTCCTCCTCAAACTTTCTACTACTTCATGACAACTTCAAAATAGCTAACACAAAAGAAATACTAACATCTTCTTAATACTGCAGACAAAGATATTTTCTTAATCAAAACAACTTTTAGACTTGTATACTTCACGTATGATCTTGAGATCACTTTCCTCATACATAATCTACCTTTTAGATCTACACCTCTTTTTTTGGGTGGCTCCAATCTCCTTCAGTGTATTCTTTCATGCGTGGATGACCCACACAACATCGATCTCCCTTTTACAAT
Source organism: Sequoia sempervirens (assembly GCA_007258455.2). Classification (NCBI taxonomy): domain Eukaryota; kingdom Viridiplantae; phylum Streptophyta; class Pinopsida; order Cupressales; family Cupressaceae; genus Sequoia; species Sequoia sempervirens. The sequence continues at coordinate 551,911,396 of VDFB02000015.1, forward strand.
TGTGGCTGACTGACGCTAGGTGTTGTTTCTTTCTGAGCCTTTCTCAAAATATCTTCTGTCTCCTTACATAGATGGCTGCGCTGGTAACTCCAACGATTGGTAGCGGCTCCTTTCAAAATCTACGGCTTAGTGTTGGCTTCTACAAACTTTTGTCTTCAGATCCTGTTTGAAAGAAAATGCCACACCTCTCCTTTACAAACTACAAGCTCCTTGGCTGCGGCTACTGTATCGACTCTTCCTTCCTTTGACTGGGTATTTTATTTGGGCAGATTTCAACAATTTCTATAAACAGACTTGGGTGACACCTAACAACAATCTCCTTGGGTCAGGTTCTATTTCACTCTTCCTAGTTCTTTTTCCCTAAGCAGACTCCTACATGCATATCAACTTTCAGATCTCCTTTACAATGACATCAATCTCATTTTTTTTGACACTGGCTAAAATTGTCTTCAGACTAACACTCACTTGGATCTCTCTACACATCTTTTGGTAGGATTATGACCTTGTTCTCACCATAGACTGGACTCAACTAGCTCTTACTGGAAACAATGATTTGTCATTTTCTTCTCACGGCTACTTTTCTTCAAGAATTTTTTTTTTACAAATTTTCCTTCATTCTTTTGGTGCATTTAGAGGACTGTAGCCTCCTATTTTTTATTACTGCAAACAAAAATATTTTACTGGCCTCTTCTCAATAGCCTATGCACCTCATAAAAGACAACTTAAACACATAAAATTCTGCAACTTTTCAAACTGGAAAAACTTCTCTGACCCAGAAATAACAGTTGTTCTTGACTGCAAGACATGAGGATTATTGGGAATACAAAACCCATGAACTTCTACTCCCAGTGAACATGATCTACATGGCTCTTCTTTCACACTCCTTGGACAACATTGACTCACACATATAGGCAGCTTCAGTCTTAGAAATTTGCACTCCCTGGAGACATCATCGTCCTAGCTCTGATACCAAATGAAGGATTTGAAAAGGGGATAAAACATAAAAAACAGAGAGCAGATTTTAACTCATTCAAATAAACATGATATATTACATTGATCAACTGTTGTTGCTGCAATAAATACAAAACATAAACAATACATTCATTCTCTCAAACACCTTTTGAGCTGCTACCCATTCTTTAACATACTACCATTATGCCTAAGCTCCTTGACAATCATTCACTCTCCTTACAACTTTAACTCCTTTGCAGCTTTGAGAGCCAGACTCTGTTGAGAGAGAGTACTTAGCAATAACAAGAAGATTACATTATATAGAAAACCATCAACTACGGAGAAAGCTTGCACAACAAGCAAAGTAATTAGAATACATTTTGTAACTTGACTTGCACTCCAAGTAAAAGATCATTTGAATACAAAACTTGAGATTTTCCTTTAATGCTATTTGAGGTATGACAGTTAAATTGAGGATATGGTGTTGTCAGGAGTAGCTGGCACATTTAAGTAGGTGTGATCATAATTTCCAATAGTTTTGACATCTTAATTATTACTTAAACATGTTATATTATAATAATTTATTTTAATTTTTTATCAATAAAATATTTTAAAAATTAATTTAATTTTTCTATAATAAAAACAATAATGATTTTAACTTTTTAATTTTTTAATTTTATATAGAAATCCATTCGAGTCTCATTATTTTTATTCCATTGCTATTTTAATTAACAACCAATTTTGACTGTAAACCTCTAACAAACAAATACTCATCAATTGCAAATCAATCTATTAATCAGCCTCAATATTTTCTAATTAAAAAAAAAAAACCTAAAACTAAAACTAAATATGTATTCCTAATGTTGAGGCATTTTTTTCTAATCTGTTCTGTTTGGCCCATTTCACCATGGACAAAAATTTCTGATACCACTCCTTGTCTGTGGGATGGCGGAATCCATCAATGCCTATATTTCTTCCAGCGAAAAGCGTTTGTACGAGAAAATCCAAATTAGGTATATGCAAATATTCTCTTCCTTTTCAAACTTAGAGGCATACAAATAACTGCTGAAATAACACTTAATTGGGTGAACTACATAGTTTAATTCTAATAGATGATAGATACGTCAAACAATCGTTCCTCTCCTTTATTTACTGATGGAACCTATTTGGAAGATTGCCAACAACGATGACTGCTTTCAACAAGTTTTTGTTCTTAGATATGCAAATAAGGAATTATTGTTTAACATATTATAATATTTTAAATTCAAATGATAGTTCTATTGATTTAGAGAGTGAGATTTAGAAAATCTAACTTAAAATATTTTTTTTGAAAGAGAAAAATTAAATTTCAGTATTAACAATTCTCTATCACTTATATTGTGTGGTAATTTGACTTATATAGAGTTATGTGAATAATATGGATATAATCAATCTCTTGTTTTATTCCTTTAAGACTTTGATTATGGATGCTTTCTGTCTATTAGTTGCATATCTCTCTTGTTTGCCTATATTTGTTAAATTCTTTCTTTTTTTGTCTCTCATTTATCATTTTAGAAATACAACACGTGATTGTTCTTCTAAATTATATAAAAGAAAGATACACCATACAAGTATTCCCTTCTACAAGAAGACACAACTTGTGTTAGTGTATACATCATCTTTTTCATACATGTAGGCTAACTTAAGCCTACTTAGACATTCATTATGTAGACATTATAGAGCTTCCCACCTCATTGGCATCCTTGACACTTGTTTCTCATGAGCTGTCTAGCTAATTTAGAGTCTAGAGAGGTGTCGATGATCTTTCAATGCCTCACACTTGGTCTTTTAACTTGTGAGCGAAAAAAATCCATAATTTTTTTTTTAGATTCAATGTACAGTTTGAATTTTACAGTTGCACGAAGTTAGCCCTGGTGGATACTGGGTCTTCTCCCCTATATCTTTGACTACATAATAAATAAATCGACTTTGTCCATTCTTGTTTCACTGTGCTTGTTATTTATCTCTGTGATTTGTTGGTTTTTTCATGGTATTAGAGCCGTACAGGATACTAACAAGCTATAAGGTGAACTTGTTTAATTGCAGTTGTTGTCTCATTTTTTTTTGTCTCTGTACATCAGCTATTGCAAGAAGAAACGAAGATCTATGAAGAGAGGCCAAACCTGACGAAGGAAGCGCCCCATCAAATCTTTTTTCAGAGGTCTTGTTGAGGTCGAAGGGAAGTTATTTTTTTGGCATTGGGCATAGCTGCCACTAGCAGGCCGTGAATTAACTAGGCTAAGTTTTTGTTTGCAACCATTATTGCTGCTAAGGCCACGACTACGCTTGCATATGAGACATTTTAGATTTGTTTGCAGGTGTTCAGAGCAAACAGGGGCCACAATACCTGTGCTTAAGCTGGCGATTTGGATCCCTGAGTCATATTTTGTTGTTTGAGCCTGCGGTTTGGCTCCTTCAGGCTTCTTTTCCTCCCTTATTCTTCTTTGTTTTCAGTGGCACTCTATTTTTTTTGAGGCAGATAAATAGCTCTACAGGCGTGCGATTTTACCTTGGAAGGCACAAATTCTATGTTTTGAGGTGTGATTTGTCTCATTTTCAGGATAATCACCTATTACCTTTAGTTGTTGTGAATACCCTTTTTTGCTGCTGTAAATCAATCCTTAGAAATCTCGACGTAGTTGTAAAGGACCACAGTTTCTTCCACAGGGCGATTGACTATGTTGAAGGCGTGATAGAGGGTTTTGAAGGATGTGGACTATTTGAGGGTGCTTGCTGCACGTGGTTTTTGCTATCCAGATGCCAGAGGTCGCGATTCCATCCGTCTGTAGGAAAGAATCTTCTATGAAAGGCTATGTAGAACATCAAATTCGGCGATCTATTCATTTTACCAATATTCTTGTTGCCTGTCACAATTTCTCTTGTGGAAAGTTTTATTTGATCTACCTATTGGCAATAGGAGGCCGTTCGTACAATCTGGAAAGGGGATTTAATTTTTCCTATTTTCTTTCGTTCTCATTCTGAAATTTTGCACAACATTTTTTTTCTAAAAACCAGAATATTTTTTTGCAAGAATGAACAATCAATTTGTTAAGGGTGAAAATTTTGATAGTGCCACAACATTTGCTCCATAACTCATATTTGAGTTTTGTTTTTGGAAAAGTGCATTCTTTTTTTTGCCAAGAATCTAAAGAGCATATTATCATACTAATTCTATGAAGTGTTTGTTTATGTCTCTTTTGGATGATTTACAAGCACTCCTATAAAGTGCCAAATTGGAGGGGGGGACAAATAATCAAGGGGCGTGTTATGTGTGGTTCATTTTCACACTTCCTCAAGAAGTGTTTGTGTGTGTTGTGTTTTCCTTTCACTTCTACACGTATTTCTAATTTCTTCTTTTCTGCATTTCTACAAGCAACTATCTAAGTCTAGCAACATGGAGGCTAATGTAACTATACAACCCTTAACACCTTTCAATTATCATGATTGGAAGAAGAAAGTAATTCTTGTGCTTAAGAACAAAGGCTTATATAGGGTAACTATGGGAACATAGAAAGAACCTACAACTAAAGACAAAGAATTTTTTTTCAATGTATGATCAAACATTTGGCTTCTTATGTTTAAATTTATCTCCTGATTTATTGTTTCATGTTGAGAACTTGAAAACACCCAACCAAGTGTGGGAAGTCTTTATAAACTATTTGGGAAAATAGATTAACTTAGAAGCCATGAGTTGCAAAATCAACTCTTAGGTCTTAGTCCTAGGAGTTTCACAACTTTGCAAGATTTATTCACTAAGTTTAAATCCTTGAAGTTGCAATTAAAAGATTATGGAATTAAAAAAAAAGAGAGGATCAATTAATCCTTTCTATACTTTCCAAGCTAGGTCTAGAATTTTTTGTGTTTGTATCAACTTTCTATTCTACTAAAAGGGCTCTTGGAGCCTCAAGGTCTATGCCCATAACTTTATTGTTGATCTCACAGGGGAGCAAAATAAGTTAATTCAAATGGGTAGTTTGAAGTCTGCTAAGCCTCAATTGCTACTTGCAGGGAATTAATCACATCAAATTTTAAAAAGGGGAGAAGAAGAACACCAAAAAGGAGAAGGAAGTTAAGAAAGAAGGCAAAATTGACAACTCCAAAGAGGACTCTCAAGGTAAAAAGAGAGTTAAATGTGTCTTTTGTAAAATATTGGATATGATTAACATTAATGCATGGAGAAATAAATTGAAGTTCTACAAGAAATTATCAAAAAAATAAAATGGGGCTACCTAATTCTATTAAGGAATCTTCATCAACACTAGATAATACTAAGGACAAAGAGAAATCAAAGGGAAAAGCCTTAGTTGCTACAAAACCTTTATCTCCATCATGGATTATAGGCTATGATGCTTCACACCATATGGGTTCTTTACATTTTGTCTTTTCATCCTCAGGGCCATCAGGTATGTGCACAATTACCTTAGGTGATGATACTCCAACATTGGTAAAAGGGAGAGGGTCAATTGAAATTGAATGAGGAACATTTGCAAATGTTGTAAGTGTACCTTTACTCTCAACTAATATCCTTTCAATGTATCAAATAACTCTGTAATGATGGAGAAAGTACTCCCTAACATGGCTTTGATTTAGTGTTGTAATATGTGTAACATATTCACATTAGGTCTTGGGCCTTTGTGAACTAAGTGAGCTTATTGGTGCCTTATTTGGAGTGTTGTAAAGTGTTGTAACAAACTTTCACACTTTTCTAGGGTTTATTAAATAATTGGTATTCTTTATTCTTTAATTGGCCTTATTTTTCATCCACAAGCTTCATTTAATGCATCTTTTCAAGGATGATCCTGACATAAATCAACGCCCAATCATAATTCAGGTGTTTTTAGATTGTGTGGCCCATATTTGGTGGTCTAGGACTCATACACCACCTTGGGAATATTGGTCCCACCTAGGGTTTGGATCTCGATCTTAAATTTACACCTTTCTAAGAATTTTTGAAATTGGTCACATAAATTATGCCTAATGGGACTCATATGCCACATCTAGTGAATGAGTCCCATGTGGTCCAAAATTAAAATTAATTCAAATTCATGGTGAGATTTTATCCTCCTAGATCTAATGTCGGCTTGTAGTGTTGTAATTTTGGGAATTTTCACATAATTATGTATAAATATAGGTTTCTCTCACTCATTTTCACCCCAAGCATTCAAGTATTCATTCATATAGAAATTTTGAGTTCACAAGAGCATTCAAGGGAAGATTATCAAGTGTTTTAGAGAATTATTCAAGTATCAAGCATCATGTCAAAGTCTTCATGCACCATGTTTGTTTTTGAGCTAACAATTGTGATGTAGGGTTTCATGAGTCAAACTAGCATTCAATTCAAGATCCATCCTATTCAAACAAGATTCAAGATCTACATCCATTGGAGCTACTTCATACATGTTTGCAGCACTTTATTGCTAGGGTTGGTAAGTTGCAATATCATATTTTGTTCATTCATCATTCTCCATTCCTATTTCATTTCATTTCAAGGTTTTAAATT
>VDFB02000015.1:551917985-551943051 GCA_007258455.2 Sequoia sempervirens
CTCCACAATTGATAGGAAATGCAATGCTAATGATAGGAAATGCCACATAATTGATAGAATTGTGCAAATGCAGGGAAATGTAATGTAAAGTTGATGAAAATAACTATACAATTAATTAAATGGCACAAGTGATGGTAAATGTAATGAAATTGACACATTTTTCCACATAATTTATAAATTTGTGCATATAAGGGTTTAAGCTATGCAAATGATGCAAAGCTAGCGTAGGCTAGAAAAAATGTGATTTATGCAAAGGCTAATATCGTGCAACTAGTGGATGTAGGATGTAGATTGGATAATGTCACGAGAGTGATACCCCATGACCTTGCTACTATGATAACAAATAAGTGATATGGATGAGGCCTTCCTTGGATTAGTTAGCCCTAGGCATGTTACCTATATTCCTGAGATCAGGGATAATCTAGCCATGATGATAGAACTTATTAAGTTGTGGCACAATGATCACAACGCCTTCATGCTACCTACCGACAAGGTGACTATTACATTGGAGGATACTTTGGATCTTGATCCATGGAGAAAGGGTGATCTATGACATTGATCATAGTGAGAGTGCATTGAGCAGGGTGTTCCTAATAGATGACTTGGGCATAAAGGACAAAGAGATGGATCTATAATGGGTGATGGGTCAATTCAACTCATTACCACTAGTTTTGGCTAAAGTAATTGGGGGGACATTGGTACCAGAAAAGAGATTTAGGGGATTCTCCATTGGATGGGGTAGAGTGTTGGAGAGGATGATGGAGGAGGGAGTGGTCTATGCATGAGGACTATGCATTTTTTCTCATCTATATCATGACATGCATCAAGTGGTATATCGGTATGAATTGAGCTTGGCATTTAGGGTCACATTACTACACATATGGGCTTGTGAGCACATAACGGTGACACAACCAGTGATGTACATAGTTCGGGGTGTAGGGAAACACTATGTATACATGTATGCTGGGATGGTCACATAGAGGAGGCTAGGAGATCTTTGGTATTTTCAAAAAGAGATAGATGATCTATATAGCTTTATATGGAGGTCATGGTGAGAGTCTGAGACATGGGAGGAGGATGCAAAGCAACTACCATACTATAGACAACTGTGATATTTGATCAAGAGCATAACCCATATCATAAAGAGGTATATGTTAGAGTAGGTGCAATGACAGTTTGGGAAGAGAAAGCGACAACCCATAGGAGAGGTGATGTTTTGTAGGACTCAATAAGGGGTGGTAGGGTAAGGATTGATGATTATACCTAACACAACTAACACAAAGTTTGAGGCCTTAACATCCATTCCTTGAGACTTACACATAGATGTGGCTTACACAGTAACTACCACAAAGTATAATGCATGGTGGGTGAGGAATAGGACCACTAGAATTATAGGGCCAAGAAATAGGGTGGGACAACCATAGGAAGGAGCTGGGCAAGGAAAAATGGTGAGGAAATAAAGATAAAAATTGTAGTGGTAGTAGGAGAGTGAGGAGATGGAGATGGGGATGGGGCTAGAGATGGAGGAGACGATGAATGGGGATATCTGGGTGATGGTGGAGATGGTAGATGGGGAACCTAGCTAGTGGGGCAGCCATAGGTATAGGGAGGATAGGTGTAGGCATAAGCACTAGCATAGGGAGGTGGATAGGGGGATGAGAAGACATAGGTGCAGGTGGCGATAACATTATCTAAGTAAGATGAGGCTCACAGACAGAGGGTGAAGGACAAAGAAGATAGGAATCAATCTTAGGCTGAGAGAGATAGCATTCAAACCCAGGTGACAACTAATGACAGAGAGGGATGGGCTAAAAGTATAAATAGATTAGGTAAAAACATAACTATTATAGGTATAGGAACAACTGGACCAAGTTATTGTAGAGACAGACTCTAAGAGGGTCCAAATACAACATTCAAAGGCTACAATGGGGATACCTACATGATAGGTTATGAACAATATTATTTACAAGATGTTAGTGCTTAGGGAACAAAAGGCTCCACATTATTTAGCCAATACATAGACTTAGATACAATTTGGAGGGGCTAGATAAAATAGATTAGTGAGTTAGGGGAACATAGGGCCACCACCACCATGACTGCCAATAGGATAGGGAGGAGGTGGAGGATCACTTGGACACTTCGTTGGAGGGAGCTCTTCTTAGGATCATTTTATATATATTTACATATGTATATATTTGTATTATGATTTAGACACCATGCCTATGGGATATGAAATTTGTATCAAAATGGCTCATGTATCCCATGTATGGACATTGTATATTTGATGTATCTATGAGACTATTGTTTTGATTCATATGATGTGTGTGAGACTTATGACATGGCTTATGATATGTAGTTTATTTTATATTATGTTGTAATGATGCAATGTATGTTATGGATACTTATGATGTTTCTTAGGTGATATGATGATGATGTTACAATGATGATGATATATATGTATGTAATGGAAATTTATGATGCTTTATTGTGATTACAAAATATCTAATTATGATGGACATGTTATGATTATGATACTTCATGTATGCTAACAATTGTGAATGCATGATATGTAGAAAAATGAATCTCCACCAAGGATCAAATATCAATATGAACCCTATAAATGAGAAATACAATATGGTGATGTACAAGATGGATTCCAAATGAAAAAAACTTTTCTACTTTGAAGAGCAACCCTAGATGGTGGATATCATGTACCAAGGTATGAAAAAGTAGGATTCCTTTTTGTATCATTTACCCCCTTGCATGGACTTTGACACAACACACAATCATGAAATACAAAGAAAATGACCATGTATCATTCCAATCTTCTCTAAGAACATCAATAGATAGGATTCATTTAGAAAATGAGACAAGAGATAAAATAAAGAAGGAAAAAATAAAAGCAACTGTCAAAATAAATCAACAGCTAACATATCTCTTGCCAAAAGATAAGCTCAGTGATAGATAGGGCCCATTATAGGAATGATACATTTGTTAAGGCCTAAATTTTTTTTGATAGTGCATATCATAGGAAATAATTTTTGTTAGGGAATTAATTTTTTTTGATATTGATAGAGAAATATAGGCAACAAGCTTATATGCAAGCCATAAAATTAGTTCAACAATTGAGATTTGTTAAATTTCTCATGATTTTTGTGAAAGCACAATGTTTTTTGTAATGTATAATGCGCACATGTAAAGTGTCATCTCAAGATAAGCACAAAAAATCAATCCAAATCCTAGGTACAACAAAAGGTGCCACCAATTAGGTAAGGATCACTATAATGAAAATAGATGGATCAACTAGGGTATGCTAGATGGATAGGTGAAACCATAAATATTGGAAACCAAGCTATGGTAGATAGGTAGGTGGAAACAAGATACCGATAATAGGTAGATGAAATGAAATGTAATCATGAAATTAGTATGCACAAACTACTAAGATACCCTAAGGTTCATGCATAAAAATTCTTTAAATGAATGTTGTTAATAGGCTCTTCTAAAGGTTCTCCTTGAACTTTAGAAAGTTTATACACTATAGAACCATAGTTTTCTATAATAAGAAAGGGTCCTAAATTTTTTTTCCTTTCTTGTCTCTATCTTGTTGATTCTTTTGATTCTCTTTTAAGACAAGATCACCAATTTCAAAATTTTGAGTTTTGATCTTTTACTATAGTTTCAACAAAGGTGGTTTTGATAAGTTTGTAAATGATTTAATGTGTTGAGATGCCTTTCATTTAATAGCTCAAGCTCATGTGATCTAGATACTTGACACTCTTCCTTGTCGATGATGTATTTTTTGAAGAAAACCTTAAGGAGGGGAGCTCAACCTCAATAGGAAAAATGGATTCCGTTCCAAAGACTAAGGAATATGAAGTGGATCCTATAGGTGTACATATGCTAGTGCAATAAGCCCATAAAGCAGGATCAAGTTGCAAGTTCCAATCTCAACTAGCTTCATTGAATTTTTTCTTAAATATTTTCAATATAGTTTTGTTTGGGGCCTTAGTTTGACCATTACCTTATGGGTAATAATAATTAAAAATGATGTTGGATATGGAATCCACATCAAAAACATATTTCAATATTTTAAGGGCTTATCATTGTCTGTAATGATAGCATGGGGAATAACATATCGACAAATGATATAATTTATGATAAACTTGGCTACTTTCTTTCCAATAATATTGGATAATGGAATGAATTTTTCCCACATCATGAAATAATCAATGGTGGCGATAATGAAATTATGACTATTGGATGAGAGGGGATGGGTTTTTCCTACAAGGCCGAGTCCCTATTGTAAAAAGGCCAAGGAGTACTTAGTTATCAATTGTAACTCTTGGGAAAGTGCATAAATCAAGTCTCCATGTTGTTAAAATTGATGACATTTCTTAGCAATTTTTTGTGCATCTTGTTCTATCGTTGGCCAATAGTAACCAGCTCTTAGTAAATTTTTGACAAGGTTAGGTCCATTAGAATGTGTTCCACAAACACCTTCATCTACCTCATGTAAGGTAGTTTTAGATTCTTCCAAGTTTAGAAAATTGAGGAGGACACCATCAAGACTCCTTTGATATAGGGTATCACCAAGGATGAAAAAACATGAATATCAATGAATAAATGTTTTCTTTTGAGAACTAGATGAGGAGATGGAAGTGTATTGTCATGTAGATAGGTGAAAACACCATGATAGCAAGGGGAATTAGGACCAACAAGCTCACACACCAATTCAAATTATGGAACATCAAAAGTTGGGATAAAATTTTCTCTATGAGGAATTCAAAATGATAAGTATTATGAGTTATACCCAAGAGAGATCCAATAATAGCCATAGGTTGAACAATTTTTTTAATTAACCTAGGTATTTTTTCAAAAGTGACAGTTAAAAAGTTTTGTTTAAACTATCTACCATCCTCTTGTAGGGGAGAATTTTTTCATCCTTTTTTTTATAGTAATCAATTATTTGTCTTATAACCAATTGTGAATTTCTATAAACTTAAAGTTCCCTTATTTTCCATTCTAAGTTGAGTGATTAAAGTTTGATACTCCACAATGTTGTTTGTATATGGGAAAGATAGTTTATATGATTTTAGGAGACAATCACCTTGTGGAGTAATAAATAGAGTCCATTATAATCCAAAATCCTCCCAAAATTACCATTACTATAAATTAGTGCATGCAAATGGCTAAATAGAGTTCATTAACCACTTTCATGTTATCCATAAAATATAAGATCCATAAACCTCATAAAATATATACACATCCTAGAATTATTGATGCTTGAAATTAAAGAGATGCATTCAAGAGATAATTGACTAAGGACATATCAATCTTAAAATAAAAATTCCTACATCAAAAAATTAACGTCATGAACCATGTAACACATGCTCAAAATTTTCTATAATCAAATCAAGGTAAAAAAACCTCCATCAGATCCATTAATCCTAATAAAATGAAAACATACTCTCAAACCCCCATCAATCCCTTCCAAGAAGCAACATACTATCCATTGGGAAAATCTACCTTTGTTTAATTTGGGTTCTTCATAGATAAGCAATTGAAGATCCCAACAAATCCAAGTTACCTAATGACGAATTTGCACCTTGCTTCCAAAGTAATGAGTATCCCAATGAAAAAAAATGTACTAAATCATTAATGATCAAGGAAAAGGATTAGACCTCCATGAGAAAGGAATCTTACATCATATTCATGTTTTTCAAACCAAGGATTTCAAGCCATTAGATACAATTCTCCTAGAATGAGTACAATAAGGGTGTTAATATTACAAGCACTAGGGTAACATCTCCTTGGACCATCAAAGTAGGTACCTCACATAATAAATTACTACTGGACCCCTCTTTTCAGTGACTCTATAACCCCCACCAACAATTCTTTCATTTAACCTATCACTAACCTTAATGACACACATCCTTCATTAATTACCTTGGATAAAAAAAATCATACACCATGTGACCTATTCCATAACAATGAATCTATTTCCATATTCACATGACTTAAAGATCATATCTCTCTCAAGGATCATGGATAATATCTTCAAATACCTAAAATTATTATGCCCAAATAGTCTCAACCCCAAGTATTTCAATAGAAAAAGGTAGAAAATTCTACATGGATTATAAAGTCCCATAAACCTAATCTCACAATTCAAAATATAAGAACCTCAAATCCTAATAGCCAAAAAATCCAAAATCCAAAGATCATATGGGTTCCAAAATATAATCTTGAAAATTGAAGGACCTCAAAGAAAGAATCCATGAATCTAAAGCCAAAATATATTGGTTTGAAATCCACAAAGCCCAAAAATTGGTAGTCCACTTCAACCCAAAAATATAACAATACTAAAACCAAGGAATCCAAATATTCAAGAAATTATCCACCAAGTCGAGCCAAAAAAAGTATTTGCATCCCAAAATATGAAATCCAAAATTCTCCTATCTAAGAGCATAAAAAAATACAATCTCCTAAACCAACAAATCCCAAAATGCTAAAACCTAAAAGTGCCCATCCTAAAAGTGCCCATCATCACATCCAAGTAAAGAATCTATCTCCTAACCCAACATGGTGTGTGAACTCATTGGTTCCACCTCCTATTGGTCCCATGAAATTTATACTTTCCTTCATTTTCCCATCCTTCCACCCACCCCTCTTACCTACATACATCCATCACTACACCCTTTCATCGAAAATTTTACACAACCTACATCCCACTCCATTTTCCTTGGAAATACCCTAGAGAGAAGCCAACCTAGAAAAAGTAAAATATCACAAATGACATCCAATAAAAATATTAGTAGCAACATTATGGACACCTAGAGTAGCCATGCACAAGTGAAGGTTATCAAATTACAACAAGAGTGGACACTTAATTTTAGAAAATACCAAAAAAAAAAAAAAAGTACCATTTTTCATGGCACCTTGGGGTAGCCACCATGATGGAAACTTGTTCATAGGAATCATGTTTGACAATGATTTTTTTTTTAAATTTTAAAAAATTCAAAAGTAATAAAGTGAAGAGAAATTTTTTTCATGGCATAGTGCAATGGTTAAATCATGGCATTATTGTTGTTTCCACCAAGGTCCAAACCTCTGTTGGGCCATTATGATCTTGGGTATTGTTCCCTCAATGATGCAATGTGCTCACAAGCTTGAACCTTAGCATTAAAAATATGGGTGTTCATGCCCTTATCTTCATGCTCCAAACCATCATTGAGCCAGAGTGGTCATGAGCTCTATTCCCTTGCTGGGCTACTAGACTAATAGGTTTAGATAGTTCATGTTAAAGAAATGTGTTCATACTAGGGACGAGGTCCCCCATTTGTGGCCTCATCGGGCTCAGGCCAAGTTAAAAATTCTTGAGGTACCGTTAAAAAAAAGTAAAGAGTACAAAATATCCAATGGTGAAAACCATTCCTATGACACCTTGGTCAAGTACCATAATTAAAACTAATTTATGGGTAGAACATATATAAATCTATAGCCTATATTTATCCTACACTTGGGGGAAAGCTCCTTCCATCCACTTACCCTATTCATCCTTTGCAATCATTAGCTAATCCTCCATATAATATTGTCATACCATCCCATCTATTCATACATATCCTCATTTCCCACTTTTGACCTTAAATAAGAAGTAGACAACATATTTAAATAGGAAATTCCAATCCTTCAATGTGTCTTTAAGAATAAAATCATATATGGTTTCATACCTAAAGTATTAGTATATCACTCCTATGCAACATAACCCTTGAAAATTATATCTTACATCTCCGCCCTCTTTACATTTCTAGTCATGGATCCCTCGATCCATTATCACTATCGATAATCTCATCCTTCTATCTATCCAAAAACTTGACCCTTGCTACTAGAATAGTTTTATTCCTTAGCAACTTGAATGCCATCCTCCTAAGTATACCACAGGACATTTGAGTAAAGAAAAAGATCCATAATCCTACTTTCTAGATCAAACCTTAAATATTGGAATCCCATACCTAGTATCCAATCAATGTGGTTAATTACCTCTGAATCATGTCTATTCATCTAGTTCATCAAGCCATAGGTCTTAATTATACAAACACTATACAAGCAATATCCTACAATAATCTTGCTAAATATAGCCATGCAACCCAACATATGTCTAAAAGAAATCTATAAGATTCATCCTTGGTCAAGATGCCAAAATTCAAACCTTATTAAAGTAACCAATCATTATTATCAAGATATATCATTCCCAATCCTCATGTTCTCAAGAAATATCATTCCAAGATCAACAAATATCATCATCATAATCATAAAATAAATCAATGATAGCTTTTATCTTGATCAAGGGAAAAGTCTTGTTTGTCTTGTCTTTCTATATTTTATGCATGCTTACTTGTTTATCTTTTTTTTTATTTTATAGGTTAATAGTTGCATGTGGAGCTGCACCCACATATTAAAATCATTCAAAAAGAACTGCTTCAGACTCACGAGTGGGAAGCACATAAGATGACAAAGGGAATAATACTACCAAATCAAGCACAAAAAAACAAAGGAGAAAACCAAGGCACAACTGCAAACTGGAAATAAAGCTACAACCAACACAAAAAATGTAAAATCCACCACACCAAAGAGAACAACTCATGTGGCCTTTTTGGTCTTCCCCTTCCTCATACTCCTAGTGAGGAGGGAGTCCATTTTCCATTGCATTCCTTCATCAACCACATCTCCACCTTTGATGCAGAGCTTCTCAGCCTCAAATTTATGCCCCTATTTTCCTTTGGAAGGGAAGTTCAGTTTGGAGATGGCACTCGCAGATTGAGGAAGGGAGTAGTTTTTAATTGGGACTAGTATGTTGTTCTTTGTTCCTCCTTGGTTTTGGTTTTTCCTTGTTTCCAAAAGACACATAATGATGTTTGTCTTTGTTACTCAGAACATACAACATGATACATGATGTTGAATTGCTCTTCAGATGGTGGTGTATTTTCATGTATAGGTGGCATCTTGATATAGTGGTTGATACAATGACATACATTGCAACAATACTCTCTTGGAATATGGCGGTTTCTCATTTACAAGGTAATGTGTTGATGTTGATTATGGTTTGTCCAAAATGTTGATTATGGTTTTTCCAAAAGTTTTGAATGGTGCAAAGGAAAAGGTAAAGGTTGTGGGCTCCATATTGAATTTCATACAACAGTGTTATGCTAGAATCATTCTTTCACTATGTGGCATTTCACTTGGTGATGACATTTACAAAGTGTTCTAAGTGTTCTCACACTTAATTGGGCATATTGGTACTTGTCATATTAATGTGCAAGGTTTTGTTTTGGTTTACATTTATTGCTTTATCATTGAGCGATTTTGGCATTGGTATATAAGGTGAAATAATTTGATTATCTACAAGGTATAAAGATTGGTGCAAAGTTCTCAAGCTTTTAGAGGTGATGATTATGGTTGAAAAGTCTAAATTCATTTAGAATTTGTGCATAAACAAAGGTTTATATGTTCAACAAGGCCAAAAAGGTGGTGTATTTGTTTGTTTCACATGGTAGTCAACACCAACTACATTGAGCATTACAAGATTTATATTATTTGGGAAAATCATGATCAACATAATAATTATTGGGGATATAATGATAATTCTTTATTTGTAACACTGAAACAATAATTGTGCCCTTATTTACTTTCATTCTTGGAAAAACTCAAAATCATTCTATCGTGGGCAAGCTAGGGTTTGTATAAGGCTGAATGTTTCGATTGAGAAGGTGGTTTAGCAGTTGCATCTTTAGGATAGTGGTTTTGGCATTCTACATAAAGTTAAGGTTTACCATGGCAAGCAAATTGATATCTCAATTTCATTTGTTCTATTTTTCATGGTCTTATTGGAAGTGTTTTTATGTTGAGTTTAGTGGTATTCTAGCTTTTTGTTCTGTCAGTTGAGTTTATCATTTCTTGGAGTATAGAATGCACAATAATCTACCCTTGTTAATTAGGGATTCTTATTCTTTAATTACATGGGTTTGAAGATTATTTTGCATACTTTGTACTGGTCATGTATGTGTTAAAAGAAATTTAGAAGGTGGTGTCACATTGGTGACTCAACATGAGGTAGTTTGATATAGTTTGAATATGGTTTTCTTGATGGTTATAAGCTTGAATAGGTGGAAGCATGTGATGACATCTACATTGGATATTTAAAAAATGTCTTTAGATTGTTGTTAGTTCAGAGGTTTTACAAAAGGGTTATGATATTGAAAGTTTAATCTATTTTTCTATAATTGAAGTTTTGTAAACATGACACAAAACAGATTGTATCACTAATATATTTTGTATTTTAGAGATTCTAGTGAATGAATCTTTAAATCTATTAAATGTATTAGATTGAAAGTGAACTATGATTTGAAGTGAAATAGGGTGATCTTTTGTAGTTAATGATTCTATTAGAAATGTATAGTGAAGTTAAAATGGTCAAGTCAATGAGACAAATTGATCATTGCTAGTGAGGCATTCTTGTAACTAGTGAGGTTCTTTGGTCAGTGAGGCTATTTTTTCCACTGAGGCATTCTATAACTAGTGAGGTTTATTAAGCCAGTGAGGCAATTTTTTGAGTGTTTTTTCTACCCCAAGAGATTTTTCCACTCAGAAAATTCACTGTGTTATGGGTCTTTATTTGGTTTCATTTTTTATCTTACCATTAGAAGAAACTCCAAGAAGAAAGGGAGTTTAAGGTTAAAACTCTTTCAACCCTTGAGCATGCAGAAAGACCAGTTATAGATTGTAAGGCTCAACGAGAAGAAGTTAAAAGAAAAGAAGAAGATGCAGATAATAAGTTAAAAGTCAAGGAATTAAAGATAGAATCCTTAAAAAAGGAATCTTCTAAGTTAGATAGAAATATGCATTTGAAAAAGAACACTGAATTTTCTAATGAAAAATTTGTAGCAGACTTGAAGTTGTAGCTTGTAGAATCACAAAAAATGGAAGACACCTGCCTTAAATTGAAGAGCACAATAGAATTATGTCAAAATTTAAAGTCAGTAGTTCAAGAAAATAATAGAATAGTAGAAGTAACTAAATCAGATTTGGAAATTAAAACTAGTGAGTGCCAACAACTTGAAGGTGTAATAATCTCCTTGAGAAAAGATCTTGAAAGCTTCAAGATTCAGAAATATGAGAAAGGTATTGATGCGTTGAATAACATGTTGAGAAGTCAAAAGATGCACAATGATTACTTTGGTTTAGGGTATGAAATAGGACAAAACTTTGGAGTTCAAGATGAGTCAAAACATGAAATAGTGTTTGCAACAAAAGATAGAAAAAGTTTCAATGTTGGACAGACTCCAAGAAAGAAGATAGACCTGGATTATCACTTTGCTGCTCCTAAGATTGAAACCAAGAAGAAATCAAAAGAGAATGTTACTAATATTGCAAGAAAAAGATCAAGCAGGTTCTCAAAGAAATATTATTTGAAAAGATATAACTACACTCAATTTAATGGTTGTTTCGATTTATGTTTTGCTTATGGTCATAGAGTAAGAGATTGTACAAGAAATTGTAGGAAGTATGAAAGATATGATCATAGAAGTTTTGAAATGTCAAGAAGATATGATTCCTTTACTCCTCTAATTGTTTATAATGTCACATGATTTAAGTGTCATAACCTTGGGAATAAGGCACATCGGTGTAGGAGTAAGTTGAAAGCATCATCTAGAAACAAAAATGTAGATGCATTGAGCAAGAAAAAGAAAGGACCCATACAGGTTTGGAGATTGAAAACAAGACCGAGGAAATGAAAATCCTAAACTAGAGCATGTTGCACAAAAAGAATCACCAGCTGCATAAGAAGTAGTCTAAGGTTAGGGGGAGTTGAATATAGCAAATTATTTAACCCCTTGAAAAATTCTAGGAGGAATAAGGTCTCTAGAGCATTTAGTGCCTAGTTTTCATCTTAACTAGAATAAGTAGTATTGTACCCGTGAGTTATGAACTTTCTTTTGGTTTCTACATAATCTTATGGCTTCATCAGTAGTCTTTGCATGATGATATCTTATCAAGATAATGTAGACATTTCTTGACAGTTTCCTTGGAAGAATTCTTTTGGATTTTTTTAATTTGCTAGCTAGATCAGAGCTCCTTGGATTATGGTGACAGTGACTTTTTGAGACAATTGGTGATAGTCTCAATATAATGCTATGCTGATGAAAATGTACTGTGAAAGTGAGAGATGGTTTGTATGATGCTTCATGATATTGATGGCATAATTTCAAAATTGTGTTCATGGTTTTTGTTTATTGATGATGGCCTTGAGAAATAGAGGGGCAATAGTTGTATATTTTTTACATCATATCAGATATACAATGATATTTATGGATTGGTTCTATGGTGCAAATGTTTCTAATTTTCCTCTTCTCTAGTAGTTAGGATAGTGGCAATGTGCTTTGAAAGTAGTAAACATTTTCTTGTAGCAAACAACGGGTTTTCCACACAGTGACAACAAACACAGTGATAGTTACATCATACATAAATCTCTCTATTTTGCACAAAAATTGTATCTTAGTGACAATTTGTATATTCTCTACGAGTGATAGGTAAATAGTGATGGCATGAGCAGTGAGTTACAGTCATAGTTGGATGTTGATACACAATTGTCAAATGAGTAGAATATGGTTGGTTCAGGCTTGGAACTAAGGTACTATTCTTGCTTACTCCAAGAATTTGCATTATCAATGATGTCTTTAGTAAACTTGAGCAAATATTCTTTCAATGAATATTTTTCTTTAATCTGCTTTATCTTAGTGATAACTCAATTCACAATGATTCTCATTAGGATTGATATTTCATTAGTAGCAATCGGTGCTTTTGTGGAGTGCTCAGTAGTGTATAAGCATGATCTTTCTTTGCATCTTGAATATGTTGGTCTTTGAAGTAGAAGATATTCATTAATGAGGAAATGACAGTGACTTATTTCTAACTTTCTTGAAACAATAAGATGAATTACCATTCAATGGTAAAATTATAACATTGGTAGTTAGTCCTATCTACACTTGCTTCATTCATAAGACAGTGTCAACTAGAAGTAACAATGTGAATGCAAGGTGGTAGATTACAGATGATTCAAAGTGATGAGTTTAGCATATGAGCTGTTAGTATCTAGTGTGAAATCACCACCTTGTAAATCTTGTTGCCAGTGATCTCAATTATTGTTAGTTAATGCTATGATGCTTAATCACTGGATTATATGCATGCTTGCTCAATCATAGTCTAGATTTGACAGTGATATACATGCATAATGTTTGGTCTTGAGATATTTTTCCACTGATACAGTTCCTGGTGTAATGGACAATGATTGGATGTCATTAAAGTGATGGATAGTGTCTCACAGTATGTGTTGGTTGAGACAATGTCATAGTGAAAATTGGTATTGGGTTGCATGTTAGTGATTAGTGCTTGTAGCCAACATGGTTCAATACAGTTAGTATCACAAGATAGTCAATGTTTGTTAGTGCAATGGATTGTTCACTTTATTCATACCAAATACTTCACTCATAGTTTTTTTTGCAATCCAGAGGAAGAGTCTTAAAAATAAAGGTCAAAAGGTTGATCAAGATGTGGACACATAAATTGCTAAAAGTGTTTAAAGAGAGTATTGATGAGTATAGGAAAGATAACATTGAGACAGTTTGGACATAATGTTTCATCCTTGCTTTACTTGCTTTAATTTGATGAAGGATTTCTTGAGATAGTATTTGGATCAATATTTTTGTTTATGCCTTCATCATGGCTTTGGATGTACTTCTTTGATGACTAAATGAAATTAGTCTTGGGCACATCAATATTTTCCTTTGCATTGAAAATTCCTTAATTACTTGTCATGATCCATAGTGAATTTGCAGTCAAAAGTGTTTTGTGTAGTGTTTTATGGATTCAACATTCTGCAAAAGATAACATCACCTATAGATGTCATAAAGAACACTTTATGGGGAGGCATTATATTAGACAATCACAATGCAACAATAGATGCAATGAGTTCTTTGTTGATACAAAAGAAGGTACAAGGATAATCACAGTTTGTTGGGTACAAGGATCATTTGTAACAACAAGTGTAATGATTAGACTGTATTCTTCTTGGTCTAGTTATATGGTATTTTTTTGTTACAAAGAAAAGTGATTGAAGTTACAATTTGTAATCTACTATTTTTCTTTGATGTCTTTTTTGCATTCAAAGATACTGGTTCTTGATATTGCTCATCTAACCATGGAATGCCAGGAGATTTTTTGGTGCTACAAGTGGTCATACTTGTCTCAGGGGGAGAAATATTACAGTGAATTTTTTTTATGTGTGACAGTGTACATATATACAGTATATAGTGTATTATGGATAGTGGTATGATATGGATTTGGTATTTGAGATTTACAGGTTGATCTGATAGTTTCTTGTAACAAGGAAGATCATATGTTCAAATAGTGGCTTGATCCCTATGATAGTGCTCTATGTGAAGTGCTTAGCAAGATAGGGGGAGTTATTCTCTTATGTTTTTCATTCTCTCCTGCCATGTGTGTTCTTTGTTCCTGTTGATATGGCTATTGGCTTCTACTTTTGGACAATGATAGTGGAATATAATTTTTGTTATGCTATTTATTTCATGCTACTCATGCTGATTTACAGACAAGTGGTTTGGGTCCTTTGTCTTGGATGTCAAAAAGGGGGAGAAGTTTTTGTTTTTGTCACCAATGACAAAGGGGGAGTTTGTTCTTTTTTCCTCGTTTTTGGTTTGTCCTTGTTTCCAAAAGACACATAATGATGTTTGTCTTTGTTGCTTAGAACATACAACATGATACATGATGTTCACTTGCTCTTCAGATGGTGGTATATTTTCATGTACATGTGGCATCTTGATACAATGGTTGAAATAGTGACATACATTGTAGCATTACTCTCTTGGCATATGGTGGTTTCTCATTTACAAGGTAATGTGTTGATGTTGATTATGGTTTGCTCAAAATTTATGAATGGTGCAAAGGAAAAGGTAAAGGTTGTGAGCTTCATATTGACTTTCATACAAGAGTGTTATGCTAGACTCATTCTTTCACGATGTGGCATTTCACTTGGTGATAACATTTACAAAGTGTTTAAGTGTTCTCATAGTTAATTGGGCATATTGGTATTGGTACTTGTCATATTAATGTGCAAGGTTTTGTTTTGGTTTACATTTATTGCTTTATCATTGAGTGATTTTGGCATTGGTATATAAGGTGAAATAACTTGATTATCTACAAGGTATAAAGATTGGTGCAAAGTTCTCAAAATTTTAGAGGTGATGATTATGGTTGAAAATTCTAAATTCATTTAGAATTTGTGCATAGACAAAGGTTTATATGTTCAACAAGGCCAAAAAGGTAGTGTATTTTTTTGTTTCACATGGTAGTCAACACCAACTACATTGAGCATTACAAGATTTATATTATTTGGGAAAATCATGACCAACATAATGATTATTGGGGATATAATGATAATGCTTTATTTGTAACACCAAAACAATAATTGTGCCCTAATTTACTTTCATTCTTGGAAAAACTTAAAATCATTATGTTGTGGCCAAGCTAGAGTTTGCATAAGGCTGAAAGTTTCGATTGAGAAGCTGGTTTAGTGGCTGCATGTTCAGGACAATGGTTTTGGCATTCTACAGACAGTTAAGGTTTACCATGGCAAGCAAATCGGTATCTCAGTTTCATTTGTTTTTTTTTTATGGTCTTATTGGAAGTGTTTTATTTCGAGTTTAGTGGTATTTTGGATTTTTCTTTTATCTGTTGAGTTTATCATTTCTTGGAGTATAGAATGCACAATAATCTACCCTTATTCATTAGGGATTCTTATTCTTTAATTACACAGGTTTGAAGATTATTTTGCATACTTTGTATTGGTCATGTATGTGTTAAAACACAGTTAGAAGGTGATGTCACATTGGTGAATTGAAATGAGGTAGTTTGATACAGTCTGAATATGGTTTTCTTGATGGTTATAAGCCTGAATAGGTGCCAACATGTGATGACATCTACGTTGGATATTTAAACAGTGTCTTTACACTATTGTGAGTTCAGAGGTTTACATAAGGGTTATGATACTGAAAGTTTAAT
Source organism: Sequoia sempervirens (assembly GCA_007258455.2). Taxonomy (NCBI): domain Eukaryota; kingdom Viridiplantae; phylum Streptophyta; class Pinopsida; order Cupressales; family Cupressaceae; genus Sequoia; species Sequoia sempervirens. Next base: position 551,934,120 of record VDFB02000015.1, read on the forward strand.
CTATTTTTTTGTAATTTAAGTTTTGCAAACATGATGCAAAATAGATTGTATCACTAATACATTTTGTATTTTAGAGATTCTAGTGAATGAATCTTTAAGATATTAAATTTATTTGATTGAAAGTGAAATATGATTTAAAGTGAAATAGAGTGATCCTCTATAGTTAATGACTCTATTCAGAAATGTATAGTGAAGTTAAAATGGTCAAGTCAGTGAGACAGATTGATCATTTCTAGTGAGGCATTCTTGTAACTAGTGAGGTTCTTTGGTCAGTGAGGCCATTTTTTCTAGTGAGACATTCTATAACTAGTGAGGTGATTTTTCAAGTGGTTTTTCTACCCCAAAAGGGTTTTCCACTCAAGAAATTCACTATGTTATGTTTCTTTATTTGGTTTCATTTGTGATCTTACTGTTTCATAGTCATACATTTTTGTACTCACATTTATGTGATTAAGAATCGATAATTTAGATTCCAGGCACACATGTTAGATTTTGAAACATAATTCACATTGTTCTCAAAAGGTTTAAAAGGGATTTTTGAAAGTCAACAAATTGAATTAATTTGTCTAGACACTGATTCACCCCCCCTCTTAGTGTCTTCACCACTCCAACACAATAGTTTGTCAAGATCCAAAAAATTAGAGTATTCTTCGTCCAAATCATACATGAAGGGATACGAGCCTTTAGAATCAGAGCCATTTCCAGTCGCCTCAACTAGGAGGGGGGGTCCACAATGGGATAGGAAGGTGACACCTCCTTGAAGTCACCAATGGGTGAGGGAGGATTTCTCCAATTTATATGCCACAATCGAGGCCTCAGGAGTAGACATAGGTTCCATAGGAGTAGCCAAAAATTACTCATGATTGAGCCAAATAAAATTTGCATCTGGGAGCCTCGAATTCTTGACCCATTTCCTGAGATACAAAGTCTGAGAGGTAGTAGTCCTGGGAGAAATGCAACTTGCAATCTTGTGCATGATTCTATTGTAGTTAAAAAATATGAAGGGGAGACCTTCATAATTAAGGAATTGGGTCCATGTTCTGAGTGTAGAGTGAATCAAAATAGAGTGGTGCACAGGTTTGGAGATGTCAATGATGACACAAACCCTAGTAAATCTTTGGTGGGGGGCACCAACATCTAGCTTCACGAAAGTACCAACCTGCTCTATCATATTATTGATGAAATCAGTCTCCCGCATAATCAGAGGGAGATTATATAGCCTAATCCATATGGGTACCAATGTGAAATTTTCCATAGAAAAAGAAAAGAAATGTGACCAATCCATCAAACAAAGGCCAGATTGGCCATAAAAATAAGGACCCTATTGCTTAACAAAGGTGCAGTCATCCTCAGAGGAAAAATGAAGCAGGGAAAAGCTGAAGTCTAGGATGCCAATGTTCGGAAGGGGAATGTTACTCCAAGACCTCCTCATCCAATCGACAAAATTTTCAATTGGAAGTCACTTGAAGATGCATCAAACAAGCATGGATTTATTCCTTATCTCATCAACTAGCGACTCAAAATGAGCATCGTCTAAATGCAAGTTCGTTGGGGAATTCGATATGCATACCTCTTATCCCCCAAGGAGAAAACATGCAAGGGATTAACATCGTGAGAGGCTGATGAAGGTGGTGGCAAGGATCTATTTGAAACCACTTGAGTTTTGTAGAATTCTGAACACTGATGAAAGGGGTTTTGTCTATTCCTACAACCCTTGATAAGGAAAGGAGCTGTGGGTTGAGAAGCAGTGGTCTGAGGAGAGGTAGGAATCCCGAGAGAAACCCTAGGCATGGCAACATTCCTCCCATCCTTTGCACCCTTTGCCTCTTTCAGATGCATTTTTCCAGTCAGGGTAGCCTTCGAGCCATTGCCATGCATTTTCCTCTTGTCCGCATTCCCTCTTGAGCTGTCTTCCACGCTTTTGGGCATAGCGAAAAAATAGTGAATTTTATAATATATTATTAATCTTTATTATTTTCTTTTTTATTTATTTTTTATTATTTCAAGTCAATCTTATATGCATCATGATCATCATAGCACATTATATCATGATGTATAATGTTTATGCAAATCATTTTTTTCAAACACATAAGAATCTCTTCATAGATTCTCAATATCTACCTATACTCAAGTTACTCCAAAAAGATCCCATGCTCCTTCATTTCCACTCCTAACATTATAATCTATAATTTAAAATAATCTCGTTTAATAATTCCATTATCCCAACTATGTTTGAACCTTTCCTTCCCTTTATTAATTTTATTTCATCCATTTTCAGAGCATACCCATGTTTTTCAAACGTATCCCACCATCTTGAGGGGGCATCCATCATCCATCAAATCCTTAATTTGAAGCCTCTCCAATCATTGAAGCATCCTTCAAATCCAATCTCAAGCAATCCTCATATTATTTTTGGGATGTATCCTTTCAACATTAGCAACATTGCCAAATAAATAAATCCTTAATCTTTAATTCATAAATAAATCCTTAATCTTTAATTCTTGGGGCATCTTCCATCATCAAGTTTCTATATCTTCTTTCTTTGAAAGAACATTGCTTCTTGCAATTGCCATGTCATTTCAAAGAAGGAAAAATGTGGACATTTAAATTTCACTAACTCTATCCTCACAACTAACAATCACCCATCATTAATTAAAATAATTTCACTTAATCTAAAATAAATTAATTAAATAATTCTCATTATTTAATCAATTTATATAATTCTATTATGTGTAAATTTTAATTTTTTATTTTAAACTCAAATATTTACAAATTAATTTAATAAGTCATCAAATAAAATAAAATCAAAACATTCAGTGAACTAATTACTTTAAATGAACAATAAATCTTCAAAATAAGAATAGAAAATCAAACTAGTTAAATGATTGAGAAAATAAATAAATAAAATAAGTAAAATCAATAAATCAATGAAATGACTAATTAGCCGATAGGCTACATATAGTGTGAGATTTGAGCCTAAAACAAGTTTCAGCTTCATTTAATGGTAAAAACCTCAAAATATCAGGTGAGAGCCTCCAAAATCTCACTTAACATGTAAAAGTTAGATAAATATCGATTTTTCAATTGGATGGAAACATTCTATTTCCATTTGCATGCTTTTTGTCAATTTGATGACTTTTCTTTTTCATTTGCATTGCTTTAGGTTTTAAATTTGCTTGCAAATATTTCAAAATCAAATAACACCTAATTTATTTAAGGAAAAAATCTAGATTTTCCTAAGTTTAATTCATTCCATTATTCAGCACCAGTGTTCCACGAGGACACATCTCCCCAAAAAACCTCGCATTTTCTAGACGGGGACGTCTCAGAGACTTGGGGACTTCCCCACCAACCCACCACCAGTGCCACCATCCCAGCACTAGTGTCACTGTCTCCAAGATTCCACAAGGACTTTGAGGATTTTGGGGTGTCCTCAAGACATCTAGGGGACTCCTATTTGTCTCTAGGATGTATAATTCTTATACTTATACATCTTTTTATAACTATTTTTTCAAGTAATATATGTATTCCAACACCATGCTGCCCCCCGCAATTCCCCAACCACTCCCAAACTTAGACCCCCATCCTTGCGTCCCCTGTCGTCCCCTGTCATCTTCATCCACTCTATCTCATCCTCATTTACATTTGAAAAATCTATAAATTCAAATCAATTCTTCATATTTGACAATAAAAAATCTAGTATGTGCAAGTATTTGTTATCTAAATGAACAACATATAATTTTCTGAAATAAAACATCTTTCTAGTGTTAGGAAATATCATTGATGCCCTCAAATGAAATAAAAAAATCTTTTTGGTGTCCAGAAATAGCATCGATGCCCTCTCTCTAGAATGGATTTGTCTCCATACAGATTGTTTTCTTTCATTTTGGTTTTAAAGAATCAGTTTTATTTTAGAAAAAATACAAATCTGCATTTGGTCATTTGCACTGATGATTTAGAAAAAGCTAAGGACACAACTAGAAATTGGAAATCTCTCCTTGATCACCAAGGCTAGAGATTTAGGCATTGCATTGAAAACGATGAAGACTGAAGCAACCTGTGGTGTGCAATTTTCTTACTGGACATTGAATCTAATTTAGCTATGTCAAGAGCTGAAGGAGCACCAAAGCATATTTGTCTACTGCTTTCTTACCCAGATATATGATCACATTTGCTGTAACATTTGAGAAAACTATTCTCCATGTTCACATATAATGGCTAAACAATTTTTGATAATTAATTACTTCCATAGTCCATAGCATCTTATTATATAACAAAGAACTTGTTTCTATGTAAATTTTGCTTTCAAATAAGAAGAACCTGATTTGAAGATACAATTCTCTATCCATTTGACATTTCTTGAAAATTTGATTTTCTATGTTACTGCAAAGGGCCAATTCTATTTTCACCTGACACATCTATGATTTTGTTGTTGAGTTCAATATCTCTCTTTTTTTTACCACTTCTATAGATCCCACAATGATTAAATAGGAAATAAATTTTCTATAGGGTAAGTGCACCAAGATGGTCGCACTTTTGTGGCCAAACAAGAAAAAAATGCGCCATAACACGAACGCGTTATAACGAGAACACGTTATAACACGAACGCGTTATAACGAGAACGCGTTATAACGCGAACGTGTTATAACGAGAACGTGTTATAACGCGAACGCGTTATGTCTTTTTAAAAGCAAAAAAAAAAGTGAATCCAAATATCATTTTTCATTTGCTTTTTACTGTTTTTCATCTCCGCCCGCGGCCAAAAACCCTGCTTTACGCGCTCGCGTTGTTGGAGAGGTGATTTCTTAACATTTCATCAACTTTAGTTGGATTTTCTTCACAAATATGGTGCCACGACGATGAAGAGATGCAAGAGGTAAGTTTTGTTTGGTATTTGTTATGAATTTTTTAGTTTTAAATTGATTTTTTTTGTTTTAGTTTAGAAATGAATGATTTTTTTTTAATTTGTAGGAAATCCTCAACAAGAGGAGGAAAATCCTCAACAAAATCAGCCTCAACAACAAAATCAACCTCCCCCACCATTCTCTCAATACCCTCCTGGCACTCAAGAAAATTTGAGGAGAGAAATTGAAAACAATAGAAAAGAAGTTGAGGATCTTATTAGTAGGTTGAGTGATCAAAATTCTTCAACCACAGAAAGAATAAATCTAGCAGATTCATTAAAGGATTTGTTAAAAAATGTAGATGCAATTAGCCAACAAATATCTGGATGGCAAAATAGGAGGGAAACATCGAGGGCATAGTATGCAGACAAATTATCATATAAACAAGTAAAAGATTTAAAGATTACTAAAGGCGATTTGTGCTCTCTATTCACTGACCCTAAAACAAATAAAAATCTCACCGTCAATGCAAAGAGGTTTCCTATTCATTGGTGCCACCACCAAGAGATTAGGAACCATTTTTATGACAGATGGTATATGGTCTTTGATTACCCACCGTGCAATAACTGTGAAGTCCCCCAATATTTTCTTAGGAAATTATATTGTGAGTTTGTGTTGAACCAAATCCCAAATTATTTTGATATGAGGGAGTTTCAGGAGAGGTAGGGGTTAGCACAGATAGGCCCGGCACACCGATCCTACACTCCACAAGTGAGACGACATCTCATAGGGCACCCCTCGGAGCAGATTTCAGATGCCTCGGCAGCTTGCAAAGGAGAGCACGTAGAGACTTTGCGGTGCCATCACATCCTGACTCAGAGTGTCATCCACCACCCGCTAGCCCCATTGTACAACGCAATCCGTGGAGCCTGCGGTGGCCTTCGAGGCCATGTGTGTCGATCTTGGCGGAGCCACTTGTTCGTGATGACCCTCACCGCCCTCAGAGGGTGCTACGCAGATCCACATGCCGCACGCAACCGACCAGATGCATCTGGCTGTGGATGGGAGAGGGCTACGACATCTCCGCATGATGCATATGGTATTGACAAATGCAAAATTCAACATGTTCATTGAATTTAGTTTATTAAATTGACAGGAAATGCAAGATTAACTAATTTAGTTTTATTATTTTAATAAAATTGCGGTCATACGCTGAGCTTGACATACCAGTCACCGCTTATTTTGGCAAAGACACCTATCGGGGTATGTGCTAGTAAACAATTCTAAATTTAGTACACATGTGTTAATAGCATTGTTTTACGAATGGTATTTTAATATGTTATTTTGGATATTGAACAGGGTACTGTCGAAGGATTCAAGGGAACACCTTCGAGTGCGAGTAGATTTACTCAAACATTCACGGAGGTAATATAGAATAAAGAGAACTTCACTAATGAATTTTAAGTTTAATCTAGATTTGTGTATATATAGTCATAAGAGTATATGGGTTCACTAGGTTATTATTCAAGCTTTTAAGAATCGTCCTACTATGATTCTTTGTCTTAGAATTCCTACACTAGCAAGCTATATATAATAAAAATTTAACATGGAATTGACAAAGGTAGAGCTACATTCTACTCCATCCTATATAATTTTTTGTGATGTCAACATAACCAAGAATAAGACTATGGATGTCCTACATGATGTCAATGTAACCAAAAATAAAACTTCTATCCTCGACCCTATCTATCAGCCAAGACTCCTTCAATATCTCCTAGACGCTTGGAGATGCTTAAGACAAGGTCAAAATACCCTATATTCTCTTCATTTGTTGCATAGCTCATCAAGTTTCCTATATGTTCTCTAACTAATCATGATTGCATGGAAAGAAGTTATAAGTACCATTAAACTCTCAACTATTGGAGCCTCTCAAACTTTCCCATAGGACGTGGAAAAATGCTTAGAAAATGATTAAATTCTTAATAGGGTGAGATCTTTTAGAAAACATTGACACTCACAATTTGATCCATTGAATTTTTCTTCATTCTTATATATTCCTCAATATATACCTTGCACACCTCTATCATACCTAAATCTACTACATTCATGTCCTTGTTAGCTAGCATGTAGGTGATATAGTATGGTCCATGAATTTTCTTATGTCTTCTTTTTTTCATTTTTCTATAGTCCTCTTTTATCTCACTACTAGGTCCTCACATAAAAAGAAAAGAAAAACATTACTTCTTTTCTCATCTAAGGCCCCTAAGGTTTTAAACCCCTTAGATGCAAGGATTCAAAGCACATCAACCATGTGGTACAAATGACTAAATCCCAAAGATGATCTGTAGCAATGAAAGAGTTTGAAAAGGTAGAGAGAGCTACACTAGTGACTCGGGAGAAACTTCAGCTTTCAAAAACAAGGCCAATTAAGCTGGCAGACATGTGGACCAGGACAACATTTGGTGGAAGAGGAAGAAATATGACTAGAACTCTAGAGGCCCACCATACTGGATTTTGATATTCAACCATGAGAGTAGAAGAGAGAGCTAATATCATGTATCGAAACATTAAGCATGCATTCTTCCAACCAATGGATAAGGAGATGATTACTTTTCTTCATTTTCATTTGCATAACCATATCACGGCGTGGGAACCATGAAGACCAAGGATGTCAAGTTTTATGTGGAGGTAATGGATGTGGTCCAAACTTTAGGAGGGGCAAGAAGGTCAATGTATGATCTTGATGAAATTAAGGAAGAACAATAAGAGAGGAACATGAAAAATAAAATCAATACATAGTTTCAAGGATTTGTCAAGCGAGTAAGAGAGCTATGGGAGCAACCTCATCTAAAATATTTTGAACTAGAGTTTTATATAGCATTTAGAGAGCTTGGTTTTCATGGAGTTCCTTTCAAATCCTTTGCTTTTATTGTTCCTATGGTAAATTTTTTGGTAGAGTTGGTGGAATTACCTTTCTTAGTAATCACTATTACTGAGATTGAGATTGTTAACCTTGAGAGAGTAGGACTTGGGAAAAAGGGATTTGATATGGCTATTGTTTGCAAATAATTCAAGCGAGATGTACTCCATATGTATGCCATTCCTCAATCTTCACTTGATGACATTAAGGAATGGATGAACTCCATGGATATAAAGTATTATGAAAGTAGAATGAACTTGAATTGGCAACCAATTTGTAAGACTATTACTGATGATCTAGATAAATTTATTGAAGATGTTGGTTCAGAATTTTTGAATATGGAAGCTAGTGATTTTGATTTTGATAATTTAGAAGGGTCAGATCAAGGATACGAACCCTCTAATGTAGAAGAGGAATCATAATTAGATTTCATACAGCCACCATCAAGAGTGTTACAAGCCAATCAACAAGATGGAGGGAATTTTTATATAAGGATAATTTTCAATGTTGCAAGTACCAGCTTTAATGCCAACTACAATGGCAACATTGAAATTCCCTAGCATTATTTATGTTAAGAAAATTTCCTTTAGATGCAAGGGATTCAAAGCACATCAACCTCATGTGGCTTAATTTATATCATATAAGTTGTACCATGATGTTCACTATGCATTCCTCTACTCTTTCAATTGTCAAATGTGCCACTGACTTGTCATTGATCACCATCATATTCTCCTTTTCATGATTATTTTCTCTATCATCTTTTGTATAAACACTTGACTATTATATTTAACTCAAGTGAGGAAACTTAAAAATCATAATGATAGGCCAAAGAAAGAATATTCAGTCTTTTCATGGTAAAAGGAGACCTCAATTTAATCACTGTCATCCTCAAAAGGTTAATTCCATTGTCAAACATTTATTGAATATCTTAAACTATGACAAGCGTTTAATAAGGGTTTTGAAGAATAGGCCCTTGACAAGTTACCTCCATCATTTTTTATTGTCGCTGTATCTTTATTTAGCTCTTACTCCATTCCTTGCAATAGTGATACTTGGATTTGTCATACTTAACTCAGTTGGCTACTATCAAAGCGCCTTTTGACTTGATCATCTCTTCTTCTCATATTGGTTGTCATATTTTACATTGTGTTTTGAGGCTTTTTCACTT
>VDFB02000015.1:551943151-552002100 GCA_007258455.2 Sequoia sempervirens
AATCTTGAATAACCAATTCTTGCTTAACCCACAGTGCAATATCACGAGAATGGTGCAATCTTCTAAGGTATATAGATTTTCAAATCATAGACATTCATCCATAATTGAACTAAGCACAAACGTGTATGGTGGAGATTTGGAAGCTGCAGGCTACTACAATCAGATAGTTACTGGGAGTATAGACCAGAGATTGCTACAAACATTCCAAATATGAAATCATGAACATCATTCACCAGACTAATCCAACTCTAAACACTAAATCCTAAATATTTAAGCAATTTAAAAGATGAAACAACAGGAACCATGCAAGATAAACTAACACAAGAGATTTCACCAGGAAACCCACAATGCCTTCAATTGTATTAGATCACCAAAATGCTACAACAATTCCACTGTTCTGTTACAATATTTTCTTCAAGAAACTAACTATTATCTCTACTACAAAATGCTCTAGCTCTCTTCCGATCTAGCTTGTCTCTATTATCTTTTCTAGCTCCCTTACAACGAGGCAAGAATGCCCTTTATAGAAAATTCTTAAAACATGTTGGCCCAGCCAAACATTTACAAAAAATAATAGCCAAAACAAGTCGGCCTCAGGAATTTCAAAATAAGGCATACATTAAATGCTGATACATCATCAAGGTCAGCCTAGACACATTCCCCAATGTAGCCCAGATCAATACATGCCCTATAATAATAGGGAAGCACAAATCTTCAAAATGGGCATTAACTACCACTTCCCTTATCCTTATTCTGATCCAAGGATCCATGAACCCTCAAAAATACTCTATCCAGCTCAGTGACAGGTGGCAAAGGCAAGATCCTGAGCCGACATTCGATGGAGTCAATCTCTTCTTTTGACTGTTTAACAACTTTATTCCAATCATCCTTGTGTGCCTGGTACTTATCCACCACAGCCAAGTAGGTTGCTGCATCATCTAGCTGGTGCCCCGTTATAATATTTTCGGAATCTAGAGCATAAACATCATGCCACCATTCCCTTAATTGCTCTAGGCTTAGATACTTAGGAGCAATTTTCCTCCTGCCAGTCATTATCTCAAAAAATGCAATACACCCTTCATAGACTCCAGTCAGATCACCATCTATCTGCTTCTTTCATTTATGGATCTTTCTGATGGCCTTTTTCTGAATCTGCAAAGCCTCGAACCATTCCCAAGGCTCATTAAGTCTGGAGGAAGGAAAGATTCCATCCTCAGCCAACTGATCTTTGCCATACTCCATAATCACTTTAGATTTCTATAGTAGAAGGTCGATATCCTCCTTGTCTTGAGATAGCACATGTTCTAACAAGTCCTTAGCTCTTACTGCATCCTTCCCAACTGAAAGGATTTCCTTTATTGCATTATCTCCTTTCATTTGTACATCCTTCAACCAATCCATTGCAGTCCGGGTAGAAGCCTTCAGCTTTTCAATTTCAGAAATAGTTTCCTTGGGCAAGAAACCAGGAGTAGCAGAGGAAGATGGGTGGAGAGATTGCAAAGGCTTCATCAAATCCTCTAGGCACTTCTTAAGCCTCTCATTCTCCCTCTTAAGCTCATGTTTGGACCGTGTCTCTTTCCTCAGTCTTCCTATTATTACTGCACTAGACCCTTCATATTCTTCAATATCCTGCTCTACAGAAACTGGTCGAGGATTAATGGTTTGTACATTGTAATCTTTTCCAGTGACTTCTTCTTTGCTCTTATCAGCAGCCGGGGTGGCAATATGGATAACCCTGTTATTTACTTCATCTCTTTCAATCTTTGAAATTACCTTGGCCACCTTCTTCTTCCTACCCTTACCAATCTTGGTTAGCATCTCATCCCAATCCAGAGGGGTGTCTTCAACAATGACTTGTTTCTTCCTTGTTATCTCTTTTTCCAACCAATCCGGGATAGCAGGATCCACCCGAATTTCTTCTGTTTCAACCTCTTCATGTTGTTCTGATGTTTCATCTTTCTCTTTCTCAGGAGACCGGTCACCCTGGTCACCCAATTCAGGCTCTTCTTCTTGCAAAGGTGATGGGGCTTTAACCGGGGCATCTTCCTTCTCAGGTGATCCGTTGCCTTTGCTGCTTACCGGAGAATCCTCATATTGCACTAGTGGAGAAGGGTGCCCTTCTACATCTTCAACTTCAAGCTTGACTTCCGCACCAAAGAGTTCTCCTTCCTTGAATGGTTCTACCTCTCCACTGGCCTCATGCCCCTCAGCGATCTCCTGCTCAGGTACACTTGGCGAAGGGGAAATAGTCCTTGGTTGTTCCATGGTGGAAGTCACTGGGAGAGGACTTGCTTTCTACTGGGTCTCCTTAGGAGATGGTGTCCTTGACTTCCTTGAATAAACCTTAGTTTTTTCCCCTGAACTTTCCACATCGACAACCGGAGTTTCCTCTTTGTAATTTTCTTGATCTTTTCTCTTTGAAACCCTAGTTGTCTGTGTCTTCTTTGGCTGTGGAGGAATATCTTCCTATTTTTCCTTTTCAAGTTCTTCGTCTTCTGTGGACTTACCAATTCTCAAGGTTCTACTTCTTTTCTTCCCTTTCGGCTTCCTCTTCTGCTCCGGATCACTTCCCTTTGGGCCTCTAATTTTAATCTTGAAGGGCGAGCTCACTTTGGTTTTCCCAGTGGGATCATCTTCTTCAGATTCTTCCGAAGTGGACAGAGGATTCAAATTTCCCATTAAATTGAAGGTAGAGGGTACCTTCTCACTCTCCAACTCCCAAAATTTATGCTTCAACCATGATGTAGTAAATTTCATAACAGGGGCCATTAGGTCTTCCAACTCAGTTACCTCATCTTCAGCCTAGTTTATTTCTCCAATTGATCTATCCTTAATAGATTCATATGCATGATCTTGCACCAGATTCCCGTCATCCTCTAATTGGTCTGGGATCAACTTAACATTGTATAGCCTAATCGCATCAACAGGAAGCCTAGAGTACCTTTTCTTCCTTGCCTCAAAATCATCTCTGATATTTTCCCAGTAATCCTCTAGGTCATCCTTGTGATGGTACTCTTTGGTGGCCTTCTTCTGGGCTTCTCTAGTGATATCAAAGTTTGTCCTCTTGGAGTGGAAGGAGAAACCAGAAGCAGCTAATTCATCCCCTACTGCATGCGCCGATTGAACGGAATGGCATACCTCAGCTATACCAATCTTTAAAGGGAACTCACCTCCAAACCCTGTCTTATGCTTTTCCTTCTTTACAATAGCATCAAAGTCACAAATTTGTCTTATAACCTCCAATAGCATAATGCGATCAGTAGGATACCTGGGCAACCTATATGGAGCGGTTTGACATCCATCAATTATGATGTAGGAGAAGGTGGGAAACTAAATGAACCAAGCTCCTTATTTCTTTATCAGCTCCTTTGCTCCATCGGACAATATCACATGCTCCACAGTTTTAAGCAGCCTAGTGATATGCATTGTGAATGCATCGTTTGCTCTTCTTTAATCCCGGTGTCCTAAGTGCAATTCCAGATATATATCATAAATTATATCTTGTCCAAATGTTCCCTTTGGATTCAAACCCCTGTATGGGTAGAATCTAGCCAACACATACATCACATAGGAAGACATGGTGAACCTCTTTGTTTCTAGGACATCTCTTAGTTGTTTATCAATCACAGCACTGATGAGTCCTGCCCAATGGTAATTAGTACCTTGTTCAATTTTGTTTATCACATGGACCATCCAATTTTCCAACACTCCAGCACTCTTCAAACCCGCCACTCTGCTCAAAAATGTGATTGCATCATATATGTCTGATCTGAATTTGACTCTGTGTAATTGCTTGGGTAGTTTGGAAAAGTGAGACTTTGGTTTCTCCAACCAGGAATTAATCATTTGTTGGGCCTTGGTGGGATCATTCTCATAGTAAGTTTTGGCTAAATCCATGTTCAAGGCACACACAAATGACAAATCTGGTATGTCAAAAGCTTGGGCAATAGAAACGGGATTGAAATTTGCCAAGACTCTCCCCTCAGTGCTAATGACCCTCTGTGTGTCGAAGTCGTATTGTCGTGCGCATTCTAGTATCAATTCATAACACTAGATTGCAGGAGGGAACCCTGCCACATGAACTAGTCTGGAGTTCATCATTCCTTTTCTCAGGACCGATAGATCCTTCTGAGCTATTCTTTCTTTGAATTCATCATATCTCCATGCTCCAACATTGGTGTCCGAGACCTCAGACCACACGGAAGATATTTTGCTGTCAGACAGTTGACTCTTGGTATCTAATCTCAACCTTTCTGCCTCTGAAATGGAAGACCCCTCTGTATCACCTTTAGACTTTCCTACAGCAGCTTTGCTTGACTCAGCCTATACTAACAAAGGGAACGTCATGAGCACCCAATTATCATATATATTCCAACCAGGGGGGTTAGCATAAAACCATATAAAGCAACTGAAATCCATCACTAATCATCAATCCTTGAAAATCCAAAAAAATGAAACAATCTGGGAAAATGAAGTAAACCAGGAAAATCCCGTCGGGGCAGAATTTCGGAGAAATCCGACCCAGACAGATTCCTGCTGCCAAGACATCATTCGCCAAATAAGTCGTTAGTATGAACAAAATTTATGCGATCATCATGAAATTTATCCATTTAGTAGCAAGAAATCATCATTTAACATTTACTCCATTAGCCCTAACATCGAAAATAAAAAAGGGATGAAACCAAGCAGGGAATCGAAAAAATCCGAATAGGCCGGATTTTCGCGGACTGCTAAGAGTTCCGGAACTTATCGTATTCCGTGGACTTGGCCGAAACCGGGAAAATCCGAGTGCGCAGAAATTCCACGGACACCTCGGAAACCCGATGAACGTTAACGTGCGAGCAATTGATCAGATGATTACTCAAGCCTCCCTATTTGGATTCTCATGGTCTTAAAACCAATGCCATTAAGCAAGACTTCGAACACACATGAAGATGAACTTCCAAAAACTCCCGGCGGCTAATCGCTACGCGGCGTAAGTAATCACCTAGAATTTGGTGTTTCAGCCTAGCTACCGGGCGGGACAGTCCTAAAACACCAGGGCTCAAGGCACGAGCAAATTTAATCTAATCACCAGATATGAAAATCATGACAGATTAACCATTCTTAGCAGTTTCGAGCAAAACATCCAAAACCTCCACCTCGCCAAATACAACAAATTACTCACCTAGGGGGAAAAATTCTACCCTGAACGCCCATCAACACTGACCTATCAGACATTCATTGGGTAAACAAAGGCATGCATAGTGCGGGTGATGAAGATTCACAAAAAATGGGTCAAACCCTAATTCGACAAATACGTAACTATAAAACAAGGGTCGACTTGGGGAACTACCAATCGACTTCGAAAGATTCAATCATGATGCAAAAAAAGGGAAGGGTCAGTGACGAATTACCATGGAATGACCTAGATGAAACTTCAGACTCGAAGAAGCGACTGTAAAACCGTATGCCCTAGCAACGAAAACTTTGACCAGCACTCAATCAATCCACAAGTGGCAACTTGAATTCAGCAATCGGGACCTCAAATGGAGACTCTCAAATGCCAAAGCAGAAAGCAAGTGAAGAATGAAATCAAAATGATGCCCAAAAGACCTTAAATCCATCCATACTTATGTCTGAGCAAAGGTACTTCGAGCATTAATGAGCGACAAGACATGTCAGAAAAAAATGGAAACCCGAGCCCACGACAGAATTTCAGAAAAAACCAAGACACACGGAAAATCTGAATGAACATGAATTCTGTGGATATGGTAGAAACCAAGATTTTAACGAAGTTTGGGAAAATCCGCTCGAGCCGGAAAATCCTGGACTCGAGCAAAAACCCGGATTTTAGAAAATTAAGCCATAAAAGAACAAAGAACCAGGACTCGGGAAAATCCGCCAGAGCTGGAAAATCCCGGATTCAGGTCAAAACCCGAATTTTCATTAAAAACTAATTTTAACCAATTCAAGCCTCCAAGCAAGACTAAAGCCAATAAGACCAACATCTCAAGACCTCAAAAGACAAATCCAATAAAACCAAAGGTCATAAGACATCCCGAAAAGAGGGTCCCTACTCAAATTAGGCGTGTGTGCAAAGCTGCACATGTAGTAATGTCTTCTATTCTGGGATAGCTAATATATCCCAAAGAGACACATTAGCAGATGATTTCTTTAACTATTCCACCACATTGAAGGGTGGTGGATTCATAGATTTCTGCTCCTTTTCTCTTGTTGTGACAACTTCCCTTCATGACTGACATTGTGGCACCATAGCAAAGGCACTAGGTTTTTGGTAAGAATCACTTTTAGGTTGTGAATTGACTAGTTGCAAGACAACTTGTTCACCTGTGAATCTCCTCTTCGGGCAAGTGTTGTAATTAGATTGTAATTGCAATGTTTTAGATGTGGATGCATCATTGGAAAACACCGCTTCTTCTTCTTCCATCCATGAGAAGAGTGCATGATCGGGAGCGATGTCCACTTCTTGCTCTAGTGACATCCCTTGCATTTGTGTAGTGAGCACCACGTTGTCCATTTGTGAAGAGGTATACACATAGCTTTTAGGGTTTGATGTTGCAGTTTGGCTACACTGCTCTGCTACCTTTTGTTGTAGGTAATTGTGTAGATAGTTTCAGGGCATGTGTGAATCACTACAAGGGAAGAACTAAGGGTTGGTGTAATCCACTAATTTTTTTTGCCCTACGATGAACCCTCTGCTCGAGCTTAGGTTGGCGCTTTGCATCAGAGTTGGTACCAACACTATCTAATTTGTTGTTTGCGCTTATGGATTTGTGCAACACCTCCTTGGAACTCGTTGTGTTGGTAATAGGGTCTTCTACCTTGATAATTATGGTAGGTTAGCTTCAGAGCTATGACCTAGTTGTGCTTGATAATAGTTATCTCATTGGCCATATGTCGCAACATTTCCTTGAAGTCACTCATATCCTCCTTTGAAGAACTAGATGTAGAGTAACATTCTTTGGTGCGATTGGATATGTGTACATGGATTGAGGAGGAACCAGTGCGTTGGTAGAAGGAATCTCCTGAGTAGGAACTAATATTTTTGGGAATATAGGAATGATGGGCCAAGGTGGTAATTTCCCAATTTTTATCAAATTGTTCTCTGCCTTGACAATGATGCTATATGCGCTCGGTAGAGTGGTTCTGCCGAGAGACTAGATCATCATGGAAATGTCAAGGTTGATGGATTTTAAATAGAACATAAATTCTAGATCAAGCAATGGGCATATATCAACTTGAATCCTCTGCTAGCTAGTATGGAACCGGGCATTGAAGTCATCCATGGCTTTGTGCGAGGCCTGTTTATGATTGACAGTTGATAATATAGAGAGGATCAGTCTCCTTCATTTGAGAATCTATGGTAAAAAGGGTCTCCAAGCTCATCCTAGGTATTGATAGTGTTTGCTTGCAGCATTCGATACTAATCTAGTGCCTTGCCTCTGAAAGAGGCTACAAGCAACCTTAGCACTATATTTTGGTCTGTAACGCCATGTACTAGACATACATTCGCAACATCTTGTAGATGTTTGGATGGTGTTCTTGAGCCATCTTTGGTGAATTTAGGTATAGCCTTTAAGGTGAAAATCAAGATAGTGGCCCAAATGATAGGCCTACTGGTGCAACAAGAGGGATTCCGACATCCCATGCCATATAATTTCTATTAGCAGCAAGAAACATGGCTAGCAGAAAGGGGGGAGGAAGCGGAGCATTCACTAATTGGGTCACGAGCTGTACTGTTCCTAATGGTGGTTCTAAGAAACCAGGATTATTTACTATTTGGGACCTAGTAACAGGCTGATGGCTCATACACCCTTTTGAAAATTAGATTAATTTAAGATTAGTCCCACCAAGCATGCCAAGAAAAAGAAAAACTGTTGATGCCAAAAATTGGCAAGGTAACAACCCTTTGTGGGAAACTTAGTTTATGGGGGACTTATTTTGCTAAACTGAGTGACCTCTGGGTTTTCAAAGAAGCCAACTTCTTTTGTAATTGGGGTTTTGGAATGGGAAAATGAAGTAGATATAAAAATAAAGAATCTAAGGAAATGCCCCAAAATTTAGATAAAAGGCATGATAAACCTATCTTTTGGATATGATCTAAGGGCCTGCTTAGCAATTTACCATGTCCTAGAATAACATAAATTAAGGATTGCATCATGAACAACTCATTCAATGACATAAAATAATTTTCACACCCATTTATTGAAAAGAAAATTCAAAGACATGATCTAAACAGGTAAACTTGCATTCAAATTATAGAAGTACGACAAATAAACATTCAAAAAATGATGGCACAATGTAAAGTTTATCTATAGCATAATAAAATGAAGAGGCCGAATAGTGGCATAGTCTGTGAGTTCTTGCAATAATCTAAACAATAAAAGGCCTGTTGTCTCTCTAAAAATCCTGTAATTCTTAAACTAGTGAAACTTGAAAAACATGTAGCATGTAATCTTTGAACTCTGAACCCCTCTTTAGAAGCAAAGAGTAGTATATATATAGTGAGCCTCCCACCACCACAAAGCAACAACTGAAAAGATTTAGAATCCTGAGCAATGATGTCACAACAATGATTACACTCGGTTGTTGTAACATAAAAGGTTCAGGCCATAGCATTTAGTTGCTCCTCATTCAGGTGCATCCCTTGTGAATGATGGCAGTGGTCTTGGCAAAGTCGTGTGCAAACAAGTGTCGCCTCCTCATATAGGCAATTAGAACACGTGGAAACATATCGCAGCCCATAGTTTGCTTCATCCCTTGTGTTGAAGAAGCATGCAATGAAGAGATGCGTGGTAGCATTTTGCTGCCTGTGGATGATTTTTCCTTCCTTCATTGAAAGCTTGCACTGAGATGACATGTAGCAAATTTTTTTACTATAGACACTACCTATGGGGCTTGCCAAATCTTTATGCGAATGGGAGCTATGTGGCACGTAGCCAGGGACCAATGAGGAAGTGAAGGAAAGAAATTATAATAACCCATGGTGAAGACACATGGGAGCATAGTGGGGGCTGATAGAAGAACAAAGAAGAGAAATACCTCGAAGAGCGTTGAGCAGACACATGGAAAAGGCTGCAGTGATTATCAAAAAGGGGTCGATGATATTCATTTGAAGGCATGAGCTAGTACTTAGCCAAAAAAAACCTGAAGGGAGCATGGTGAATTTTGTATTCATAGGTTTCCACCTTGGTTAACCAGTTGAGGATAAATGGAGAATCAATGGAAGAGCAGAGGATTGTGAAGAAAATCCTTAGAAGTTTACCCGCAAATTTTGATCCAATAGAAATTTCGATTGAAGAGGCAAAGGACCTCTAAAAAATGACAGTTGATGAGTTAATGGGTTCACTTCAAACCCATGAGCAACACCTAAATAGGTCTGCAAATTCTTCCCATGAGAAAATTTTCAAAGCTCAAGCCAATGTGAGAGGAAGGGGAAGAGGTCAAAGGGGCAGAGGTAGAAGAAACTCTAGAAGAGGAGGCTCAAATAGTCAAGAGGAGGCCAACACCTCCCAATCAGACTTCCAAAATACAAAGAAGAATAGCAAATCAAATCAGAGGAATGATAAAAGCAATGTGCAATATTACTATTTCCACAAGTATGGTCACTATGCAAGTGAATTTAGGAAGAAACAGTGTGACTAAGGGAGTCAAAATGAAAATGTGGCAAATGAGAACAAGGCTGAAAATAAAAAATAGTCACAAGTGTTTATTGCATGCAATCTTGCAAAATAGGGTAGTACTGAAATTTGGTATTTAGACAGCGGCTGTAGCAACCACATGAGTGGTAACAAAAAATTATTTTCCTCCATAGACAGCAACATTAAGTCTGAAATCAAAATGGGGAACAATGAGAAGGTTCCAGTCATGGGCATGGGCATAGTGTGCATACAAACCAAGCATGGTGAAGAAAGACAAATCATTGATGTCTTTTATGCCTCAAGCATTAAATACAATCTCTTGGGCATTGGACACATGGTCCAAAATGGTTATAGAGTGCTAATGGAGAAAGAGGAATGCATCATCTATGACAAGAATGGAAGCAAGAAAGTTATGGCAGTGGTTCAAATGACAAAGAACTGGATGTTTCCCCTCAAAATGCAAATCCCAACACAGTCAATAGGCTTGCAACAATCAACCTTCAAAACAACCATCCAAGACCCATCCAAGCTTTGGCATTTGAGGTAAGGGCATCTAAGCTATTCTAGTTTAATTCTTTTAGCTAAAGAAAACATGTTTAGGGGCCTACCAACAATTATAGAGCCCGATGGAAAGTGTGAAGCAGGCATCCTAGGTAAACAACATAGGGAGCCCTTTCAATCAGGGTATTCTAGGAGAGCAAGAGCACCATTAGAGTTGGTGAATTTAGATTTGTGTGGTCCCATGAAATCTCCAACCCTAGGTGGAGATGTTTATTTCATGACATTCATAGATGATTATAGTATAAAAAATTGGGTGTATTTTTTGAAGAAAAAATTATAAGCATTTGAGAAGTTCAAGGAGTTTGAGGCCTTGGATGAAAAGAAAAGTGGCCAGTATATCAAATTACTCAGATTGGATAGAGGGGGAGAGTACATCTTGAAAGATTTTATGAAATTTTGCAAGTATCAAGGCATTTAGAAACAACTCATAGCCTGGTATACTCCACAACAAAATAGAGAAGTTGAAAGAAAGAACAGAACCATCATGGAGATGGTAGCAAGCATGTTGAAGGTTAAAGGTTTGTATAATGAATATTGGAGTGATGTTGTAGCAACAATAGTCTACATTTTGAATAGGTGCCACACAAAGGTCGTTCGTGATAGGATTCCACAAGAAGTGTGGAAAAAATGCAAATGGAGTGTTAAGCATTTGAGAATATTTGGATGTGTGACATATGCACTCATGCCAAAAGAGAAAAGGAAGAAATTTGATGACAAAGGTGAAAAATGCATGTTCATAGACTATAGTGAAGAATCCAAGGCCTACAGATTGTAAAATCCCATCACTAAGAAAGCAGTGATTAGTAGGGATGTTGAATTCATTGAAAATGAGTCATGGGATGGAATGGTGGATAGAAACACATGTATTTTTGTCACAATACTCTTTGAGGATGAAGAATCTCTAGAGGGAAAGTGCGTCAGAAATCTATAGCAAGGTAACAATTTAGAAAATATCAGCAACAACTATATAAACTTTCAACAAAATAGTTGCTCTAGAAATTTTCAGCAAGGTAGTTGCTCTAGAAATTTGAAACAACAATCTTCTTCATCAGTCTAGTATTCAAGCAACTCCAAAAATTCTAACCCTACGCTTGCATCATTGATGCCACAAAAGATTAGAAGCATGAGGGAGATTTATGACAACACAAGGTATGATGATTTTGATGAGAATTTATATTTTGCTTTGTTTTCCTATAGTGATCCAATGTATTTTGAAGAAGCCATGAAAAAAAAAATGGTGTAAGGCCATGGATGAAGAGCTGGACACTGTAGAGAGAAATAAGACATAGGAGCTCACTGATTTACCCAAAGGGAAATCAATCATTGAAGTTAAGTGGGTCTATAAGACCAAATGTACTGTTGATGGTAAGGTTGAGAGACATAAAGCAAGGATGGTTGTTAAGGGACACAAACAATAGCCTAGAAGAGACTATGATGAGACATATGCACTAGTTGCAAGGCTAGAAATAGTGCGGGAAATCCTAGCAATTGCAGCCCAACACAAATGGAAAATATTTCAAGTGGATGTAAAGTTAGCCTTCTTGAATGGAGTGTTGAAAGAAGAGGTGTATGTGGAGCAACCACTTGGCTATGAAGTCCTAGGGTAAGAAGAAAAAATCTGTAGGCTCTAGAAAGCTCTCTATGGGATGAAGCAAGCACCATGGGAATGGTACAACATAATTGATTTGTACCTTCTGAGCAATGGCTTTAGCAAAAATGGTAATGAGCCCATAATCTACATTGAGGAAACCACTGGTGAGATTCTTATTGCTGTTTTTTATGTAGATGATTTAATTTTCATAGGGAATAGTAATCTTTTTATTGCTGATTTCAAAGAGACAACGAAAATGAGTTTGAAATGACAAACCTAGGTTTGCTAAAATATTTCCTAGGCATAGAGGTCCAACAAATAGAGCATGACATCTTTATTTCACAAATAAATTATGCCAAACAAATCTTGAAGAGATTTAGAATGTTGGATAGAAAACCAACCCCAACCCTAACAACTACAAGTTTGAAATTAAGCAAAGAGGATAGCAACAATGATGTTAACCCAACCCTCTACAAGAGCATAATTGCAAGCCTCATGCATTTGATAGCAACAAGACCTAATTTGATAAGCCTAATTTCCAGGTTCATGGATCAACCTAAGGACACACAATAGAAAGTAGGAAAAATAATTCTAAGGTATGTCAATGGAACGAAAGGCTATGGCATTATGTATACCACCTCCAATGAGTTTCAACTAGTTGGGTACACAGATAGTGGTTGGGCAAGAAATATAGACGACAGAAAGAGCACATCAGGATATGCATTCCACATGGGCTCAGGAACAATATCATGGGCATCAAAGAAGCAATCCATAGTTTCTCTCTCCATAGCTGAAGCAGAGTGTTGGAAAAACAAGGACAAACAATTGAGAGGGGGGTGAATTAGTTGTCTCAGAATATTTAAACTTTTCAAACTTAACTTAATCTCAAATCTAATGAATGAAGAATAAACCATGAACAATCAACACATCAGAAGCACAAAGAACACCAATATTTTTATGTGGAAACCTTGTTAGGGGAAAAACCACAGTGGATGTTAGTCCACAATATTATACCTTGTTAAAAGTATAATGAAAAATAATGGGAATGCACATGCATTTAGGCACACCGCTTAGAGCTCACTGCTCAAATACAAGAGGGATCACTACACAAGGAAGAGAAATACAAATTAGATCCATAGGGTATGAACTGAGAAAATAGCTTCTACACAAGCCTGATTATAGTTCCAATTAAGCACATAAAACCTTCTTCACATGTCGCTCAAACTTCTTCACACTCTGCTCTACAATCGAATGAATAAATCAATGTTCACACACTTTCTCTTTCTCTATATTTTCTTCACACAACACACACATTAAATTCACTCAAAAAAACACTCTTCTATATTTGCAACATGAAATTAAATCAACAACTTCATCAGCCAAAAGTATAAAACAAGTTTACAATGTTGGCCCAAATTTACAAATAAATTTTTAATGCGAATCATACATCATCGACTAATATTATGATGTGACCCAAAACAATATCCTCAAGCATGCCAAACATTCAAATTTTAATCTTCAAGGATCTACAAAATGTTACAACTATCATCTTGGCCAAGAACATGAAAACCCAAACACTCGTGAGAAAAATCTTCGACCACAAGCGCACCGATCAATGTGAACATACAACAAAGATAGAGAATGATCTAGAAGAATCAACAAGCAACAAGAACTAATAGAGAAGCATCCACAACAACAAAAAATACTAGAATCACATAAATTTCAATCAGAAACCACATAAATACTATCAAAACACAACTGCTCATAGCACGATCAAATCTTCACATGGACCTCTAAAACTTCTAGTAGATGAACTAGATACTCTCAGCAATAAAACCTTTGGACCACAACAATTGATCTTCAACGTACAAAAAAAAACACCTTCATGACCTTCAATATTCCACTGGAAACCTACAACTCTTCCTTTTAATAATTTTCTCAATATCCTCGATATATATAGCCTTCACAACAACAATGCTAATAGTGTTGACATCAATGACAACGACATATCAACAACACAACTACAACATCCAACAATATCCCCCTTTGGCATTGATGGAAACATATGATGTGAAAAATACCATCAACACAACTACACTTACTCCCCCTTAGGTTTTGACTCTTTTCCTCAATTGCTCTTCTCCTCCTAAAAATATTTTTCACATTGTTCTTCTCCCCCTTTGATATCAATGGTAAATATAAGAATTAACTTCCTACATACAAGATCTAAATCACATATTTGCACATCTGACTACTCCCTCTGAGTAGCATCCACAAAAACATCAATCCAGATCAGGAAATATCTATGAAGCACACAAATTGATGCAAGTAAATGCATCTTTAGTTCATATCAGGAGGGGTAATTACCCCTAGAATCCCTATGAGATACTCAAAAGTATCCTTTGGCAATGGCTTGGTGAAAATGTCTACAATCTATTCTTTGGTAGGCACATATTCCAGTCTAACTTCTTTCTCATTCACTTTGTCCCTCAAGGAGTGAAACTTGATTGATATATGCTTAGTCTTAGAGTGTAACACCAAATTCTTTGATATGTTTATTGCACTTGAGTTGTCACAGTATATGGAAATAGGTTCATAATATACTATTCTGATATCTTTTGACATCTATTTCATCCACATCACTTGAGTGCAGTTATTTGTTGTAGCAATATACTCTGCCTTAGTAGTAGATGGAGAAATGGAATTATTCTTTTCACTCAACCATGACACCAACTTCTTCCCTAGGAAGAAGGCACCACCACTAGTACTCTTCCTGTCATCTACATCTCTTGCCCAATCTGCATCAGTATATGCATTCAAAGTAAGATCATCATCCTTAGGATACCAAAGCCTAAAGTCAACTATCCCTTTTAGATATCTAAAGATTCTCTTTACAAAAATTACATGAGATTCTTTTAGATGAGCCTAAAATCTAGTAACCATACATACAACATTCATAATTTCTGGTCTGGTCTGAGTTAAATAGTGCAATCCACCAATCATTGACCTATATCATGTTTAATTTGCCTTAGGAAAATCATCATTCTGTGTTCACTTGCATCCGATCACCATTGGAGTACCAATAGGCTTTGAGTCATCCATGCCAAACTTCTACAACAACTCTCTCACATATTTAGACAGAGATATGAAAATTCCATTGTCTAACTAAGTAACTTGCAGTCCCATAAAGAAATTCATCTCTCCACTCATACTCATCTCAAATTCACTCTTCATTTCATCAACAAACTTCATACATAGATTACCATCTCCTCCAAAAATAATGTCATCAACAAAGACTTCAATAATCAATTCTTTATCATGATCCAGCTTGAAATACAAGTTGCTATCGATAGTACCTTTATTGAATCCAAGCTTTAGTAAATATTTATCTAGTCTAGCATACTAGGCTTTAGGGGCTTGCTTGAGTCCATAGAGAGCTTTCTTCAATCAACAAACCATGCCTTCCTTGTCAGTCAGTTGGAATCCATCCAGCTATTCAACATATACTTCTTCTTCTAGCTCACCATTCAGAAAAGTTGACTTTACATCCATTTGATAGACTTTATAGTTCTTATATGCAACATAAGCAATAAATAGTCTAACAAATTCAATTATGGAAACATGGGAAAATGTTTCTTCAAAATCAATACCTTCCATTTGAGAATACCCTTTACATACCACTCTTGCTTTATTCGAGACCACTTCACCTTGTTCATTTAGCTTATTCTGAAAGACCCATTTAGTACCAATCACATTTTTATCTTTGGGTCTAAGAACAAGTATCTGTGTATCATTCTTTTCAATCTACATCAGCTCTTCCTTCATAGCTTCCATCCAATGTTCATCATTGCAAGCTTCATTGACATCTTTAGGCTCAATCTTGGAAATTAGGCAATACTCTTCTGCAATCTTTCTTCTAGTTTGCACACCTTTATTCTTGTCTCCTATAATTTGATTTGTAGAATGATTTAACTTTACATACCTCAAAATTTTAGGATTCTCTCGAACTTCTGGTTCTTCCGTTCCTTCTTCTGCGCTTGCACTTGTCTCTCCTTGATTTATCAGAATAAATTAAAATTGTTTTACTGGAACATATGGAACAATTTGAAGTTGATTTTGTGTCTGAGCATTTTTCCCTTTGTTTGTACTATCTTCTTGGTCATCTAAATCATATCCACAGTATCTAGATGATCTAGCAGAGTCCTCATCAACTCTGACATTTTCACTTTCAACCATTTTTCTCAATCTTCTGTTATAGCACTTATAGGCCTTTCTTTTAGTAGAGTAACCTAGAAATATTCCTTCATCACTTCTTGCGTCAAACTTTCCTATGTCCTCATCTCTCTTAATATAACACTTGCTTCCAAAGATCTTGAAATATTTAACAGTAGGCTTATAACCAAACCATAGTTCAAAAGGAGTCTTACCAATATTACCATTAACATTTACCTGGTTTAAAGTGTACACAACAATGCTTACAACTTCACTCCAATAGATGTGAGGCACATTTCCTTCTACCATCATTGTTCTAGCAACATTCAAAATTGTTATGTTCTTCCTCTCTGTAACTCCATTTTGTTGAGGGGTTCAGGGAGCAGATAACTATCTTCTGATTCCATGCTCTTCATAGAAATAATTGAACTCCCTGGAGGTGAACTCACCACCTCTGTCGAACCTTAAGAAATTTATTTTTAGACCTTTCTCATTTTTTTCCATAGCTTTGAACTTTTGAACTTCTCCAATGCTTCACATTTTTCTCTTAAGAAAGAAACCCATATCATCCTAGAGTAGTTATCAATAAGTAGCATAGAGTACCTTTCTCCATGAAGACTTCTGACTCTGGATGTACCCCATAGATCAATATGCACTAGCTCCAGTAATCCATTTGAATGATGTTGTTTGCTCCAAAAGGAGACTCTAGTCTGTTTTCCTAGTTGACATTCCTTGCAAATCGTGTTAGCAGGCTTCACTAGCTTAGGTAGATCTCTTGTTGCTTGGGTGGAACTAAATTTGACAATGTTATAAAAATTCACATGAAAACAACCTCCTATGCCATAACAAGCTTTCATCTACTTGAGAAATTGAACAAATTTCACTAGTAGCATTCAAGTGAAAAATATTACCTTTTGTCTTTTTCCCTGAAGCAATTACATTACTAGAACTTCCAAGTATCCTACATCTTCCACCTTTGAAATGAAGATCATAACCCTTGTCCACCATTTGTCCAACACTCAATAGGTTGTGCTTCAAACCTTCAACATAAAGGACATCATCAGTGTTATTCTTACCACCAAGACAAATAGATCCTCTTCCAAAAATCACACCAGTATTGTTATCTCTGAATGTTACAATCCCACCATCATACTTCTCTAGACTTACAAATTTTATTTTGTCACTAGTCATATGATGTGAGAATCCACTGCCAATAATCCACTCATCCTTTTCTTCAATTCAGGCTGCAAGGGCTTTCTCAACTTTAGCAAATTCAGTAGCCACCAAACCATTTTCCTTGATGGCAAGGAACACCCATTCATCTTCATTTCCATTTTCTTTATCAAACTCTTCATTAGCTGCTCCTTTAGCATAGTAACATTTATTTTGAAATATAGATTTGTTAGGCTTAGTCATAGGAACTCTTTCAGGACACCTTGATGCAAAATGACTTATTTTATTGCAAGAGAAATATTTAATAAGCAACATTCCTTTATATTTACCTTGTCCTCTACCTTTTTTCTTCACAATTAGTGCTTCCAACTCTTCCACCTCTCTTTCTTCATCTTCAAGCTATTTCATTTCTTCCTCATACTTGAATAAATTTTTGGAGCACTCTCCTGTATCATATCTTTGCTTGTTTCTTCCATATACAGTAGCCTTAAATGTAGTTTTAGTCTTGGGAACAAATTCACCAAATTCACTCGACTCAAAAGTAGCAAGTTTACCAATCAGTGTATCTCTTAACATATTTGTTATTGGCATGAATTATTCAATAGCATGAGCCTTTGCTTTGTAGGAGAGAGGAAATGATTTGAGCACTTTAGCCATAATTTCTTCCTTTTCCAGGGTACGATCGACACATCTAGTACCCATCACTAGTTCATTTACTCTCTGCATAAAAGAAGAAATATTTTCATCTTTAGCCATCTTCAAGTTTTCATACTTGCCTTTCAAACTCTATAGCTTATCCATCTTCACATGTACATCTCCTTCATACAAAGTTTCCAGCTTCATCCAAATCTTATGAGCTGTCTTCAAACCTAACACATTTATCATTTCTGAATCTGTCACTGCACTCAACAAAGCTTCAATAGCCCTGAAAATATTCTCAGCCTCTTTAATCTCATCAACAGTGGAAGGACCATTCTAAGGAATAACATATGGATTCTTTGTAATCTTCCAGAAGGGTTCACCAATACACCTCAAATGACACTCCATCCTAGCTTTCCATAGTGAGCAGTTTGTTCCATCGAATCTAGGACTATCCTTGTATGATGCCATCTCATATCACCTCAAGATTTTAAAATTCTTCAGAGGAACCTACTCTGATACCAATTATTGGTAAAAGAAGGACAAACAACTAAGAGGGGGGGTGAATAAGTTATCTCAAAATATTTAAACTTTTCAAACTTAACTTAATCTTAGATCTGATGAATGAACAATAAACCATGAACAATCAACACATTAGAAGCACAAAGAACACCAAGATTTTTGTGTGGAAACCCTGTTAGGGGAAAAACCATGGTGGATGTTAGTCCACAATACTATACCTTGTTAAAAGTATAATGAAAAATAATGAGAATGCACATGCATTTAGACACACTGCCTAGAGCTCACTGCTCAAATATAAGAGGGCTCACTTACCAAGGAAGAGAAATACAGATTAGATCCATAAGGTATGAATTGAGAAAATAGCTTCTACACAAGCCTGACTATAGTTCTAGTTAAGCACAAAAAACCTTCTTCACACTTCGCTCAAACTTTTTCACACTCTACTCTACAATCAAATGAAGAAAAAAATGTTTGCACACTTTCTTTTTCTTTGGGTTTCCTTCACACCACACACACACTAACTTCACTAAAAAACACTCTTATATATCCATAACATGAAATTACATCAACAACTCCATTGGCCAAAAGTATAAAATAAGTTTACAATTTTGGCCCAAATTTACAAATAAATTTTTAATGCGAATCATATACCATCGACTAATATTATGATGCAACCCAAAACAATATCCTCAAGCATGCCAAACATTCAAATTTTAATCTTCAAGGATCCACAACATGTTACAACCATCATGTCAGCCAAGAACATGAAAACCATAACACTCACAAGAAAAATCTTCCACCACAAGTGCAATGATCAATGCAAACGTACAAAAAAGATAGAGAATGATCTATAAGCATCAAAAAGCAACAAGAACTAACAAAGAAGCATCCACAACAACAAAAATTACCAGAATCATATAAAATTCAATTAGAAACCATATAAATACTATCAGAACACAACTGTTCATAGCATGATGAAATCTTCACACAAACCTATGAAACTTCCAGTAGATGAACAAGATACTCTCAGCAATAAACCCTTTAGACCACAAAAACTGATCTTCAACGTATAGAACAAAACACCTTCATGACCTGCACTGTTCCAATCACAATATGCAACTCTTCCTTTTAACAATTTTCTCAATATCCTCGACATATACAACCTTCACTGCAACAATGATAATAGTGTTGACATCAATGACAACCACATATCAACAACACAACCACAACATCCAACGCAGAGTACATAACAACAAATGCAACAACTTGCCAAGCTATCTGGATTAGAAGAATCCTTGCAAATTTGAATGAGCAGTAAGAAGATGGTACAACCATATTTTGTGACAACATCTCTTCTATTGCCTTGACTAAGAATCTTTTCTTTCATGGATGAACCAAGCAAATTGAAATCCTCTACCATTTCATAAGGGAGTTGGTGGAGCATAGAGAGATTAAACTTTATTACTACAAATCTGAGTAGCAACTCGCTGATATTTTCACAAAGGAATTGTTAGAAGACTCCTTTGAATGCTTAAGAGATAGGCTTGGGATGATGGAATGCTCTAAAAATTCTGTTTGGAAACTTAGAAAAGTGCCAAAAATCTGGATAGGTCTAGGCAAGACAACTTTAGAACTCAAAATTGGTGCAAACAAGAGTGCTTTGGAAATTTTGCTCTAGAAACTTTGCTCCAAAAAATTTGCGTTGAAAGTTTCGAATGGTGATGAAAAATAGGAAGGCTCAAGATTAAGGGGGAGTGTTGGAATTATTAATCTTGAGCAATGACCAATTGCATTAATGTAGTGCCAAAAGAGATCCATTGGGATCTACCAACCCCTAGCCATGTTTTGCATATGCTAGCCAGTTAATGTTTTTGGCGACAAATTAATTGTGGTGGTTGAATTTGAATTTTGAGTGGTAGTGTGTTGAAAAAGGGTAAGACAAAAAGAAAGAATAGAATGTTTTTTCTGTTAGAGTTTGCAAAAGAACAAGGAGGGAATGTTCAAAATAATAGAATAGAGGATAAGAACCTACAACAATAGAAGAAATTGCATAGAGTGCAGAGGTCCAGTGCTCAAAAATATTTGCAGCAACACACATAAAGCTCCATGGCACGAGAATCAGGGTAGTTTGGTGTATGAAGGAAATACAAAGTATTAGCTCCGAGTTTTGTATGTAAACCTTTTTGAATGTAATATTTTTGTGTATGAATGAAATATAAAGTATATTCTGCCTCCTTGTTGTCTCCTTTTCTCTGTGTGTTTTCATCTTTTCCCACTTTAATAGTTGGGATCTTTTTCCAACATACATGGCATTTGAGGCATGGAGTTTTTTGAAATAGTAGAGTAGCCTCTTCTCTATGGAATGAGGCATGGAGTTTTGAAAGAACATAGTGGCCTCTAACATTGTTTAAACCAAATTGCCATGTAGATTTTGTCACTATCCACCTACTGAGCTTGTGAGCCATGATATGCTAAAGAAATAGTTATGTGAGTGATGGAAGAGCGCTAAAAACTGGTGACATCAACCTTGTAGACTTTTGAAGGAATGAAAATGGATGACATCAACCTTGTAGAATTTTGAAGGAATGAAAATGGCAGCAACCCTTGTCAGTTTTGTTGGTGATCTAAATGTTTGAATCATGGTATGAGAAGACTGTGTTACTTGTGCATTGTAAGGAGACATTATTGTTATTACTACTAATGGGATTGGATGCTTCCATTGGAAGGTACTGGTCATCTTTCTTGAAGGTAAGAGAACTTGAGTTCAATTGATACTATTTTATAGTTCCATTTGGAGTAGTTTAATTTGGAATATTTAGAGGAATCCATAGAAAGATCTAGATCATGGGTGCATAAGGCTAGTTATAAAGATATAAAAGCCTAAAATGGTGTGTAATAATCACCATAGAAGTTTTCCAAGTTTGGGATAAGTTGTTAGAAAGTAATTGAAACCCATACAAAAGAGATTTAAGGAGGTTTTTCATGCAATAAGGCACATGTAGGAAGAGAGGATATTTGGGTGGAAGAATACAAGCCACTTAATAGAGAGAGGTATCTTTATGTGATAAAAAAGGGTATAAATGCAACACTACAGAGAGAGGTATGTTTATATGATCAGAAAGGGCATAAGAGCATGTTTAAGACTGTAGATTGAAAAGGCAACCATAAAAGGACCATGTTCCTTCTTATTGCATTCAATGCTATTAAAAGTTTCTTTTATGCTCACTAAACTAAAGGCTTATGTAGGAGTTCTTCATATGTATGACAAGATAAAGAGAATGGTGATTCCATTTTTTTGTGCTTTTAGAGCCATCTATGCTAAATTTGATAGAAATTTTGAAGGTTCGAATGTATCTTCAAACAATTATTCTTGGAATTTCATGGCTATCTTTGCAAGGCCTCTAAATATTCATCCAATACATCAAACAAATAATGTAACAGGGTTATATCAAAGGCTGGTTGCACTAGAGGATGGAGGGATTTCCATCATCTCAAGTTAGCTGAACTCACTTTGAGATGGTGCTTTGCATGAGAATTTTTTTTGCTTTCTTTCTTGTTTTCCTTGTTGATGCTGATGGATTTCAAGAATACATATATTGTGAAGTTTGTTTTTGGAGATGGGTAAGGGATTTTGTGTTGAACTGAATATGGATTGTTTTCCAATGAGATTACGAGACTATGATAGAGAATTATACCCTTATGAGGGTCAAGATACAATGTGATGGAGCCCTATGTTTGCAAAGCTCAATATGGATTGTTGTCAAATAATTTAAGAATTAGTAATTTAGGATTACGAGAAAATAGTAGTCCAAGAAGTCAAGAATTCAACTCCAAGCTACACCTTTACAAGGGTTATGAGGCAGGTTGATGGAGTTCCACTTGATTCCAATTTTTTTTCTTCAAAGGAAGATCTTCTAAAGAATGTAAATTTGTTTTGTAATCAACAAGTTTTGTTATGTAAGCCTTGAGGGGGGTCCCTTATCAAGGTGAATTCGAGCTTGTAGGAATAATGTAATAAAGGGGGGAATGTTAGCATAAATTATATTGTTTTCCATTTGGAAATAGTTATGTTGCATTTACAAGAAGTTATTCTTAGTTACAATTATATAAACTATAACCTCCTTGTATAAATGTTCATGAACAATCAACAATCTACAATCAAGTCTTTTAGTTCTTCGAATATCACTGCATGCACTTAGTCTTGTAATCAATTGAATTTCCTCTTTTGTGATGTGGTAGGGTTTATCTAGGTACATAGATTCACCATGGATTTTGCTTAGGATTATTTTGATCAATCCCTCCTATTTTGTGAAATTGGGAAAATATTTCCATACGTCTAATTTTCTTCTTCTTTATTTGCTGGTATTGTGGAAGGTATTATGTTTGTCCTAGTTAGAGGAGGGTCTATTTGAGTACTTCAAACCATGAGTGATCTATCTCTATGAGTGGCACATGAATGTATTTTAATACATCATCTATGTGAATGACATCAACGAGCACACTTGAAAATAATTCATTAGGATATACTTCCATCATCTTATAGGGAAACTTCTTGTATTTGGGCCTAGGCTTCTAAAATATCTATGAGGATTGGTTCATTCATTTTTGATAGAGTTTAAGTGAGAAGACAGGTTGCAAGAGTAAAGTGAGGGTTTCATAATGACAACTTTGATATGCGTGGTATAGCAAGGTTAGTTGGATGAGATGTAAAAGCACACGTGAGGAGTGCTGAGATGTTGTGTGAGTTTATAGATAGCTAATGGTGGGAATACTGTTAATTATTATAATTTTTTTTTCACCTTCTCATGTTTTCTTAGCTATTTAAGTTTCTACTACTTATTTTTGGTAGGTTATCTTACTTTTACTTATAATACATATATAATACCGTGGATGATGAAAATATGAATTACAAAGTAGTAACAATTCAATGAAATTACCAAATTCATGCTTCAAAAATCACTTAGTGAAGTTCAAGATCTTGACTCATAATTAAATAGCAAACAAATTCATCATAATAACAAAGACCTTGATTTTCTCCATTGTGGGTTTCTCTTCAAAATAACATAACCATGAAATCACAATGATGGTAGGATAATGATAATGATAGATACTCAAAGATAAATGATACCTTTGTTTGATAGTGATAATGTTAGCTTGCTTGCTTGATAAATGCTTAATAATGATAGCTTGATAGCTTGATAATGCTTGATAATGATGATGCTCTAGATATGAAATTGATAATGATAACTCTCTTGATAATAATATTCTAGGAGATATGAATGAATGAAGAATTTGTATTTATATGCTTCTCTTGATATTTGATCAATGGTGGAGATAAATTAGAAAGCTTAATGTATAGGAAAAATCAAGATAGGGTAGGAGCTAAATTTGAACTTTGATGGAGGGAAAGTTAAAAGAGTTAAATAAATAAATTTATTTAATCCATATAAGGATGTAGTTGAGGAAATAAATGAAATATTCATTTTTATTTATTTATTTTAGAGAAAAATATTTAATTTCCATTTAAATAAATTATTTTAATTTATTTAATTTGAGGGAGGAGTTTTAGCTAATTAAATAATTTTTGAAAATTATATAATTATAGTGGAACAAAAATAATTTGAATTTTATTTTAATCAATGTTAGAGGAAAAATGATAAGTGATAATTAATCAAATAATTAAAAATTATTTAATTAATAAAGACATCAAAAAGATTCAAATAATTAAATAATTAAAAATTATTTATTATTATGCATGAAAAGGAAGAAATATTAGCTTAAAAATTATTTAATTAATATGGATAGAATAATTGATAAGAATAATGATGAAATGACAAGATGAACATACATTAGTCATTTTTAGGTGTCTACATTTTGCCCCTCTTTGAGATAATACATTTTATAGCATTGTTTTAAAGAAATAATAATGGTGATATGCCCCAATGTGCCCATTGGACAAAAGGAGGGATGTATGATGCCACCTCAAGAGATTGGATAGAGAAAATAATTTTCTGGTTAGGCTCATGATAGGAGGGATAGGCTAGGCAAGATAACATTGACAAATAGAGCGAGAAAATGTACTAGGATAGAAAAGAAACAACTGAGGAGGGCTAGATGAAGCCTTAAGGCTAAGAGGAACATATAGAGGGATGGGAAGGTCAAAAAAATTATTTGCACTCTCACACTGTTGAGGATCTAGAGCCTCCATAACATCCTAAAGTAGATTAGTCAACACAATGGTGGATATTTTGAGGATGATTCATTGAGTGGAGTGTGTAC
This sequence comes from Sequoia sempervirens, assembly GCA_007258455.2. Classification (NCBI taxonomy): domain Eukaryota; kingdom Viridiplantae; phylum Streptophyta; class Pinopsida; order Cupressales; family Cupressaceae; genus Sequoia; species Sequoia sempervirens. The sequence goes on from VDFB02000015.1 coordinate 551,967,773, forward strand.
GGGTGTTTGAGTGATCAGTTAGCATAGGACTAGTGGTGAGTACCTATCCTTAGGGTCTTGAAAAGCATATTTTGGTACATTCATTAGGTGTAGGATTAGGAAATTGCAAAAGCTCAATCATAGGTTATAGGTGCACAAAATGACGTAATGCTACACAAATGATGAGTAGTGCTACATAATTGGTGTGCAACTATACATTTGCAAGGAAATGTGGTGCAAATAAATTTATACAAAAATGATGAATATCACTATGTAAATGAATGATAAAACTATGCAAGTGATGTTACTCCACAATTGACAAGAAACACAATGCTAATGATAGGAAATTCCACACAATTGATAGAATTGTGCAAATGCAGGGAAATGCAATGTAAAGTTGATGAAAATAACTATACACTTAATCGAATGACACAAATGATGGTAAATGTAATGCAATTGACACATTTTTCCACACAATTGATAAATTTGTGCATATAAGGGTTTAAGCTATGCAAATGATGCAAAGCTAGGGTAGGCTAGAATAAATGTGATTTATGCAAAGGCTAATATCATGCAATTGGTGGATGTAGGATGTAGACTAGATGATGTCATGAGAGTGATACCCCATGACCTTGCTACTACAATCACAAATAAGTGAGATGGAAAAGGCCTTCCTTGGATCAATTAGCCTGAGGCATGTTACCTATATTCTTGAGATCGAGGATAATCTAGCCATTATGATAACACTTATTGAGTTGTGGTACAATGATCACAACGCCTTCATGCTACCTACCAACGAGGTGACTATTACATTGGAGGAAAATATGGATCTTGATCCATGGAGAAAGGGTGATCTATGACATTGATCATAGTGAGAGTGCATTGAGTAGGGTGTTCCTGATAGATGACCTGGGCATAAAGGACAAAGAGATGGATCTATAATGGGAGATGGGTCAATTCAACTCATTACCATGAGTTTTGGCTAGAGTAATTGGGGGGATATTGGTACCAAAAAAGAGATCTAGGGGCTTCTCCACTAGATGGGGTAGAGTGTTGGAGAGCATGATGGAGGAGGGAGTGCTCTATGCATGGGGACTATGCATTTTAGCTCATCTATATCATGACATGCATCAAGTGGTATACTAGTATGAAGTGAGCTTGGCATGTAGGGTCACATTACTACACATATGGGATTGTAAGCACATAACAGTGACACAACCAGTGATGTACATAGTTCAGGATGTAGGGAAACCCTATGTATACATGTATGCTAGGATGGTGACACATAGGAGGCTAGGAGATCTTTGGTATTGGCAGAAAGAGATATATGATCTATATAACTTTAAATGGAGGTCATGGTGAGAGTTTAAGACATGGGAGGAGGATGCAAAGAAACTACCATACTATAGACAACCATGATATTTGATAGGGAGGATAGCCCATATCATAAAGATGTATATGTCAGAGTAGGTGCAATGATAGTTTGGGAAGAGAAAGGGGCAACCCATAGGAGAGGTGATGTTTTGTAGGACTCAACAAGGGGTGGTAGGATGAGGACTAATGATTACACCGAACACAACTAACACAAATTTTGAGGCCTTAACATCCATTTCTTGAGACTTACATATAGATGTGGCTTACACAGGAACTACCACAAAGTATAATGCATGGTGGGTGAGGCATAGGACCACTAGAATTAGAGGGACAAGAAATAGGGTGGGACAGCCATAGGAAGGAGTTGGGCAAGGACAAAGGGTGAGGCAATAGAGATAGCAATTGCAGTGGTAGTACAAGGGCGAGGAGATAGAGATGGGGATGGGGCTAGAGATGGAGGAGATGATGAATGGGTATATTTGGGTGATGGTGGAGATGGTAGATGGGGAACCTAGCTAGTGTGGCAACCATAGGTACAGGGAGGATAGGTGCAGGCATAGGCACTAGCATAGGGAGGTGGATAGGGGGATGAGAAGACATAGGTGTAGGTGAAGATATCATTATCTAAGTAAGATGAGGCTCACAGACCGATGGTGAGGGACAAAGAAGATAGGGATCAAGCTTAGGCTGAGAGAGATAGCTTTCAAACCCAAGTGACACAAATAATGATAGAGAGGGATGGGCTACAAGTATAAATAGATTAGGTAAAAACATAACTATCATAGGTATAGGAACAACTGGCCCAAGTTATTGTAGAGAGAGACTCTAAGAGGGTCCAAAGACAACATTCATAGGCTACAATGGGGATACCTACATGATAGGTTATGGACAAGGTTATTTACAAGATGTCAGTGCCTAGGGAACAATAGGCTCCACATTATTTAGCCAATACATAGACTTAGATACAATTTGGAGGGGCTAGATCAAAAAAATTAGACAGTTAGGGGAGCATGGGGCCACCACCACCATGACCACTAGTAGGATAGGGAGGAGGTGGAGGATCACCTAGACACTTCGTTGGAGGGAGCTTTGCTTAGGAGCATTATATATATATTTGCATATGTATATATTTGTATCATGATTTAGACACCATGCCTACAGGCTATGAAATTTGTATCAATATGGCTCATGTATCCCATGTATGGACATTGTATATTTGATGACTATTTTTTTGATTCATATGATGTGTGTGAGACTTATGACATGGCTTATGATGTGTAGTTTATTTTCTATTATGTTGTAATGATGCAATGTATGTTATGGATACTTATGATGTTTCTTAGGTGATATGATGATGATGTTACAATGATGATGATATATATGTATGTAATCAAAATTTATGATGCTTTATTGTGATTACAACATATCTAATTATGATGGACATGTTATGATTATGATACTTTGATGTATGCTAAAAATTGTGAATGCATGATATGTAGAAAAATGAATCTCCACCAAGGATCAAATATTAAAATGAAACCTATAAATGAGAAATGCAATATGGTGATGTACAAGATGGATTCCAAATGAAAGAAAACTTTGCTATTTTGAAGAGCAGCCCTAGCGGGTGGATATCACGTACCAAGGTATGAAAAACTAGGATTCCTTTTTGTATCATTTACCCCCTTCCATGGAATTTGACACAACACACAATCATGAAATACAAAGAAAATGACCATGTCTCATTCCAATATTCTCTAATAGCATCAATAGATAGGCTTCATTGAGCAAATGAGATACAAAAGATAAAATCTAGAAGGAAAAAATAAAAGCAACTGCCAAAATAAATCAACAACTAACACATCTCTTGCCAAAAGATAAGCTCAGTGATAGATAGGGTCCATTATACATTTGCTAAGGCCTAAATTTTTTTTGATAGTGCATATCATAGGAAATAATTTATGTTAAGGCATTAAATTTTTTGGATATTGATAGAGAAATATAGGCAACAAGCTATGAAATCCATGAAATTAGTTCAACAATTGAGATTTGTTAAATTCCTCATGATTTTTGTGAAAGCACAATGTTTTTTGTAATGTGTAATGTGGACATGTAAAATCTCATCTCAAGATAAGCACAAAAATTCAATCCAAATCCTAGGTACAACGAAAGGTGCCCCCAATTAGGTAAGGATCACTATAATGAAAATAGATGGATCAACTCAGGTATGCTAAATGGATAGGTGAAACCATAAATACTGGTAACCAAGCTATGGTAGATAGGTAGGTGGAAACAAGATACCAATGATAGGCAGATGAAATGAAATGCAATCATGAAATTAGTATGTACAAAATACTAAGATACCCTAAGGTTCATGCATAAAAATTCTTCAAATGAATGTTGTTAATAGGCTCTTCTAAAGGTTCTCCTTGAAGAGTATCAAGTTTATACACTCTAGAGCCATAGTTTTCTACAATAAGAAAGGGTTCTAACCAATTTTTCCTTTCTTGTCTCTATCTTGTTGATTCTCTTTTAAGACAAGATCACCAATTTTAAAATTTTGAGTTTTGATCTTTTACTATAGTTTCAACAAAAGAAATTTTGATAAGTTTGAAAATGATTTAATGTGTTGACATGACTTTCATCTAATATCTCAAGCTCATGTGATCTAGATACTTGATACTCTTCCTTGTCGATGAATTTTTTTGAAGAAAACCTTAAGGAGGGGAGCTCAACCTCAATAGGAAAAATGGATTCAGTTCCAAAGACTAAGGAATATGAAGTGGCTCCTATAGGTGTATAGATGCTAGTACAATAAGCCTATAAAGCAAGATTAAGTTGCAAGTGACAATCTTGACCAACTTCATTGACTGTTTTCTTAAGGATTTTCAATATAGTTTTGTTTGGAGCCTTAGTTTGACCATTACCTTATGGATAATAATATATAAAAATGATGTTGGATATATGGAATAAACATCAAAAACATATTGATATTTGAAGGGCTTATTGTTGTCTGTAATGATAGCATGGGGAATACCATATCGCCAAATGATATAATTTAGGATAAACTTGACTACTTTCTTTCTAATAATATTGGATAATGGAATGAATTTTTCCCACATCATGAAATAATCAATGGTGTCGATAATGAACTTATGACCATTGGATGAGGGGGGATTGGTTTTTCCTACAAGGTTGAGTCCCCATTGTAAAAAGGCCAAGGAGTAGTTATCAATTGTGACTCTTGGGAAAGTGCATGAATCAAGTTTCCATGTTGAAATTGATGACATTTCTTAGCAATTTTTTGTGCATCTTGTTCTATTGTTTGGCCAATAGTAACCAGTTAGATTAGTACATTTTTGACAAGGGTAGGTCCATTAGAATGTGTTCCACAAACACCTTCATCTACCTCATGTAAGGTAGTTTTAGATTCTTCCAAGTTTATAAACTTAAGGAGGACACCATCGAGATCCCTTTGATATAGGGTATCACCGAGGATGAAAAAAAATGAAGATCAATAAATAAATGTTTTCTTTTGAGAACTAGATAAGTTAGATGGAAGTGTATTTTCATGGAGATAGGTGTAAACATCATGATAGCAAGGGGAATTAGGACCAACAAGCTCACACACCAATTCAAATTCTGGAACATCAAAATTTGGGATAAAATTTTCTCTATGAGGAATTAAAAATGATGAGTATTATGAGTTATACCCAAGAGAGATCCAATGATAGCCATAGGTTCAACAACATTTTTATTTAACCTAGGTATTTTTTCAAAATTGATAGTTAAAAATTATTGTTTAAACTATCTACCATCCTCTTGTAGGGGAGAAGTTTTTCATCCTTTGTTTGATAGTCATCACTTATTTTTCTTATAATTAATTGTGAATCTCCATAAACTTGAAGCTCCCTTATTTTCCATTCTAAGTTGAGTGATTAAAGCTTGATACTCCACAATGTTGTTTGTATATGAGAAAGATAGTTTATATGATTTTAGGAGAAAATCACCTTGTGGAGTAATAACTAGAGTCCATTATCATCCAACATAATACCAACATTACCATTACTATGAATTATTGCATGCAAATGGCTAAATAGAGTTCATTAACCGCTTTCATGTTATCCATAAAATATAAGATCCATAAACCTCATAAAATATATACACATCCTAGAATTGTTGATGCTTGAAATTAAAGAGATGCATTCAAGAGATAATTGACTAAGGACACATCAATCTTAAAAAAAACATGCCTACATCACAAAATTAACATCATGAACCATGTCACACATGTTCAAAATTTTCTATAATCAAATCAAGGTAAAAAAACCTCCATTAGATCCATTAATCCTAATAAAATGAAAACATACTCTCAAACCCCCATCAATCCCTTCCAAGAAGCAACATACTATCCATTGGGAAAAGCGACCTTTGTTTAATTTGGATTCCTCATAGATAACCAATTGAAGATCCCAACAACTCCAAGTTACCTAATGACAAATTTGCACCTCGCTTCCAAAGTAATGAGTATCCCAATGCAAAAAAAAGGTACTAAATCATGAATGATCAAGGCAAAGGATTATGCCTCCATGAGAAAGGAATCTTTGATCATATTCATGTTTGTTCAAACCAAGGATTTCAAGCCATTAGATACAATTCTCCTAATGAGTACAATAAGGGCGTTAATATTACAGGCACTAGGGTAACATCTCCTTGGACCATCAAAATAGGTACCTCACATAATAAATTACTACTGGACCCCTCTTTTCAATGACCCTATAATCCCCCAAAACAATCCTTTCCTTGAACCTATCACTAACCTTAATGACACACATCCTTCATTAATTACCTTGGATCAAAAAAATCATACACCATGTGACCTATTCCATAACAATTAATCTATTTCCATATTCACACGACTTCAAGATCATATCTCTCTCAAGGATCATGGATCATATCTTCAAATACCTAAAATTATTATGCCCAAATAGTCTCAACCCCAAGCATTTCAATAGAAAAAGGCACAAAATCCTACATGGATTATAAAGTCCCATACACCTAATCTCACAATTCAAAATATAAGAACCCCAAATCCCAATAGCCAAAAATGCCAAATTCCAAAGATCATATGGGTTCCAAAATATAATCTTGAAAATTGAAGGACCTCAAAGAAAGAATCCATGAATCTAAAGTCAAAATATATTGGTTCACAATCCACAAAGCCCAAAAATTGGTAGTCCACTTCAACCCCAAAATATAACAATACTAAAACCAAGGAATCTAAATATTCAAGAAATTATCCACCAAGTCGACCCAAAAAAATTATTTGGATCCAAAAATATGAAATAAAAAATGCTTCTATCCACAAGCATAAAAAATACAATCTTCTAAATCAAAAAATCCCAAAATGCTAAAACCTAAAAGCCGTCATCACATCCAACTAAAGAATCCATCTCCAAACCTAGCATGGGGTGGGAACTCATTGGTTCCACCTCCTATTTTTCCCATCAAATTTATACATGCCTTCATTTTCCCATCCTTCCACCCACCCCTCTTACCTACCCCAATCCATTATCCCACATACATCCATCACTACACCCTTTCATCTAAAATCTTGCACAACCTACATCCCACTCCATTTTCCTTGGAAATACCCTAGAGAGAAGCCAACCTAGAAAAAATCAAATCTCACAAATGACATCCTATAAAAATATTAGTAGCAAAATTATGGACACCTAGAGTAGGCATGCACAAGTGAAGGTTATCAAATTATAATAAGATTTGACACTTAATTTTAGAAAATACCAAAAAAAAAAAAAGTACCATTTTTCATGGCACCTTGGGGTAGCCACCATGATGGAAGCTTGTTCATAGGAATCATGTTTGACAATTTTTTTAAAATTTGAAAAAAAAAAAAAGTAATAAAGTGAAAAGAAAATTTGTTCATGGCATAGTGTGATGGTTAAATCATGGCATTGTTGTTGTTCCCACCAAGGTTCAAACCTCTGTTGGGCCATTGCGATCTTGGGTATTGTTCCCTCATTGATGTAATGTGCTCGCAGGCTTGAACCTTAGCATTAAAAATGTGGGTGTTCATGCCCTTATCTTCATGCTCCAAACCCTCATTGATCCAAAGTGGTCATGAGCTCTATTCCATTGCTAGGATACTAGACTCATAGGTTTAGATAGTTCATGTTAAAGCAATGTGTTCATACCGGGGATGAGGTCCCCCATTTGTGACCTCATCAGGCTTAGGCCAAGTTAAAAATTCTTGAGGTATCGTTTAAAAAAAGTAAAGAGTAAAAAATATCCAATGGTGAAAACCATTCCTATGACACCTTGGTCAAGTACCATAATTAAAACTAATTTATGTGTTGAACATATATAAATCTATAGCCTATATGTATCCTACACTTGGGGAAAAGCTCCAACTTCCATCCATTCACCCTATTGATCCTTTGCAATCATTAGCCAATCCTACATATAATATTGTCATACCATCCCATCTATTCATACATATCCTCATTTCCCACTTTTGACCTTAATAAAGAAGTATACAACATATTTAAATCTAGGTAAATTCCAATCCTTCAATGTGTCTAAGAATAGAATCATATATGGTGTCATACCTAAAGTATGAGTGTATCACTCCTATGCAACATAACCCTTGAAAATTATATCTTACATCTCCACCCTCTTTACATTTCTAGTCTTGGATCACTTGATCCATTATCACTATCGATAATCCCATCCTTCTATCTATCCAAAACCTTGACCCTTGCTACTAGAATAGTTTTATTCCTTAGCAACTTGAATGTCATCCTCCTAAGTATACCACATAGGACATTTGAGGAAAAAAAAATCCATAATACTAATTTCTAGATCAAACCTTAAATATTGGGATCCCCTACCTAGTATCCAATCGATGTGGTTATTACCTCCAAATTCTATCCATTCATCCAGTTCATCAAGCCATAGGTCTTAATTATACAAACACTATACAAGCAATATCCTACAATAATCTTGCTAAATATAGCCATGCAACCCAACATATGTCTAAAAGACATCTATAAGGTTCATACTTGGTCAAGATGCCAAAATCCAAACCTTATTAAAGTAACCAATCATTATTATCAAGATATATCATTCCCAATCCTCACGTTCTCAAGAAATATTGTTCCAAGATCAACAACTATCATCATCATAATCATAAAATTAATCAATATGATAGCTTTTATCTTGATCAAGGGAAAGTCTTGTTTGTCTTGTATTTATATATTTTATGCACCCTTACTTGTTTATCTTTTTTATTTTTATAGGTTAATAGTTGCATGTGGAGCTGCACCCACATATTAAAATCATTAAAAAAGATTTGCTTCAGACTCACGAGTGGGGAGCACATAAGATGACAAAGGGACTAATACTACCAAAGCAAGCACAAAAAACAAAGGAGAAAACCAAGGCACAACTACAAGCTGGAAATAAAGCTACAACCAACATAGGAAATGTAAAATCCACCACCCCAAAGAGAACAACTCATGTGGCCTTTTTGGCCTTCCCCTTCCTCATACTCCTGATGAGGAGGGCATCCATTTTTCATTGCGTTCCTTCATCAACCACATTTCTACCTTTGATGCAGAGCTTCTCAGCCTCAAATTTATGCCCCTATTTTCCTTTGGAAGGGAAGTTTAGTTTGGAGATGGCACTCGCAGATTGAGCAAGGGATTAGTTTTTAATTGGGACCAACAGTTCATGAAGATAAAAAAAAATTAGAGTAGTCTTCATCCAAATCATACATGAAAGGATAAGAGCCTTCAATATTAGAGCCATTTCGAGTTGCCTCAACTGGGAGGGGGTCCACAATGGGCTAGGGAGGTGACACCTCCTTGAAGTCACCAGTGGGTGAGAGGGAGGATTTATCAATTTAGAGGCCACAATCGGGGCCTCATGAGTAGACATAGGTTCCACAGGAGTAGCCAAAAATTTCTCGTGATTGCGCCAAATAAAATTTGCATTTGGGAGCCTCGAATTCTCGACCCATTTCTTGAGACACAAATTCCAAGAGGTAGCAGTCCCAGGAGAAGTGCAAATTGCAATCTTGTGCCTGATTCTATTGCAGTTAAAATATATGAAGGGGAGACCTTCATAATTAAGGAATTGTGTCCATGTTCTGAGTGTATCTGAGTGAATCAAAATAGGGTGGTGCATAGGTTTGGAGATGTCAATGATGACACAAACCCTAGTAAATCTGTAGTGTAGGGCACTAAAATCTAGCTTCACGAAAGTACCAACCTGCTCGATCATATTTCAATCTCCCGCATAATCAGAGGGAGAGTATATTGCTTAATCAACATGGGGACCAACGTGACCTTTTCCATAGGCAAAGAAAAGAAAGGGCTGGCTTAATTAGCACACTCTAAGGGTTGACTCTTTCTGTGCTGTTGTGTCAGATGGGACCCACTTAACCGATCTTCTTAGCCCCACCATTTCATAGCAATTAATTGTGTAGTTTTGTTTATCAACTATTAAATAAATCGTGTTAAAAAATGAGTTGCAACCATCACGTTTTCAAGGGTCTGCAACATGGCTTGGTATGGTTTAAACTTTAAATGCACAAAAAATCGGTGTCAGGTAAATGTACTTAGAGTTGGATTTTAATTGCATGCTGGAAAAAAGAAGGGTTCAAAGATTTGAGAAAATCTTTCTTTAGTTAATATAAAATTTATATTTATGCTAGAAAATTCTATGGTGGCATTAGGTGTAATCTATGATTTATTAAATAAAATAAATTACTTAATTTTTTTCTTTATCTATTTGTGTTTCTCATTTAATTATATAAAATAATTAAATTAATAAAATTTATTCATATTTTTTAATTATGAATATGTTTTTTTATATATATATATAATAATTCAAATTATTATTAAAAATTGATATTTTTATTCATATATAAATAATTATTCAAGAGATGAAGATGTCAAGTAAAAATAAAAATTCTTATCTTTAAATTTAAATTTGACAATCATTAATATTAGTTAGATTTAAATCTATTGAAAATTGTGGTATTTGAATTGTATTGAATAATTGTGATGGTATATTTTTAACTCTATAGTGGAATTATCAAATAGTGGGGGAAAGTTTTGGATTGTTGAGGGGACTTTTAGGACAACGCAAAAGCTAAAACTTGAATGAAATATCAAGAAAGAAAAGAAAATAAGTGTGACAAAAGAGGGGCATGATATGAATTAACTATTAAACCTTCTCAACTTGTAATGTCTCAACGACACACATATATGAAAAACCAACTTATCATTATTAGTAACAACTAACAAGTGGGAAAAATCTTGCTCACAAAGTGAGGGTTTTTGCTTTTAGTCCTAAAAGGAATAGGTGCATGAAGAGGGTTTTTGCTTTTAATCCTAAAAAGAATAGGTGCATGAAGACTTGATATGTCTTAAGGGAACCTACAATTCAATATTGATCAAACATTACTTGTATAACTAAAATTATTTATTTGACCAATATTGAACTTATATCAAGTTTTCAAAAAGTTAAATGAAAACAAATAATTTATTTTAAATTTTACTTAATTTTTTTTACATAAATATTATTTATAATATCTATCTAAACTTTGAAATAGATTCTTGGACATATAAACACATAAATAAGTAGAGAGATAAGAAAAGATAAACATTATTTATTCTATTACTTAAAAATAATTTTATTTTATACATTATTATTTCTAATTGATTTTTTTTTTAAGTTTCTAAATAAAAATAAAAATAAAGTATTATACAAAGAGACATAACTACAATGACACCAAGAGTCGAAGTGTAATGGAACTATACAATAGTCATTAAGTAAATAAAATAAAATAACTCCTAAGTAAATAAAACTAGCATGACTATATTTACAAAAACTATTTCATTAAAAACATTAAAAACTATTTTATTTTTCATAGAAATAAAAATAATAATATACAACATGCCAATAACTATAAAATATTTTTTTTATTTTGTGTTATTTAATAATGATCACTCATGTATTATGTTTGCTATTAAATAATGATTTGACATGTAAATGGCTATTACATTTAAGCTAAAAGATTTTATTAAAATACTTACATCATTACTATCCATTCCTTTTTATAGTATAATTATGTCTCTTAACATTATTAATAATGAAACACTTACTTTTGATGCATTAAAATGAATAACAAATTTAAATGCATCATTCTTGGTTCTTGCATATATTTTTTGATCTTTTACACACATTTTTTTGGTTGACTTAGGTGAACATGTCCCCTTGATCTATATAATGAAAATCCTTCCATGAGTATTTTTGAATGCTATATGTCTTTGATATATTACAAAAATCTTTGGAGTTGACCTAGGTAAAAATGTTCCATTTTGATATGATGATAATTTTTCCAAGGTATTTGTAAATATTGTGAGTCTACAAATATTAGAAAAAAATAAAGAAAACAAATATCATTCGGGTAAGTTATAGAATAGAAATACACACTAAGCAAGGTCAAATCCATGCACATGGAATAAATACATGATTGTTGAGTGGACCCAAACCCATAAAGTCAAAATTAGTGATATCAAAGAGATTTAGTAGACATTTCACTCACAAAAAAGTACATTTTAGCAGGCTAATAACAATCAAGAACATATTCTTTATCAAATGACACTCATTCATAAATCATATAAGAAGTATCTATACCACTATTTTTTCTTTTCTTAACTTAACATTTAATATGAAATACAATAATCAACAAAATTACACACAACCCTTAATTATTAGTTTGTACTAAATTACACTAAACTATAAATATATTGTTTGATTTATTTAGACTAAATTTATCTTTATCAAATTGCATTAATTTTCTAATCATAAAATTAAATATCCCTATTCATTATAATTACTCATATTTTAACATTTAATACCAAAATTAATTAATCCACAAAATTAAACACAAGTTTTAATTATTAATTATACTAAATTATAGATATGTCATTTTATTAATCTAGAGTAAATTTAACATACATATACTAATATAGATATCTTAAGTACATCTATTTAAAAAACACTTAGAGGTATCCAAATTGAATTATTTTATTTTGCTTAAAGAGTTATTTGATTTTACTTTAGAAATATTTAAGGATTATTTTATTTTATCTATCTTTTTTAAATTTATTTAATATATTTCATTATACAACTATTTCAAAATTATTTTGTTTTACTTTAATTATATTATTGATTTTATTTTTATTTGAAGACATATTTGTATTTATATAATAATAATTTAATTTAATTTATTCAATTTTTTATTTAAGAAGAACTATTTTACTAGTGGATGTAATATTAGTTTTATGTGTAAAAAATATCATTCATTATTTCAATAATTTTATTTTATTTTTTACAAGTATTTTAATATAATATATTTAAAAATATATATATTTTGATGTGTAAACAATTGTCAATGTAAGTTTAAAGATAAGAATTTTTATTTTTACTTGACATCTTCATCTCTACAATAATTATTTATATATGAATAAAAATATCAATTTTTAAATTTAATATTAAATATTATAAAAAAAAATTATTTAATTAAATGAGAAACACAAAAAAAAGTACAAAATAAAAAATCATAAATTACATCTAATGCAAATAATTTTCCAACATAAATATAAATTTGAAATTAACTAAAAAAATTCTTTCTCCTATCTTTCAACTCTTTTTTCTTCCCACATGAGAGTAAAATCCAACTCTAAGTACATTTACCTTACACAATTTTTTTTTTCATTTAAACCATGCCAAGCCATAAAAATAAGGACCTTGTTGTAAGAAAAAGGTGCAGTCATCCTCAGAGGAAAAATGAAGTAGGGAAAAGCCAAAGTCCAGGATGTCAATGTTTGGAAAGGGAATGTTACTCCAAGACCTCCTCATCCAATCGATAAAAAATCAATTGGAAGTCACTTGAAGATGCATCGAAAAAGCATGGATTTATTCCTTAGCTCATCAACTTGCGACTCAAAATGAGCATTGTCTATATGCAAGTTTGTTGGGGCATTTGATATGCATAACTTTGTATCCCCCAAGGAGAAAACATGCAAGGGATTAGCATTGTGAGAGGTTGATGAAGGTGGTGGCAAGGATCTATTTGAAACCACTTGAGTTTTGTAGAATTTTGAACACTGATGAAAGGGGTTTTGTCTATTCCTACAACCCTTGATAAGGAAAGGAGCTATGGGTTGAGAAGTAGTGGTATGAGGAGAGGTAGGACTCCTGAGAGAAACTCTAGGCATGGAAACATTCCTCCCATCCTTTGCACCCTTTGCCTCTTTCAGATGTGTTTTTCCAGTCAGGGTAGGGCCTTCAAGCCATTATCATTCCTTTGCCTCTTGTTTGCATTCCCTCCCGAGCTATCTTCCACGCTTTTGCACATAGCAAAAAAATTAGTGAATTTTATAATATATTATTTTCTTTATTTTTATTTTTTTATTATTTCAAGTCAATCTTATATGCATCGTGATCATCATAGCCCATTATATCATGATGCATATATGCAAATCCTTTTTTTCAAACATATAAGAATCTCTTCATGGATTCTCAGTATCTACTTATACTCAAGTTACTCCAAAAAGATCCCATGTTCCTTCATTTCCACTCCTAACATTATAATCTATAATTTAAAATAATCTCGTTTAATAACTCCATCATCCCAACCTAGTTTGAACCTTTCCTTCCCTTTATTAATTTTATTTCATCCATTTTGAGAGCATACCCATTTTTTTCAAACCTATCCCACCATCTTGAGGGGGTATCCATCATCCATCAAATCCTAAATCTATGCAATTCTAAATTTGAAGCCTCTCCAAGCATTGAAGCATCAGTCAAATCCAATCTCAAGAAATCCTCATATTATTTTTGGATGTATCCTTTCAACATTAGTAGCATTGCCAAATAAATAAATCCTTAATCTTTAATTCTTTGGGAATCTTCCATCATCAAGTGTTTATATCTACTTTCTTTGAAAGAACATTGCTTCTTGCAATTGCAATGTCATTTCAAAGAAGGAAAAATGTGGACATTTAAATTTCACCAACTCCATCCTCACAACTAACAATCACCCATCATTAATTAAAATCATTTCACTTAATCTAAACTAAATTAATTAAATAATTCTCATTATTTAATCAATTTTTATAATTCTATTATGTTTAAATTTTAATTTTTTATTTTAAACTCAAATATCTATAAATTAATTTAATAAATCATCAAATAAAATAAAATCAAAACATTCAGTGAACTAATTACTTTAAATGAACAATAAATCTTCAAAATAAGAATAAAAAATCAAATTAGTTAAATGATTGAGAAAATAAATAAATAGAATAAATAAAATCAATAAATCAAGGAAATTGACTAATTAGCCGACAGGCTACATATAGTGAGATTTGAGCCTAAAACAAGTTTTAGCTTCATTTAATGGTAAAAACCTCCAAAATCTCACTTAACATGTAACATTTAGATAAATATTGATTTTTCAATTGGATGGAAACATTCTATTTCCATTTGCATGGTTTTTGTCAATTTGATGACTTTTCTTTTTCGTTTGCATTGCTTTATATTTTAAATTTGCATGCAAATATTTCAAAATCAGATAACACCTAATTTCTTTAAGGAAAAAATCTAGATTTTCCTAAGTTTAATTCATTGAACCATTATTTAGCACCAGTGTTCCATGAGGACACATCCCCCCAAAAAATCTTGTGTTTCCTAGACAAGGACACATCAAAGACTTGGGGACTTCCCCATTAGCCCACCACCAGCGCCACCATCCCACCACTAGTGTCACTATCTCCAAGATGCCACAAGGACTTTGAGGATGTTGGGGTGTCCTCAAGATGTCTAGGGGACTCCTAGTTGTCTCCAAGATGTATAATTATTATACTTATACATCTTTTTATAACTATTTTTTCAAGTACTATATGTATTTCAACACCATGTTGGCCCCCATTGCTATCCCCCCGCCATCCCCTAGCCACTCCCAAACTTAGACCCCCATCCCTACGTCCCCTTTCATCCCCTGTCATCTTCATCCACTCTATCTCATCCTCATATACATTTGAAAAATCTATAAATTCAAATCAATTCTTCATATTTAACAAAAAAAATCTAGTATTGCAAGTATTTGTTATCTAAATGAACAACATATATTTTTTTGAAATAAAAACATATTTTTGGTGTCCAGAAATAGCATTGATGCCCTCAAATGAAATAAAATCATCTTTTTGGTGTTAGGAAATAGCATCGATGCCCTCTCTCTAGAATGGATTTGTCTCCATACCAATTTTTTTCTTTCTTTTTGGTGTTAAAGAATCAGTTTTGTTTCAGAAAAAATCTAAATCTGCATTTGATCATTTGCACTGATGATTTAGAAAATGCTAAGGACACAACCACAAATTGGAAAGCTCTCCTTGATCACCAAGGCTAGAGATTTAGGCATTGCATTGCAAACAATGAAGACTAAAGCAACTTGTGGTGTGCAATTTTCTTATAGACACTGAATCTAATTTAGCTATGTCAAGAGTTGAAGGAGCACCAAAGCATATTTGTCTAATGATTTCTTACCCAGATATATGATCACATTTGTTGTAACATTTGAAAGAACTATTCTCCGTGTTCACATATAATGGCTAAACAATTTTTGATAATTAATTACTTCCATAGTCCATAGCATCTTATTATATAACAAAGAACTTGTTTCCATGTAAATTTTCCTTCCGAATAAGAACCTAATTTGAAGATATAATTCTCTGTCCATTTGAAATTTCTTGAAAATGTGATTTTCTACGTTATTGCAAAGGGCCAATTCTATTTTTACCTGACACATCTATGATTTTGTTGTTGAGTTCAATATCTCTCTTTTTTTTACCACTGCTACAGATCCCACAATGATTAAATAGGAAATAAATTTGTTGTAACCATTTGTTGGTCAATGCAACTGATCCTTAAACAAGACAATTTGATGACAAACTGGTCAAGATTAATGCTCAAATGCTTCACAATCATATATATAAGTCCCTCCTCTCATGTAGCTTTAGGTATTTACTATTTATTCTAGCATTAAGATTGTATGAATTGATCCCAATGTATTTGATGATGAAGGAACAAGACATGTTTTATTTGAATTTTGTGGCTACCTTAGCTGTATTTCCATTATGTAATTTCTTAAAAAGCATTGGAAATTTATTGAGAAAATTTTGGGGTACTACATACAAGAAACATGTTCCATTTGTTTCCATTTATGGAATTGCAACTGGATCTCCATTTGGATGTTCAACTAGAAGTGCAACTTTAGTTTCAGTAGCTCCTTTAGAATTTGCATCTAGTTCAAGCACTTTATTTTGTCATTGATCTCCATATAGACTTCTCAATCTTTTTTTCTTTCCTTTAACTTGTATTCCATGTAGGAATAAATCATGCGTATTTTATTTCTCTTGTTTTAGAGTTCTTCTCATAAACTAATTTTTTTTTCATTTTTATCAGTTTATCCATTTCTTTTACATAAAATTCTTTTGATTTCTGATCTAACTTTGAGAGAATGACCTTCTCAAAGGTATCTTGCATTCCTATCATATCATTCAAATTTCATCTAGATTATGTGTCCTTTACCTTTGTATTTTTCATAGCATTGTAAAACACCACTCTTCATGGCTTATACTATTTTTGGTGTTCAAACCATTCTTATCATGACCATCGTCTCTATGAAATTGGCAGTGATGGCTCTTTGTCTCTATGTCCTTAAGCATGGCTTTGCTGAGATAGATTTTAATCCTCATCTCATAGTAGACTATCCATTATGATTTTGATTTTCCTCTTCATCTGTATCTAGGCCTTCTGGACGCCATGACTATCCTTATCTTGAACATTCATGATCAACACCCCTACCCTTTATATACTGAGACCCACCTTTCCTTCTGTCATTGACTTGTCATTTTCTTCCATCTTGAATCATTGCCCTCTGTGAAAAACATAGTCTACTATGAAAAACACAATCCACTGTGATTCTCTATGGTAACTTCATTTTCATGCATACTATACACCTCTATCTATTTGATCACTTGCTCCTTATTCAAATTTGATGTTAAGCTTCTGTAGTTCTGGGTGCTTCCTTCATCATATATTTCAATGTCTTGGTTGATGAAAACTGCCTGCAACACTTTTTACAATTTCTAGGGAAACATATAGTGATATAGGGATAAGCTATTCATAGAATATAATAGAAGTTATCAGCATAAGATGACTAGACCTTGTGGAATTCTTTGGATCAAAGAAATAAGTTGTCTTTTTTGTTCTAAATACTCCCACTTAGTCATTTCAAATCTTATCTTCAAAGAAAAACCAAACACAGTGATCAAAGACCTTAAGAGAAGCCATTTTTGTTGAGATAAAATCATAATATCCACAAAATCGCAAAATACAAAAAGATAGTTGAAATTGCGATTTGTGAAACATGCATATCGAAAAACTCGTTTCTTTTACGTTCATTTTTGCACTAACTAATATCATTTATACATATAAGTAGAGCTCTAGAGTAATCGTAATCTCTGGTCAAAAGCTAAGGATGTTTCAAAGTTTTTCTGCTTGGTTTATAAAGTATAGGCATCTGCTTTCCTCTTACACTTTCTTACATAAACTATTATCTCACAAAGTTAGTTTGATGTAGGGATTCAGTTTAGTGTAATGCTACTATACTAGCTTTGAGTGGAATATAAAATTTAAATTTAAGGTCTATACAATTCTTACTATTAGAGGGTTCCCTTTCTAAGAAGTTTTGAAAGGAGGGTGTTGTTGTGCAAAGTTTTATATTCTTCAGAAGTTTAAGTGACTAGCCATGTTTATAATTATTATGCTCTGATATGCCTTAGTTTACATTGAAGAATCATAATCCTCATAATACTGTTTTCCCTACACCCAAAATTGCTTAAGGTAGGGACTTCAGCTCGCATAAAGCGCTTGTTTAAATATGTTAAAAAAGCATTATTTAATTGCTTATTTTAAATGGAAATATTCAAAAACTTTGTTCTTGTAATTTATAATTTTTTTATTTTTTTTATATATTTTATGTTTATTTTAATTCGTGTTTTAAAAAATACAACCTTATTTGTACTTAGAGGTCGAGGTCCAACAAAGTTCTAAACTGATCAACTAAAAAATTAGAATACAAAATAAGTTTAGAAGAAGTAGTATATGTTTTATTTTATTAATTTTTATTATGAATGATAATTGATGGACTCTTAGATGTTTAATTAGATAGTTTGTTAAAAAATATATATAAATAAATATAAAAATAATTATTAAAAATATTAATATTTAAATGGTAAAATATTTAATTAAATTTTTTTTATGGGATTTGTAGAACTAGCTTTCAATTCAATCTAAATTAAAATAAAATATCAACTCTTTTGATAAGATGGATATAGTTAAATTTTGATGAAGCAATTAGGGGGAATATAGTTCTTATCAAGTGAAGGATACATTATTTGGGATGAGAAGGATACCTTGTTCTAGTAGCATCAAATAAACTAAAAAATGGTATAAATATTGAAGCAAAAGTTCATTTTTTAATTTTAATTTTTTTTTATGAAATTGTAATTTTCTAAGGTTTATTGATTTAAAAAATTTCAAATTGAAGAGAATCCGAAAACATAAAATAATTATAAGAAAGAAAGATGTCCCAAAATGGAAAATTGACATCTTGAAAGAGGCTTGATTGCTCTTGAATAACCTAGAAAACTACATGGTCTACCCTGCATACAAAGAGTTAAACAAGGAAACACAACTCTTAAGAATTATGGAAATAATCAATAGGAGGAACACATTATACAAAACCAAGTTGATGCATGAAACTCATTTGAATTTCTCCTTAAAACTTATCTCATGCTATTTATATCTTGATTTTGAACTTTTTTGCTAAGGAATTGGTACAATCAAATGGTGATAAGGCACTCCCCTCTTTCAATAGTAAAAGAATCATACAGTTTTGGGAGAAAGGAATTCCATTAACCAACATATTAGTGGTAATGTAGATTGAAAGTGAAAAAAACTATCCATTCTCGCATGAATCCATGATAGCATGGGACACAAAGAAATATTTATTAGGTGGCATGAGTATTGGAATTAACCATTAAGAGGAAAATCCACTTTCACTTGACTTCAAGAATTTCTCTCTATAGGGCTTTTCAAAATGATGGACTCCAACATACATGCTTAATTTTTAGGAAAGACAAACATACTTCCTTATACCAATTAAAGAGAGTCAATTGAGGAAGGTATTGAAATCCAATGCAAACATAACAATCTTTACCATCTAGTGAATGCATAGAGAATATTTCCTTTCTTCTAATTATAGGTATACAATAAATTCAAATATTGCATCAATGATGGTTGAAATTTTATTGGACCTACTTATTAAGGAAGAAGAATGAAAAATGGTAGAAGTGATAATAGAAGAAACCATTTTGGATGGTTTGAACTCTATTATCAATAATATAGTGCTAAGAAAATTATTTCTATTTTCCAACATCTCTTGGTTGGTTGACAACAACAACCTAATCGAACCTTGGACTCCTTTCATATACACTATGAATGATAAATCAAAAGCAAACCATAAAAGAAATATAGGGAAAGCCTTATCCTACCTCAAACACATCATCAAAGTGTTTACTCTAAGTGAAGTGGACTAAAGCTTTGTTTCAAATGAACTTATGAATAATAAAAAAATACAAAAAGAAGCTAAAAAAGTTTGACTTTAAAATAAAAGATTTTGTATTTTCCCCTTTTTTATTTCAATATATAAAAAAATGAGCTCTATAACCACACTTTATCAACAAAATAAATGACTAAATAAATTTTTAATATAAATAATATAAAATATTATTTTTAACAAATATATAATTATAGGACAAGGAATTATATATATATTTATTGAATTTAGTTCTTAGAATAGACAAATTGTTTTAGATCATGGTTTGTGGGTATGAAACTCTCATCCCTTGTCATTGAGGCCATGGGTTCATTCCTTCAATCCCTTGAAGGAACCCATTGATATTATGTTTGTTTGGATAAGATTATCCTATCTCCCCCTTACATTTCTGGTGCTCCTCTGCTTTTGAAAGCATTGGTAATGTCCTTGGCAGGTTATTGAAAATGGATACTACTTCTAAGAACTTTATTGACACCTCCTTTTCTCAGATTTTGGTGGAGGTTGATTTGTCTCAGGCTCTACTTGGTGAAGTTGTGCTTTAGGTAAATGGCTGGTCTTGGACTCAACTTGTGGATTATGAAGGAATTCTGTTTTGTTGCAGACGCTGTTTTGCTGTCGGAGAATTAGCTCATGACTCCCCTCGTGGCTCTCATCCTGCTTCTTCTTCCACTTGATGGAAGAACGCTCTCAGAGACCATCTAACCCTGCTCCCTATGATGTCTCTTCCACTGATAGTGAGGATTCTAGGCCTCCTTCTCCTCTTGCTGAGACAAATATTCCTGCTGCTATTAGTGCTGCCTCTCATATGGCTTCTGCTACTCAGTTTCTGGACAATGTTGTTTCTACTGCAATTCCAGCTGGTGAATGTGCTGTCTCCCATGTGGCTCCAGCTGCTCCAATTTTGGACAAGATTGTCTCTTATGCGTCTCTTGTTGTTTCAATTTCAGATTTGGTTGTTTCTCCTTAGGTTCCTTTGATCCTTCGGTCAGGGGCTTCTCCCCCTTCTTGTTTAAATGATTCAAAACTGGTCTCTGTTTCTTCTTGAACAGTTGTGCAGCGTAGAAAGATATGTACTGTTAAGAAGGACAATAAGACCCTTCCCTACTTTTTCAATAAAAAACAAATATAATTATAAATACTCACATATTGTTTGAAAGTACCTTTCAACGTATTTATCACGCCAGCCATAGTCCTCCACCCTTCGTTACTTCAAAGGTGGACGGGAAATTCAGACTCTACTCATATACTTGTCACTCTCCATACCATATAATCAACCGAACATTGGATTTTATTGGCACATCTCCGTGTCAAGCAAATTATAAGAATTAAATCTAACTATAAATTTCTTTATAGTAAAAATCCGCTATTCAATGGCTGCAGTTTTGTCCCCAACCAAAAGCGTTTGCACGAAAAATTTCAAATTAGTACACTATTATTTTTGGTCCCTTTCACACGTAGAGGCATATAACATGCTATTCACATTTAAGCACGTCAATATCGGCATTAGGAGAGTTTAACAGTAATTACGCAGTTAAATATCCACAAATTATCCATACATTGTTTTATATTTTGGAAACATATTTAAGAAAGCCAAGAATTTGGCTCAAAAATACGAAGCATAGTGCTGATTTATGAGGATCCTTAATTTCTAGAAACAAAACAAAAATTTATTTTTAGAGGCACAATTATCATAAGGATTCTTTCAAAAGTCAAATAGTGAAGGATTATATGAGAAATTTCATTATGTGGTTTTTTCATTTAGTTGTGTGGTTATTGTTTGTAGGAAGAGCTTAAAGTGTTAGTGTATTGTTGTCAACATTTCAGTTGTTTATGGTATGCGCTTTTTATATGAATGAATTGATTTGAAAATTATGAGAGTTTACATCAAATATATGTTATATTTAATGTGTCTACTGTTTGCATATGAATCTAAAATTTGTAACACAATATAATTTATATTGAACGCAATAAAATTATAGAATATATATTTTTTTAATTTTAAAACCATAGTTAAAATAATATTAAGAATATTGTAAGTTCATAACATCATCCATCAAAAGTATTGTAGATTTTTTAACATAATTGATTTACCAATTTATCTTTGGAATCAAAGATGTTCAATACTATTTTACAACATCATACTTCTTGGAGTTGCACATGTTATTCTTTATAAAAAAAATTTAAGTTGCCAATATTATACATATGTTGCCTGATACTTCTACATGATAAAAAAGAGCTCAAGAAATAAATGGATAATATTCTAGATTAGTTGGTCATTATTGCAAAAGATCTAGATGATGTAGCTAAGAGAATCAAAGAAATAATAAGAAATTTGGTTTTATTTATTTAGGAGCCACACATATCTCTTTGCATTAAAATTAGCCCAAACTAGTCAATAAATTGAGTCTACGTTCTCATTATGCTAAGAGGCATACATACAATGGTAGCAAGAGGTGGTATAATGACATGTGCGTATTAACAAAAGAATTAGTATGTTGATTATTTAATAGTTTTTGTTAGGAAGACCTACACATTGAAGATTTTGAAGCCTAAGTGGATGAAGATTTTGAAGAGATGGACTTTGAGGATTCAAAAGATGAAAAGGATGAAGAAGAGGAGGAACAAATTGAGATAGAAGAGGTTCAAAACAATGATAACTTGACTGTTTAGGATGATGGAAATATGGGCAATGCGACTATTACTGATGACTCTAGTATAGATTTTTTGAAGAGCAGACCAACTTATGTGCAGTTCAATTGGATAATATGGAGAAAGCCTTGGTTACGCTGATGGGGGTGACTAACAGGTTGATGCGACGGACGATGATGGGAGCTATTTCTGGACAAACTAAAATATCCAAAAAGTTGAAAAAACTGGGGAAGTTTGATGAATTAAAGGTGTTGGATGATTAAGAGGGACCTGACTGGAGGGAATACATCTCCCTCATTGGTGAATATAGGGACCTGTTGAAAAGGCCAAGTAATAGCTTTTTTTGCTGTGGTTTAAATGTCTACTGTCCTCTTTTTGTCTTTTTGCTTCATTATCTCATACTGCACACTAGTAAAAACTTCTTGTTTTTGATTAATTCTAGATGGTCTATGGTTATGGTGTTGAATTATGGCCTACATGCCACACTAGATGATGCTTTATGATGCTGATTGGTGGTATTGTTTCCCACCTTATTTCGATTTTTTTTTTTTTTCGCTGTAACCTTGAGATCCTACTTATCTAATAAAAAACATAGTAATTCTAAAAATATTTAAATGAAATAAATGAGGAGAATAAGAATGTTTTTATTCAAATTATTTGATTATTTATACAATTTATCATAAATAAATTATAATAAATTTATTAGTTCTTAACAACTACATTATTTATATAACCTAATTGTATAGACTTCTCTTACAGCGTGTTGGCCGGCGTACGGCCAACGATAGAGACAACCATGTAAGGTGCAGAGTCATTCCCCAGAGCTTGGAGTGCATGTACACCGTCGCGTAAAAGAGTTAGAGCCACTTCCGGCAATTCTTAATACAATCCTTCAAATGCGTATAAAGATTAAATAATTCCGCCCAGGAATTGTCATTTATATAAGGAGCGCCTTCGCAACGGTCCACATTAAAGATTCAGGGGTCACTGTCTTCATTGAAAGCGCCTCCCATGTTATACTGGGGAGGCCGGCAATGGGAGCTCCTCGGCCTTTTTCGACTCTTGGTAGCCGCCATAAGCATAGGAAACAAATCCCCAAATCGCTAACAGCATTCCGATTACCTTCAAGGAATTTAATTTGTCGTCGAAGACGAACAGAGCTAAAATTGGAATAACTGGCAGCGTTAAAGTGCTGACCACCATGGAAAACAAGGAAGACACCATACAAACCAATCCATAAGTTCCCACAATACACATTTGCCAGCTTATGGCAGACGACAACAGAGTAAGCAGATACCCCGTCTGTCCCGCCCGGAAGCGGTGCGCTTCTTTACTTATGTGTTTAAACTCACCGCTGCACAACAATCCCACCACCGCAACGCCGCTCGCCACCGTGCAAATCAACGCCTGCGTTTCTACCACCATCGCAAAGGTGCGCTTCTCTATCTATTCTTAAACATCAAACAATTGCACACTCAAAAATAATTTTTTGCTAATACAAATCAAACAATTATTTATCATTTTTTAAATAGATAATGTAAATACCTTGTTGAAAACAAACTGTAATAACGGGTGAATAAACCCATACAGCGCGGATCCTAAAATGGTGGAAGCAATTCCCCATTTATATTCCTCACTTTTAACTCCTTGAGGCCTTTCGCCCTTCGCTTGGATGCCCAGTAAAACTGCTCCTAAAATAATTAGTACTAATGAATTTATAACGTAATGGCTTATTCTCTGCTTCACTAACAGGATTGAGAATACCGCTGTAAAAGCCAGCTGCGTGGCGCAGAGAAGAGCGAAGGTGGAGACGGGCAGGTAGTAAAAGCCCAGCGAGTAAAGTAAGTTATTGGCCGCCACCAAAACCCCCAGAACTGTACAGATGCTCAGATACTTGATCTTGAGAGAGCGGGTGGGCAAAGTGGAATACTGTGTTGGTCCATTGAAGAGCAGTGGGATAATTAACAGTGGAGAACCCACAGACGTCAAAAGCGTTCTGAGCCAATAGCTGTGACCTCCATCACGGAAATAATATCTACCCAACAGCGACCCAGCTGATCTTCCCCCGACGCTTGCCATTACACACAGCGCCACTACTACCCAATGCATCTTCCTTCCCTGTACTCTGCCATTTGCAGAAAAATTGCTTGTTTCATGACTGTTCACCATTGTGTGCATATTATTTTGCACGGCAAGCTACCTGTGAGGCAGTCACGAGGTACATATTTGTAGTAGCGTTGTGGGCTTCATCTATTTCCACGTATGCAAAGTATGAATTCATGTTTGCACTAAAGTGTGTCTTTCTCGATTTCATTCTAGATTCAGTATGAATACATATCTGCCGGAATAAACGTAATGATGGTTCTGTTTTAAACATGGCACAAAGTTTGTCTCACTTACGGCACTTAGTTCATACAGCATCATTCTAAATGTACAACCTCGTGACTACATGATTATTTTAATAGTTAAAAGTGAATTTTGATCTAGGATAATTAATTTATTTTTAAAAGGTATTATTTGACATTTTAAATGTTCATTTTGATTGTAATAATTCATTAATTAAAATTTAAATTATTAATTAAAATTTAAAATTATATTATATTGTGAATTTCAATCAATTAATAATTATAATTAAATATATCTAAAATGTTAAGATAAAAAAAAAATGATAGACGGTATTTAAAATTACATCTCATCTTTTCTTTTAAATTTCTTATCTTGATGGAAACAGTTATGCAATTAATTTTTTATATTAAATTTATGATAATGAGTTTCAATTATAATGAAGAACTACCTACTAGAAAACAACTTACGTGTTATATCTTTCACTTTTATAATATATTATGTGTGGTATTTGTTAATGTGAAAAGAGGTATTTTTAAACTAGTTAGCTTTTAGCTTACTTAGTAGATTCATGTTCACACTACACTTAAGTTCACTTAGAGTTTTGTTTCATCTCATGTGATTGAAACAAGTGTTCCGTCTTTGAAGGGGTAATCAGTCATTGTGTTTGATATGACTACCTTCACTACCTTGCCTATTTAAGCAAGGCCATTTTCTATATTTTAATTAACTCTTTTATCAATCTTTTTGATAATGTAAATTAAGCTAAATTTAAGTATTTAAAAATTATCTAAAATAAATTATATAATATTTCAAAATTAAAAAAAAGAGATAGACAATTTAGTCAATCAAGTCTAATTCAAATTGTTTTTGAAGGATTTGAAAAGGGGAGAAAACATAAAAATAGAAAGCAGATTTTAACTCATTCAAATAAACATGATATATTACATTCATCAACTGCTGTTGCTGCAACAAATACAAAACATAAACACTACATTCATTCTCTCGAACACCTTCTGAGCTACTACCCATTCTTTAACATACTACCATTATGACTAAGCTCCTTGACAATCATTCACTCTCCTTACAACTTTAACTCCTTTACAGCGCTGAGAGCTATACTCTGCTGAGAGAGAGTACTTAGCAATAACAAGAAGATTACATTATATAGAAAACCATCAACTACGGAGAAAGCTTGCACAACAAGAAAAGTAATTAGAATACATTTTGTAACTTGAATTGCACTCCAAGTAAAAGATCATTTGAATACAAAACTTGAGATTTTCCTTTAATGCTAGTTGAGGTATGACAACTGAATTGAGGATATGGTGTTGTTAGGAGCAGCTGGCACAATTAAGTAGGTGTGATTATAATTTCCAACACTCCCCCTTAATCACAACTACAGACAAGTGGTTTCAAATTACCACGAACTAACAAATGGGTGGTTTCAGATTACCACAAACTCACATATTAATGGTTTCAGATTACCACAAACTTACATACTAGTGGTTTCAATTTACCACAAACTATCATACTGGTGGTTTCAGATTGTCACAAACTAGCATGACGGGGAAGCAAATGCATACTTGAAACTCAGACTGGTATTCTCTTCTAGATTCAACACCTCTCCTTACTTTGTTCTACATACTTCAAATATGCTCTCAATCTAGTTCTTTCTCAACCTAGGCACTTACATCCTCCTCAAACTTTCTACTACTTCATGACAACTTCAAAATAGCTAACACAAAAGAAATACTAACATCTTCTTAATACTGTAGACAAAGATATTTTCTTAATCAAAACAACTTTTAGACTTGTATACTTCACGTATGATCTTGAGATCACTTTCCTCATACATAATCTACCTTTTAGATCTACACCTCTTTTTTTGGGTGGCTCCAATCTCCTTCAGTGTATTCTTTCATGCGTGGATGACCCACACAACATCGATCTCCCTTTTACAATTGTGGCTGACTGACGCTAGGTGTTGTTTCTTTCTGAGCCTTTCTCAAAATATCTTCTGTCTCCTTACATAGATGGCTGCGCTGGTAACTCCAACGATTGGTAGCGGCTCCTTTCAAAATCTACGGCTTAGTGTTGGCTTCTACAAACTTTTGTCTTCAGATCCTGTTTGAAAGAAAATGCCACACCTCTCCTTTACAAACTACAAGCTCCTTGGCTGCGGCTACTGTATCGACTCTTCCTTCCTTTGACTGGGTATTTTATTTGGGCAGATTTCAACAATTTCTATAAACAGACTTGGGTGACACCTAACAACAATCTCCTTGGGTCAGGTTCTATTTCACTCTTCCTAGTTCTTTTTCCCTAAGCAGACTCCTACATGCATATCAACTTTCAGATCTCCTTTACAATGACATCAATCTCATTTTTTTTGACACTGGCTAAAATTGTCTTCAGACTAACACTCACTTGGATCTCTCTACACATCTTTTGGTAGGATTATGACCTTGTTCTCACCATAGACTGGACTCAACTAGCTCTTACTGGAAACAATGATTTGTCATTTTCTTCTCACGGCTACTTTTCTTCAAGAATTTTTTTTTTACAAATTTTCCTTCATTCTTTTGGTGCATTTAGAGGACTGTAGCCTCCTATTTTTTATTACTGCAAACAAAAATATTTTACTGGCCTCTTCTCAATAGCCTATGCACCTCATAAAAGACAACTTAAACAGATAAAATTCTGCAACTTTTCAAACTGGAAAAACTTCTCAGACCCAGAAATAACAGTTGTTCTTGACTGCAAGACATGAGGATTATTGGGAATACAAAACCCATGAACTTCTACTCCCAGTGAACATGATCTACATGGCTCTTCTTTCACACTCCTTGGACAACATTGACTCACACATATAGGCAGCTTCAGTCTCAGAAATTTGCACTCCCTGGAGACATCATCGTCCTAGCTCTGATACCAAATGAAGGATTTGAAAAGGGGATAAAACATAAAAAACAGAAAGTAGATTTTAACTCATTCAAATAAACATGATATATTACATTGATCAACTGTTGTTGCTGCAATAAATACAAAACATAAACAATACATTCATTCTCTCAAACACCTTTTGAGCTGCTACCCATTCTTTAACATACTACCATTATGCCTAAGCTCCTTGACAATCATTCACTCTCCTTACAACTTTAACTCCTTTGCAGCTTTGAGAGCCAGACTCTGTTGAGAGAGAGTACTTAGCAATAACAAGAAGATTACATTATATAGAAAACCATCAACTACGGAGAAAGCTTGCACAACAAGCAAAGTAATTAGAATACATTTTGTAACTTGACTTGCACTCCAAGTAAAAGATCATTTGAATACAAAACTTGAGATTTTCCTTTAATGCTATTTGAGGTATGACAGTTAAATTGAGGATATGGTGTTGTCAGGAGTAGCTGGCACATTTAAGTAGGTGTGATCATAATTTCCAATAGTTTTGACATCTTAATTATTACTTAAACATGTTATATTATAATAATTTATTTTAATTTTTTATCAATAAAATATTTTAAAAATTAATTTAATTTTTCTATAATAAAAACAATAATGATTTTAACTTTTTAATTTTTTAATTTTATATAGAAATCCATTCGAGTCTCATTATTTTTATTCCATTGCTATTTTAATTAACAACCAATTTTGACTGTAAACCTCTAACAAACAAATACTCATCAATTGCAAATCAATCTATTAATCAGCCTCAATATTTTCTAATTAAAAAAAAAAAAACCTAAAACTAAAACTAAATATGTATTCCTAATGTTGAGGCATTTTTTTCTAATCTGTTCTGTTTGGCCCATTTCACCATGGACAAAAATTTCTGATACCACTCCTTGTCTGTGGGATGGCGGAATCCATCAATGCCTATATTTCTTCCAGCGAAAAGCGTTTGTACGAGAAAATCCAAATTAGGTATATGCAAATATTCTCTTCCTTTTCAAACTTAGAGGCATACAAATAACTGCTGAAATAACACTTAATTGGGTGAACTACATAGTTTAATTCTAATAGATGATAGATACGTCAAACAATCGTTCCTCTCCTTTATTTACTGATGGAACCTATTTGGAAGATTGCCAACAACGATGACTGCTTTCAACAAGTTTTTGTTCTTAGATATGCAAATAAGGAATTATTGTTTAACATATTATAATATTTTAAATTCAAATGATAGTTCTATTGATTTAGAGAGTGAGATTTAGAAAATCTAACTTAAAATATTTTTTTTGAAAGAGAAAAATTAAATTTCAGTATTAACAATTCTCTATCACTTATATTGTGTGGTAATTTGATTTATATAGAGTTATGTGAATAATATGGATATAATCAATCTCTTGTTTTATTTCTTTAAGACTTTGATTATGGATGCTTCCTGTCTATTAGTTGCATATCTCTCTTGTTTGCCTATATTTGTTAAATTCTTTCTTTTTTTGTCTCTCATTTATCATTTTAGAAATACAACATGTGATTGTTCTTCTAAATTATATAAAAGAAAGATACACCATACAAGTATTCCCTTCTACAAGAAGACACAACTTGCGTTAGTGTATACATCATCTTTTTCATACACGTAGGCTAACTTAAGCCTACTTAGACGTTCATTATGTAGACATTATGGAGCTTCCCACCTCATTGGCATCCTTGACACTTGTTTCTCATGAGCTGTCTAGCTAATTTAGAGTCTAGAGAGGTGTCGATGATCTTTCAATGCCTCACACTTGGTCTTTTAACTCGTGAGCGAAAAAATCCATAATTTTTTTTTTTTGATTCAATGTAGGGTTTGAACTCTATAGTTGCACGAAGTTAGCCCTGGTGGATACTAGGTCTTCTCCCCTATATCTTTGACTATCTAATAAATAAATCGACTTTGTCCATTCTTGTTTCACTGTGCTTGTTATTTATCTCTGTGATTTGTTGGTTTTTTCATGGTATTAGAGCCGTATAGGATACTAACAAGCGTAAGGTGAACTTGTTTAATTGCAGTTGTTGTCTCAGTTTTTTTGTCTCTGTACATCAGCTATTACAAGAAGAAACGAAGATCTGTGAAGAGAGGCCAAACCTGACGAAGGAAGCGCCCCATCAAATCTTTTTTCAGAGGTCTTGTTGAGGTCGAAGGGAAGTTCTTTTTTTGGCATTGGGCATAGCTGCCACTAGCAGGTCATGAATCAACTAGGCTAAGTTTTTGTTTGCAACCTTTATTGCTGCTAAGGCCACGACTACGCTTGCATATGAGACATTTTAGATTTGTTTGCAGGCGTTTAGAGTAGACAGGGGCCGCAATACCTGTGCTTACGCTAGCGATTTGGATCCCTAAGTCGTATTTTGTTGTTTGAGCCCGCGGTTTGGCTCCTTCAGGCTTCTTTTCCTCCCTTATTCTTCTTTGTTTGCAGTGGCACTCTATTTTTTTTGAGGTAGATAAATAGCTCTATAGGCATGCGATTTTACCGTGGAAGGCACAAATTCTATGTTTTGAGGTGTGATTTGTCTCATTTTCAGGATAATCACCTATTACCTTTAGTTGCTGTGAATACCCTTTTTTGCTGCTGTAAATCAATCCTTAGAAATCTTGACGTAGTTGTAAAGGACCACAGTTTCTTCCACAGGGCGATTGACTGTGTTGAAGGCGTGATAGAGGGTTTTGAAGGATGTGGACTATTTGAGGGTGCTTGCTGCACGTGGTTTTTGCTATCCAGATGCCAGAGGTCACGATTCCATCCGTCTGTAGGAAAGAATCTTCTATGAAAGGCTATGTAGAACATCAAATTCGGCGATCTATTCATTTTCCCATTATTCTTGTTGCCTGTCACAATTTATCTTGTGGAAAGTTTTATTCGATCTACCTATTGGCAGGAGGAGGTCATTCGTACAATTTGCAAAGGGGATTTAATTTTTCCTATTTTCTTTTGTTCTCATTCTGAAATTTTGCACAACATTTTTTTCCTAAAAACCAGAATATTTTTTTGCAAGAAGGAACAATCAATTTGTTAAGGGTGAAAATTTTGATAGTGCCACAACATTTGCTCCATAACTCATATTTGAGTTTTATTTTTGGAAAAGTGCATTCTTTTTTTTGCCAAGAATCTAAAGAGCATATTATCATACTAATTCTATGAAGTGTTTGTTTATGTCTCTTTTGGATGATTTACAAGCACTCCTATAAAGTGCCAAATTGGAGGGGGGGACAAATAATCAAGGGGCGTGTTGTGTGTGGTTCATTTTCACACTTCCTCAAGAAGTGTTTGTGTGTGTTGTGTTTTCCTTTCACTTCTACACGTATTTCTAATTTCTTCTTTTCTGCATTTCTACAAGCAACTATCTAAGTCTAGCAACATGGAGTCTAATGTAACTATACAACCCTTAACACCTTTCAATTATCATGATTGGAAGAAGAAAGTAATTCTTGTGCTTAAGAACAAAAGCTTATATAGGGTAACTATGGGAACATAGAAAGAACCTACAACTAAAGACAAAGAATTTTTTTTCAATGTATGATCAAACATTTGGCCTCTTATGTTTAAATTTATCTCTTGATTTATTGTTTCATGTTGAGAACTTAAAAACACCCAACCAAGTGTGGGAAGTCTTTATAAAGTATTTGGGAAAACAGAATAACTTAGAAGCCATGAGTTGCAAAATCAACTCTTAGGTCTTAGTCCTAGGAGTTTCACAACTTTGCAAGATTTATTCACTAAGTTTAAATCCTTGAAGTTGCAATTAAAATATTACGGAATTAAAAAAAAAGAGAGGATCAATTAATCCTTTCTATACTTTCCAAGCTAGGTCTAGAATTTTTTGTGTTTGTATCAACTTTCTATTCTACTAAAAGGGCTCTTGGAGCCTCAAGGTCTATGCCCATAACTTTATTGTTGATCTCACAGGGGAGCAAAATAAGTTAATTCAAATGGGTAGTTTGAAGTCTGCTAAGCCTCAATTGCTACTTGCAGGGAATTAATCACATCAAATTTTAAAAAGGGGAGAAGAAGAACACCAAAAAGGAGAAGGAAGTTAAGAAAGAAGGCAAAATTGACAACTCCAAAGAGGACTCTCAAGGTAAAAAGAGAGTTAAATGTGTCTTTTGTAAAATATTGGATATGATTAACATTAATGCATGGAGAAATAAATTGAAGTTCTACAAGAAATTATCAAAAAAATAAAATGGGGCTACCTAATTCTATTAAGGAATCTTCATCAACACTAGATAATACTAAGGACAAAGAGAAATCAAAGGGAAAAGCCTTAGTTGCTACAAAACCTTTATCTCCATCATGGATTATAGGCTATGATGCTTCACACCATATGGGTTCTTTACATTTTGTCTTTTCATCCTCAGGGCCATCAGGTATGTGCACAATTACCTTAGGTGATGATACTCCAACATTGGTAAAAGGGAGAGGGTCAATTGAAATTGAATGAGGAACATTTGCAAATGTTGTAAGTGTACCTTTACTCTCAACTAATATCCTTTCAATGTATCAAATAACTCTGTAATGATGGAGAAAGTACTCCCTAACATGGCTTTGATTTAGTGTTGTAATATGTGTAACATATTCACATTAGGTCTTGGGCCTTTGTGAACTAAGTGAGCTTATTGGTGCCTTATTTGGAGTGTTGTAAAGTGTTGTAACAAACTTTCACACTTTTCTAGGGTTTATTAAATAATTGGTATTCTTTATTCTTTAATTGGCCTTATTTTTCATCCACAAGCTTCATTTAATGCATCTTTTCAAGGATGATCCTGACATAAATCAACGCCCAATCATAATTCAGGTGTTTTTAGATTGTGTGGCCCATATTTGGTGGTCTAGGACTCATACACCACCTTGGGAATATTGGTCCCACCTAGGGTTTGGATCTCGATCTTAAATTTACACCTTTCTAAGAATTTTTGAAATTGGTCACATAAATTATGCCTAATGGGACTCATATGCCACATCTAGTGAATGAGTCCCATGTGGTCCAAAATTAAAATTAATTCAAATTCATGGTGAGATTTTATCCTCCTAGATCTAATGTCGGCTTGTAGTGTTGTAATTTTGGGAATTTTCACATAATTATGTATAAATATAGGTTTCTCTCACTCATTTTCACCCCAAGCATTCAAGTATTCATTCATATAGAAATTTTGAGTTCACAAGAGCATTCAAGGGAAGATTATCAAGTGTTTTAGAGAATTATTCAAGTATCAAGCATCATGTCAAAGTCTTCATGCACCATGTTTGTTTTTGAGCTAACAATTGTGATGTAGGGTTTCATGAGTCAAACTAGCATTCAATTCAAGATCCATCCTATTCAAACAAGATTCAAGATCTACATCCATTGGAGCCACTTCATACATGTTTGTAGCACTTTATTGCTAGGGTTGGTAAGTTGCAATATCATATTTTGTTCATTCATCATTCTCCATTCCTATTTCATTTCATTTCAAGGTTTTAAATTACCAAAACAGGGTTTGACCAAGGCAAACCCTATCTACTAACGAAACAACATTTTTCCCTCTCTTTAGTGCACATGCTATTTGTAGGTTTGGGTTGAAGACACATTGAAGAGAAAGTTTGGAGAAAGTTGTCAAAGTTGTCGCCTTGCATTGAGGATCATTGGAAGATGTCTACAGGTTGCAAATCATGGTTCTGGATCCAAACATCAATTGGAAAGGACAAAGCAAACATTGAAGAGTAGATTCAGACTTTGAAATTTTAGAAAACCCTAATTGGATTGATACACTAGTTCTTGCGTATGAGTTCCAGTTTAGGTCATTTTCCATATTTCTACAGTTTCAGATACCCTTTTTCTAGATTTCAATTTTTGCATAGAAGCCTAGATCTAGAACTAAATCACCTAGACTAGCATATGAGTCCTAGTAGGCTTTAAAATAAATATTTTTAGCATTTCAAGCCTTCATCCATTCATCTTTAGGTTTCTAGGTGCAC
The DNA here is from genome assembly GCA_007258455.2 of Sequoia sempervirens. NCBI lineage: Eukaryota > Viridiplantae > Streptophyta > Pinopsida > Cupressales > Cupressaceae > Sequoia > Sequoia sempervirens. The sequence continues at coordinate 552,001,844 of VDFB02000015.1, forward strand.
ACATTTCATCTTGTAGTTTTATGTTTTGTTTTACATGCTTTTCTAGGTCGTTTAGTGAAATATTTGCATTATGTTTAAGCATTACAACTTGCATTTCATTTGTCTTTCTAAGCCCTAGCTTGGTGGTGAACCCATCATTAGTTTACAATCAGATCCTAGGATAGCCCTATTGCAAGATCTCTTTCTCCTTTGCATACCTAGGATTGAGATCTCTAGGGTTTGCCTTCAATGAGATAATTGCTAAAGTGGGTTTTGCT
>VDFB02000015.1:552002200-552088403 GCA_007258455.2 Sequoia sempervirens
TGGATGAGGAGGTCTTGGAGTAACATTCCCTTTCCAAACATTGACATCCTGGACTTTGGCTTTTCCCTACTTCATTTTTCCTCTGAGGATGACTGCACCTTTTTCTTACAACAAGGTCCTTATTTTTATGGCCAATCTGGCCTTTGTTTGTGTTAATATTAAAATGAGCAAAGAAATGAAATAGAAATTAGAAAAATCAAAACAAGACAAGAAACACAAATTTTATAGTGATTTGGAAATTGCCTACATCCACTTTCAACAACTCAAGGAAATCTCTTTATTAATTCTCAAGTTACAATACAATACATATTCAACAATAGCAGCAACATTTATAAAATGGTCTCCATTCCAATAAATGGAAAAATCAATCCATGAGAGAAACTTGCCAATAGAGGCAAAAGGAAACCTTATCCAGTTTTTTTGAGCAACTTGCCAATTTGGGCTTCACCAAACCCAACAATCTCCCACTTGAAGACCAAATTGTTGCTCAGAGATCTCCCCCACTGCAGGCACTTACATCAGCCACAACGAAGATTTAAGCTTTGCCAAATTCTATTCACAAACACACGGAATAAATTGCTTCCAAGCTTCTTAATCAAGTGCAACACCTTCCCTTATTACTTCTCTGATTGTCAAAAGGGAAAAATTAAAAGTACGAACCCCGAAATCAAAAATCAACACATTTTTCTCTTCCATTTTGGTCGCCTTTTTATCTAAGCCATAACCAATGGCAACAGCTCCAAAAAGCTTGCTAAGCTCCTCTACATAAAGCCAATTCAGGGCCTCCTCATTTTAAGGATCTCTATGAGCTTCAATTGCCAACGGAATCACCCAAATCTCTAAAGCCTTATCTAAAAATTGAATACTAAAATCTTCGTCCATGGCGACATTAGATGAGTCCTCAAACATAAATGGCAAGTAATCCACAGAATCGAGGTCACCCTCCATCATCATCTACTTTTGTCGCTAATCCAAATCCATCGCAATGCTTGCCAAATCCAACTTAGGGAAAAATGACCCCTGCAAAATTGTATTCACACAATGAACTGCAGACAATTTCAACTTCTGCACCTCATGGAACAATGCCCCCCCATTTTTAACATCTTGTCTAGCATTGTTATACTTCTTATTCTTCCCATTATCACAAACACAATCAATCTTCCCATTCTAAGCATATGCCCCCATCATCGCATTCCATACAACCAAATCTCTTTCCTTCTCTTTGCAGTGTCTAACTCTCCACTGCCGCTTGAGTGCTTGATATGAATCTAGACCTCCATCAATATGCCTTTCTCCCATACTAAAAGATGCCCAGTTTAGCCAGAATGCTTGTTCAGTGTTTGGCATCACTGTTCCATTATAACCATGTAAAATCTTCTCAGCAGATGCACGTGAAACAAACTCTATAAAACCATAACCGTCTGACTGGCCGGTGTGTTTATTGCGTATGACCTTTGCAGAAATAACCTCTCACATATGAGAAAAACAAGAATGCAAGTAATTGCAGTCCATCCAAAATAGCAAATTGCCAACCCAAAGCGTCCTCACAATGAATGACTCCTCCAGGGGACTGGCCATTTTTATTTCCTTCGGCCTATCTACGCACTCTAATTCAATCAAATCAATGTTGTTTGGTCTGTTGGCATGCCCTATCAAGGCAGAATAAATGACTGGAAATTTTTCTTTAATAGTTTCATGCCACCACTTCCACTCCAAATAGGCAGGATTAGATCTAATGTCCTTTCCTAGACTTTCTTGGATCTGCCCGCTAGAGGATTTCTCTATGCTACTTTGGCTAGATTACTCTCATCATCACAAGGAATGGGACAAAATGTTTTCACTATTGCATCTATGTTAGTTGTATCAAATATGCCAAACCAAACCCTCGGATCTCTTATTTCATCATCGTCGCTGATGCTTTTCTTCGAGCAAACCGCAACATCATCATCATCCACCTCCTGGGAGTCGAATAATGGATTATTATACACCATTTCTCCTTCTGGCTCAAATAATGGATTTTCATAAACCATTATTTCAGCCTCTCGATTTTCAACCTCTTCCATAGGGTCATCTTCATCTTCACTTGCCTAGGGTTCATCTTCCCCCTTAAAGAGGTTCTCCTCTACACAAATAGGCTTGGGCATGGGATTTTATTTTGGAGCCCATGATACTTCCCCATCACATGGGGATTCACTCCTCCAAAGAAATTTGCAGAGCACTTTCAAAACTTCCTTCATCTAGTTCCTCTGCCCCTTCTTCCTCTCTTGCTTTCTTTCTCCTTTTAGATCATTTCCTTTTTCTACGGTTATTGCTCTTCTTCAAATTTTCATACTCCACATATTAAAAAATATTAGTAGTCTCTACAAACGACACTTTCTTCTTCTATATTTCCCAATCTTCTAAATCTAACTACCAAGAAATTCTTTAATAATAGAATCAATTTCATCATTTAATTCATCTAGAAACATTTGATGAATAGCTCCCACTTCATCATCACTCAATCTAGAGCCACATGATCAAGACATGAGAGCTTGAACCCAATCATCCCAGTTGGGACTCTCTTCCATAACAGCTTCATCATCTAAAACTCCCACTTCATCAGGATCTAACACCCAATCTTCTTCCATCTCTGCTCAATACTTCTCCATAGCTCCAGAAATTCTTCACCGATTTCTAGCACTAAGCTTCAAGCTCTGATACCAATTGTTAATATTAAAATGAGCAAAGAAACAAAATAGAAATCAGAAAAAATAGAACAAGACAAGAAACACAAATTTTATAGTGATTCGGCAATTTCCTACATCCACTTTCAACAACAAGGAAATCTCTAAATTATTAATTCTCAAGTTACAATACAATACATATTCAACAACAACAATAGCATTTATAAAATGGTCTCCATTCCAATAAATGGAAAAATCAATCCATGAGAGAAACTTGCCAATAGAGGCAAAAGGCAACCTTATCCAGTTTGTTTGAGCAAGTTGCCAATTTGGGCTTCACCAAACCCAATAGTTTGATGGATTGGTCACCTTTCTTTTCAACTGAGCTTAACTAGCACACTTTAAGAGTTGACTCTTTGAGTGTTGTGTTAGATCGGCCCTCTTAACTTCACTTTTTTCTCAATCTTCTTAGCCCTACTCCCCCTTCCCTTCACTTTTTTCTCAATCTTCTTAACCCTACTCTTTTCTCTTACCATTCCATAGCAATTAATCATGCGGTTTCATCTATCAAATATTAAATAAATCACAATAAAAAAATGAGCCACAACCATCATAGTTTTCAAGGGTCTACAGGGTACTTAGAGTTGGATTTTAATCTCATGTCAAAAGAAAAAAGGGTTCAAAGATACGATAAAGTATTTTTAGTTAATTTTAAATTTATATTTATGTTGGAAAATTCTATGGTGGCATTAGATGTAATTTACGTTTTTTTTTATTTTGTACTTTATTTTTTGTGTTTCTCATTTAATTAAATAAAATAATAAAATAAATAAAATTTATTTATAATATTTAATATTAATTTTAAAATTTGATATTTTTTTTCATATTTAAATAATTATTGTAGAGATGAAGATGTCAAGAAAAATTAAAAATTCTTATCTTTAAACTTAAATTGGCAACTGTTTACACATCAAAATATATATTTTTAAAAATATATTATATTAAAATACTTGTAAAAAATAAAATAAAATTATTGAGATAATGAATGATATTTTGTACACATAAAACTAAATTTACATCCACTGGTAAAATAGTTCTTAAATTAAAAATTAAATAAATAAAAGTAAATTATTGTTATATAAATACAAATAGTTCTTCAAATAAAAATAAAATCAATAATATAAATAAAATAAAACAAAATAATTTTGAAATATTTGTATAATGAAATATATTAAATAAATTTAAAAAAGATAATTAAAATAAAATAATACTTAAATATTTCTAAAGTAAAATCAAATAATTCTTTAAGTAAATAAAATAATTCAATTTGGATACCTCTAAGTGTTTTTTAAATAGATGTACTTAAGATATCTATATTAGTATATGCATGTTAAATTTACTCTAGATTAATAAAATGACATCTATAATTTAGCATAATTAATAATTAAAAGTTGTGTTTAATTTTGTGGATTAATGAATTTTGCTACTAAATGTTAAAATATGAGTAATTATGATGAATAGGGATATTTAATTTTATGATTAGAAAATGAATGCAATTTGATAAAGATAAATTTAGTCTAAATAAATCAAACAATATATTTATAGTTTAGTGTAATTTAGTACAAACTAATAATTAAGGGTTGTGCGTAATTTTGTTGATTATTGTATTTTCATATTAAATGTTAAGTTAAGAAAAGAAAAAATAGTGGTTTAGATACTTTTTATATGATTTATGAATGAATTTCATTTGATAAATAATGTATTCTTGATTGTTATTAGCCTACTAAAATGTACTTTTTGTGAGTTAAATGTTTTGAATTTTGTGCTAAATCTCTTTAATATCACTAATTTTGACTTTACGGGTTTGGGTCCACTCTACAATCATGTATTTATTCTATGTGCATGGATTTTATCTTGCTTAGTGTGTATTTCTATTCTATAACTTATTTGAATGATATTTGTTTTCTTTGCTTTTTTTTTAATATTTGGAGACTCATAATATTTGTAGCTACCTTGGAAAAATTATTATCATATCAAAATGGAACATTTTTACCTAGGTCAACTCCAAATATCTTTGTAATATATCAAAGACATGTAGCATTCAAAAATACTCATAGAAGGATTGTCATTATATAGCAAGGGTCATGTTCACCTAGGTCAACCAAAAAAATGTGTAAAAGATCAAAAAATATATGCAAGAACCAAGAATGATGCATTTTTTCATTATTAATAATGTTAAGAGACATAATTATACTATAAAAGGAATGGATATTAATGATGTAAGTATTTTAATAAAATATTTTAGCTTAAATGTAATGTCAAATCATTATTTAATAACAAACATAATATGAGTGATCATTATTAAATAACACAAAATAAAAAAACATTTTATAGTTATTGGCATGTTGTATATTATTATTTTTATTTCTATGAAAAATAAAATAGTTTTTAATGTTTTTTAATGAAATAGTTTTTGTAAATATAGATATGCTAGTTTTATTTACTTAAGAGTTATTTTATTTTATTTACTTAATAACTATTGTATAGTTCCATTACACTTCAACTCTTATTGCCATTGTAGTTATGTCTCTAAGTTGTATAATACTTTATTTTTATTTTTATTTAGAAACTTAAAAAACAAAATCAATTAGAAATAATAATGTATAAAATAAAATTATTTTTAAGTATTAAAATAAATAAAGTTTGTCTTTTCTTATCTCTCTACTTATTTATGTGTTTATATGTCCATGAATCTATTTAAAAGTTTAGATAGATATTAAAAATAATATTTATATAAAAAATAATAAAGTAATATTTAAATAAATTATTTGTTTTCATTTAATTTTTTGAAAACTTGATATAAGTTCAATATTGGTTAATAAATAATTCTAGTTATACAAGTAATGTTTGATCAATATTGAATTGTAGGTTCTCTTAAGACATATCAAGTCTTCATGCACCTATTCTTTTTAGGATTAAAGGCAAAAACCCTCTTCATGCACCTATTCCTTTTAGGACTAAAAGCAAAAACCCTCACTTTGTGAGCAAGATTTTTCCCTCTTGTTCATTGTTACTAATAATGATAAGTTGGTTTTTCATTTATGTGTGTCATTGAGACATTACAAGTTGAGAAGGTTTAATAGTTAATTCATATCATGCCCCTCTTTTGTCACACTTATTTTCTTTTCAAGTTCTTGATAATTCATTCAAGTTTTAGCTTTTGCACTGTCCTAAAAGTCCCCTCAACAATCCAAAACTTTCCCCCACTATTTGATAATTCCACTATAGAGTTAAAAATATACCATCACAATTATTCAATGCAATTCAAATACCACAATTTTCAATAGATTTAAATCTAACTACTATTAACGATTGTCAAATTTAAATTTAAAGATAAGAATTTTTATTTTTACTTAACATCTTCATCTCTTGAATAATTATTTATATATATGAATAAAAATATCAATTTTTAATAATAATTTGAATTATTACATATATATATATATAAATATTCATAATTAAAAAATATGAATAAATTTTATTAATTTAATTATTTTATATAATTAAATGAGAAACTCAAATAGTTAAAGAAAAAAAAAAAATTTATTTTATTTTATTTAATAAATCATAGATTACACCTAATACCAGGGTCACCTTAGAATAGTGGTTTACACTTTCTAAGAGGAAGGAAAATTTGACTTTTTCCCATTCCTCATATCAAATGGGTTCGGCTGAACCCTATGGTTTCACCGAACCAATTAAATGGTTCGGTCGAACCACAGGGTTCGGCCGAACCAGTCACCGCACCTATGAAAAAACAATATTTAAGTGGGTTTGACCGAACCTGGGTTCGGCCAAACCCCTTGAATATGACTAAAACAAAAAAAAGCCTTTCATTTTCACATTTTTACTGTGAAGTTTACCAGTCACTGTCTCCCTGGTGCGCGTAGCAAACAGAATCCGTGACGGTGACCCAACAAAGTTTCTCTCACCGGCGAAAGCAAATTTTGGTTCCTCTCTTCAAACTTCATCATTCCAATTCACATATCGACCACTATTGAGCACGAGGTATTTAAAATTGCATTTTTTTAGAGTTCAAAATGCATGTATTTGTTTAATTTTGAAACCCTATATGCAATTTTTTAAAAATTTGTTGAATTCAAATTGCACTTGTTTGAAAGTTTTTAAAGCATTTTCAATATAGTATTTTGCTTCCCCGTTTTGCATAATCGAATGGTTTGAGTAAGGAAAAATGAGTTTCCTCCGAAAGTTAGTGCAAAAAAACATTATAATGGCTCTCAACATAGTCTAAAAAATGGAGATAAATAAATTCCTAAAGACTAGAAGTGTAGGGGTCAAGGTCACAAAATAATTTTAAAACTACAAATTTAGGGTCAAACTTGTATATGAAAATGCAAATTTCATAAATGTAGGAGTGAACCATGAAATTCATAGCTTGGTTTGTTAAGGTGTTATAATATTAAATCTTATAAAAAATCAAGAATCATATCATTGATTACGTACATTACAATAAAATATCTCCATATAACAAATGAAGCTAAAAACCCTAACCTTCTTTGTGAATTCTATAGTGTGCTTGCTACATGAGTAATTTTTTTTATGAAAACCATGTTTGGGAATGAAAATATCCAATCCCTTATGCTTCTAAACTAAAGTTTGCAATGCTTATGGTTCTTTTGGCCTTATATATTCTTGAATCATTTTATAATATAAAACCTACATATAACCTACTTTGGATCTAATAATTGTAAACCCTTTAGGAATTCCAAATTGTTGCATCTTGTCTTGATTTTCCCACCATTGTTATTCCTTTTGAAATTTTTACAAATTATGCTAAGAATCATTGCACTTATATAGAGGATCCTTATGTATGTTCTTAAAATTATTTAAGGTTAAATGACTTAATCTAAAATAAAGGCATATATGGATCTCTTGCAATTGTAACCTCTTTACTAGTGTTCAAACATATTTGATACCTTGATGGCATGACATAGATGATGTTGCTTGATATTGCTTTATCCATGGATACCCAAGTAAAATATGAGATACATCTAAAGAAGAAAGAATATGACATAGAATAAGAACTTCCCTCATCTTTTAGACCAAAAAATTAAGGTAAAATAATGTATCTTATAGTTTCAATCAACATATGATTAGTCAATTTTAAATAAACCCTCAAATATGCATATGCTTGTTGATAAAATGATGATAAAACAAAAATTATTCAATACATACATTTTATTGGTGAGTAAGATCAATAAACACACCCTTACATGGTTCATGATCCACACAAAACCAAATGACCATTATAATTATTTGGTAATATCTCACAATGTGAAAAAGGTGTCAAAAAAATTAGCATACCTAAATCGTAAATTGACTTGTCATAAAGTGGGTGGGTAGCTTAGTGGTGGAGATTTGCATCCTAACTAGTTCATGGAAATTTCAACATGAGGAGAATTAATAGTAAAATAATAATATCTTTTGACAACATAGGCATCCAAGTACTCATTCCAAGATTGTTGAAGATACAACATTAATACATTAGGATTTCAATTAAATATCACACTTTCCTATAAAAAAATCCCAATTGATCTATCTTTTGGTAGTGCATTTAGTTTGATATATTTTTCTTCCCCATACTTACAAGATTCCTTTATTATCGAAGCTTATTTACTCTAGTATGTTATCCTTGGTTCTCATATGAACTATATATATATATATTCAATCAAGATCCTCTTATCATTACAAATTTAAACTTAGCTTATTTTTTCTCCCAATTTCTTCTTAATGAACATATGGTCTTTCTTCCTCTATTAGCCTACTCATGCACCATCACCAACCATGAATGAATCTCCATGAAGCTAAATACCCATTTGTACTTGGTTGGTGTAAGTTGGGATTAGTGTTCCATTCACTTAAAATCTTATCTTTAATGTTGTTTTTTTCTAAATTCTTTCTAAAGGGCATAAATTACAGTCTAGAGCTTTGATTTTAATATTTTCTTAAAATTAAAAATATTAATGAGCTTGATGCATTAAGCTAAAAAATATCAATTTGGACACCATTAAAACCCTCAAGAGACTCTCGCAAAGTGAAAATGAGCTCCAAAATTTTATAGTGTGATATGTGAGAAAAAATGAAAAGGTAAGCAATGGGCTCAAGATATTATTATAATAAAATTAAATAAGGAGATCGTGATGATTATTGTACTAGGAGTTACATTGGGAAGAGTGGAGCATCTTTTCATAATAGATGAGACTTATTGTAGTTGACATCTTCATCATAAAGCACTAGTATTGGGAGTGGTTACTATCAAGGTTATGGGATTTAAGGTCCTATATCATTAGTTTGTTTATATTTTGTGTACATGTTCCAATGCATAGTGGGGCATGGGTTCTTTTCTTGTGGAACATGATTTTTTTCCACTCATTACATAAATTAATTGATCATTTCTTGTTTCCCTTGCTCTATATATAATTTAATGTATGACATAAGGTTTAAATAGTGTTATGTAGAAATAGCCAAAACATTAGACTAAAGAAGATTGAGTGGATTGGATTGTTATAATCTTGTTATGAATATTAATAAAAGTTCATATCTCTTTAGTAGTGGGATTTTTTGAAAGGGTTTCTCCATATAATTCTAGTGTTCATGAGGTTTGAATATTTATTTATTTTCTCCACTATTTCATTAATATTATTTGGTATATTGTATGTTTGATTAGACTTAAAGTGCCTCACCATTAGTTGATACTCCTACTATATATATTTACCTTGTTTGCAATAGTTTAGTCCATGTCAATAGTTGATTTGCACCCTTAATAACTTGGTGGGAATATCAAGTATTTTTTATTAAATATAATCAATAATCATTGTAAAAGAAATTTTAAATCAAATATTAGTCTAGAATGATTATTTGAGTGCTAGATAAACCATTTAAATTTAACCTTCATAATATTACTCTAAATATGTAGTTTTACCAACAAAAGGAATGATATTTATGTCTATTACATGACAATTACAAAATCATGACTATAATTCTTTAAATTATACTCATAATCTAATTTAATACTCATAAGATATTAAATCATTTTTTTTCTCAAGAGACGTGTAATTAAATACCAAGAATATTCTTTAGTTTATTAGTCCACAAAATAATTTTAATATAGTCCATAACATTCAATTTTAAAATTCATAGAGTTGTTGGGATATTATCATATCACTAGCTATGGAAAAATTTAGGAAAGGGTGGGATATTACACTGCCCCCTATATTTGTGTGTTTTAGAGAAAATTAGCATGGAAGGTTTGCATTTCTCACAAATAAGAAAAAATCCTGAGAATAATGTACAATATTCTACTATATGTTTTCATATTGTTGAGTTATGCCTTGCAAATTAAATGTGTATCTTTTCCTCTACAACAGTCCATTTATACATAGAACTATGGATTAATGGTTTTATTATATTATGATTGAATTATGCCTCATGTTGGAAATTCCTCTATCTCTTCTTTGCTAAAATACTTTGGAACTAATAGGATTCAATTGTGTTTTATGACATAGGTCTATATTACCACAATGATGTATGTATAGGTGTACATTTTAACTTGGTTAGCTTTCCTAGCAAGTTCTTCATTACAACAATCACTCCACCTTGTCACTCAATCAAGCCCACTAGAACATATATTGGAATTTAACCTCTTTCATACTAAAAGAAAAAGTAATCATTAATTATATTTAATTTACCATATAATTTGATCTAAGTAATGCATTTTATAAGATCTAATTGGTGTATTTACAAAAACTATTTTGTGTTTTGGGCATAGGTGGTCCTAGAAAATATGCATAAATAATAAGATAGACTATGGATTATCTTTTAAATATTGTTCACGGTTTTTCATGTCATATTTTTATAGGAGGTCCTCATAATTGGTATTCTTGTATGGTATTAGAGCCAAGCTAGGTGCATTTGACACCTATGTTGTGGCTCAAGGGAGTGTGTTGGAGAAATGATACACACCTAAGCCATAAAAAGACTCATCACAATGTGAGCCATTAGCTCAATAGTAGAGCATCCTAACACCAAATGGGAGGTCCTAAGTTTGAATACTAGTTAGTCCATAGAAATTTCTATAAAAGTCAATCACTAGTACATAAGAAGAAGAATAAGTACCCTATATAATTTTTATTAATACCAACAAATTATCATTCGTCACATACATAGGTGAATCAATGATTTCAAGATCAACATGTATATGTGCCTCAATCTCATGACCCTCATATAAAAACCATCTTATTAGATTTATTTAGTGTAAAATATTTAAATTTTCATTAGGAGGAGCAATTGAAGGGATTGACCCCAATATTAACCCCCTCAACCTAATTTTTTTTTTTATGAATCAAATCCTTAATCAATTATTCCTTAATCCCATAAAATGTTGAGTATAATTACAATTAACTCTACAATTTAATAACAAAATTCCTCATTATATCTTTTGGGAATAACTTTAGATTTATCTAATGGCATAATAGGAGGAAGTGTAATCATGCAAGCACTAAGTAAATTTTTAAGCACATTTTACAAAGAAAAAAGTTGGAGGCTTTAGAGTCATAATTATATTAGAAACATTTATAATGTATAGTTTGTACAATGGTCATTTCCATTATTTTTTACTATCCTTTTGGAAATAATTTTTCTTTTTAAATTTACAAGGGTAGGATGATGTAGATGAAGCATTAGAAGATCCATAATTAAGTGTGGTAGCCTCTAACAAATTTAGTTCTTTACATTCATCTCACTTTCACATGCAAATGTTAAGAATGTATATACTTTGTCGATCCTTGTTTATAGTCAAAAAATCTAAAATAATAAACTTCAATCTAACATTCCTAATATTTGCATTGGCCAATTTCAATATTAAAAAATAGACCCAAATGGAAGATAATGCTATTAAATTTCATGGGAAGAACTTAGCCAATAACTTATCATCATACACAAAATCCAAATATGTAGCACTAAAGAACCTTGAATGTGTCATGGGATCTCCTTTAACATTGTGCATCTCAAATCTAGGATCCAAAAATCCAACAAAAAATGGATATGTAAAATTGTTAATAGAAATTGAATTGTGTTTGATTTTTATATGTATGTCTTTTTTTGTTTCCATTAGGTAAGGAATCAGCATTACTTTTCATCTCAACAAGCCTTTAAACATTAATGTCAAGGGTAGATAGAGGTACACTAGGATTAAGGACATGAATGAAAGTGGCAAGATGAGAAATGGAAGGTAGTGTATAAATTTAATAAATTGACATAATAAAATGAGTGTGGAGTAGAAAAGACTTGCGTAGGAATATCGCAGTGGGGAACATGGGAAGTGTAAACAAAACTAATGAGAACTAATGTGGAGAGAGCTATATGCATCATAATAGAAGTAGAAGCATGAGATGAGATCTAGGAAAAAGGAGGATAAATTTAGGGGAGATTTGGTGGAAGGAGAAATAAAATTTGCATAAGATAGATAGGAGTAAAACAATAAGGAGGAATACATGAAGAAGAAGCTTGGGATGGAGGGAAAATGGCACATCCTCCAAAGTTGTTGAGCTTATCCTTTTATCCATTTAACTTTAAGTACTTTCTTTCCACATGGCTTATTAATCAACATGGTATATGAAGGAGATCAATCATTGTACTAGGATTAATATTACTAGCCAAATTTGCAAGATCCAAAGAAAGGTTGTGAGCATCAAAGCTATATCTTGATTACCATTTTCTCAACAAGGGCCTCATGGTCAAATGATTCTTCTCCATTATGATAAATTTAGTATCATGCATATTCCCAATCATACCAATTTTAGCTTGATTCACAACCATGGTGGGATTGAACTATGACTTCTTATAGTTAGGAAAAGAGGATGATTTTAGTATTAGAAGGAAATAAGGATCAAACAATGTTTAGATTTGATTAAGAAATTAGACAATGAGAAAGCACTTAAATCTAAAAACTAAATAAGATTCAAGAAAACCTTTAAACTACTTGGGTATCAAAGAATGATTTACATAATAAAAAGTTGAAAATCTACAAGTAGAAATACCAAGTTACAAAAACAAGAATAATCGTTATGGTAATAGAAAGAGAAAATGCTTCCTCTTAAAAAACATAACATTAAGTACCAAAACATGATTCAAGTACCAACGCATTCAAGTACCAAAGGAAACATTAAAGTGGTGGGATGGGAAGGGATCAACTTAGAGGGAGGATTATTATAACATCATTAGTTGGAACTTTTTAATTTCATCTCTTTGTGTTAAGTGAAGTTTTTCAATGTTTTTAATTAGAGTCACGGAGATGATGTTAATATACATTTAATGATGCATTTTGAAATTTATTTTAGTAAAGGGAGTCTCATTTTGTACATCTTTAGTAATTGTATTCTTATTCTTTCTTTCCTTCGTTTCATTTTAAGGTTTGAACCATTGGATGTTATGTTATAGATTATAGTTGTCTTCCAATTCTTTTTAAATCAAGTTAATAGTATGAAAATATTATTGATAGATGCAAATGAATTAAATTACAAGTTATATTTTAGATTTGTATTCTTTTTTTTATCTAGATATATTATTTACCAAAGTCTCATTATTATTTTTTAGATATATAACATGGAAAATGTAGATCATGTTCCACCTATGCTAGATTCTTTGTTTGCAAATGCTAGTAATGAGATAAAAAAATTAAGAGATTCATTAGCACAGGGTGCAAACCCGGGGATATATAATGAACCATGCATGTTAATATTGCATAGTCTAGAAAAACTAAAAGATGAACTTGAGAGGACTAGTGCATATTCCCCAGACAGAGTGACTGCTATTCTTTCCCACATGCAGGAAAAAGTATATGGTGACGTTCCCCTTAAACAAATACAAGATAGTGTCACCAAAGAAATGATAAAATCCACTTGTTTTCCATTTTATCAAAATGTGCGTAAGGTTAGGGGATACCAGGTCACTAGATGTGTTGATCATGCTATGGCCTCATTGATCTACCCACGATTTCTAGCAGCACATGGTCTATACCCAAACAATGACCAGATTCCATTGTATTTTGTTCAGCAGTTGTATGTTGAGGTCCATTTGGGCCTCAAAGTTAACTACCTAGACATTCCACCATATGTTGGTTAGGGGCATGGTAGGATTGCTGATAGGCCCACCTATCGTCAAGCAGATAGACCACCACCAGTGTTTAGGGTATTGGTTGGTGACAAGTCTCCTGCTCATCACTGACTCTAGCCCCCATAGCGGATATAGGAGTTGTTGTTGCTTCCCAAAGGAAGCAATTGACTATGGAAGTGACATTCGCGGCTGCCACCACTAGGATATCACGATGATCATGTAAAATTGATGTTGATATCTAGACATTCGATCCACACCATATTTAGCCTGATGGATACCATGGATCCTTTTACAATGGCCAAGGCATCCCTGCTCCTACACAGCTTGATGCACTTGCATGAGATATGGCACACATGACTCTGCATTATTTGGCTAAGGACTTGTTGGAGGTATATGCCAACATTGCATCAGACAATGGGATCAATATAGAGAATGTTAGAGATCATTTGAGATGCATAGGTCGTTCAGTTCCAGGATCCCATCACTCGGTAAGCACTAGTCATGAAGATCCACCCTCTGATTCATCACGGTAGGCTGCCTTACCCAGACTATGGGTTTTACTGATATGTTGATTGGTTCTAGTTCATCATCACCGGTGCCATCTCACCTTCATAGTCCTCTACATTCATCATTTCTGGCACGACATGGGATAGATCAAATGGATGCAGATATTGATTCGTCGCTTGATCATTTGGTTCATATGGTGGAGGTGAATGTTTCAGAGGACTTAGGTCATCCGATATTAGATGATGTGCATGTATGTGTGCATGTGCATGTTTCAATTCTTTTTTCATTATTTTTTAAATTTCTTTTTAACTAGATATTCATTTAAGTTGATATATATGTGTGTATATATATTGTTATAGGTGGACATACCTCTCATATCCTCCTAGCCTTAGTGAGATCGTGTGCATGATGCGATGTGACTCACAATGGATGAATCGCTATCAGTGGACATGTGAGTTTTCATAAAATATATATTTATGTATGCATAGATAAATACAAGTTGTAGATTGATATTTAAAAATACAAGTTCATTTAAAAATAACTTTCATAAAATTTATTTAATAAAAATTATATGTATTTAACACATCGTGTACACAATTTTATTTGCAGGGCTCAGCACATCCATCAGAGCAAGACCGTTCTCATTCAGATGGCCATTTGTCTAGGAGTAGACATTCTATTAGGCCATGCATTCTAGATTTATGATCTTTATCACATGTGTATTTGATTATATATGATAATCTTTAAAATAGTATTTGATATTTGATGATCTCTTACATTTGCTTATATGATATACATACATTTTCTTGTTTTTTGATCTTTAGTATTCGACATTAGATGATCTTTAATTTATATTTTGCTTTTATGATATATGTACATATATTTTCTTATATGATATATACATACATTTGCCTCTTTGCTTATAATATGTGTTATGTTTATATGTATTGAATTCTTTTACATATATGTGCATGTGTTTGCTTATGGTTTAAACATGTTTACACATAATATATGTATGCATTTGCTTTAAATATTCAATATACATACATGTTTTCTTATTTTATGATCTCTTACAACTTACATTTCCTTATATTCAATATACATTTGATCTCTAGTATAATTTTAGGGAAATCAATGCCACTTTATAATTAAGTTCATTCATGTTGATCACAATAAATATTTTTTTAAAAATGACTTAAGCAACATGAACCATTGAGTTGAGAGCAAGATATAATCTTTTTGACAAGTAACTTGAAATTCAATTCAAATTGTATCAAGCTATTATACATTTTTTACAAGTAACTTGAAATTCAATTCAAATATTTGATTAAGAAAATTTAATTCAAATTATACCTCTATTATACATTTTCGACAACTAACTTGAAATTCAATTCAAATATAATTAAGAAAATTCAATTCAAATTATACCTCTAATATTTATACATTTTTTGACACTTTACCAAAATTCTAAAATTACTAGAAATGTTGTGCATACCTATGAATTAAATAACAACAAACTCACAATGGAAATAACTTGTTTGTTTACTACTTGATTCATTTTAAACTATAGAGGATCTAGTTATTCCATGTACACTTGAATGTTTGATTCATGGGTAGATTTTGGAGAAGAAGTTTTTGCTCATTTATCAAGGAGGCAAATATTGGAGCTCGAAAACTTTTCATTTTTATCAATCAAGGCAAAATTTGGAGGATAATTTAACTCAGTTGGTAGAGGACTTGTTTAGAGTCATCTTTAAGTTGAAGAAGAAATGGGACAACAAAGAAAAAGAAAAAATGCATCTCAACGAAAATTGTCAAAAGAAGAAGAACAAAAGAGGCGTGATCAAAACTTGGAAAATTATCATAGAAAGAAAAAAGGTACATGCTTGTTTCTTCTCTCCCTCACTCTCAAGTGTGTGTTTAGTACTTTTACTTTGAAGGTTTCTAACCATCATTGCATAAATGACATATAAATGCTTTTAAATATCCTCCAGAGTCATCTTGGTCATTCAAGAGTTGCAATGTTTATATGATCCTTGACTCAATTCCTTAAAGCCAATTCTTTTTTTGTTTCAATATTTCTGGTAACGTGTCTTTCATATTTTGTTTCATCCCACTTCAATGTTCTCTGGAATTATTTTTATGTTTTATGCTCTAGGGATTCCTCAAGCGAAGTCGAGAGCCAAATCTAGATATTGGATGTAGATCCATTAGAAGAACATGGACATGAAGTTAGGAGGAGACCCAAGTTAGGACAATGCTTGTTGGAGAGAAGTCCAAGATCACTTCCTTCTACTAGTATGGATGAGCATATAAAATAGCATATAAACTACTCTCACTTATAGCTCATCATGTTTTATCAATTTGTTTGCTTGCATACATAAGCTTCATATATATTTAACATCATCTCACTTTTGTTGCAAAATATTTTGTGATACGTGTAGGAAAGGGCTCAACAAGCAGGAAGTTTTCATGCTCAAGTGGTAAATGTAGACATGATGGATCAAATGAATCTGCTCAAGTGCATGGTCCTTGAAGATAGGGAGGAGGCACAAGTTGAAACAATGCATGTTGGAGAGAAGTTGGGATCACTTCTTCGTACTCCAGGTATGGATGAGCATATAAAACTAGTTGATAAGGTGGGTAAACAAATTTCTCATAGAAATTTAGATCATTTACTTGAAATGGATATGGAGAAACTCAAATATTATGCCAACCAGCCTTATAATAAGAGAAAGAGGTCAATGACTAAATCTGTAAATGGAATGATCAATCATCATTTCAATCATCTTAATACACTTGAAAAAACCCAAATTGTTATCACGTTTACTTCTTCATGATGAGCTCAAAGAGTCATTACAATTGTTGGGTGTCCATTCATCATCAAATAAGAAGAAACACATGGGATTACAAAAGGATATTGTTCAAAATGTTAAAAAGGGTTTAGATTCCATTAGGAAAGGATCTCGAACTATGGATAAGGCCACTACAAGAAGGGTGATGTTGACATCTATTGTACATCAATATATAGCAAGAAAAAGAAAAATGTCATCACTTTCAACTGAAATTGGTTATAGTAGAGCCACATTGATAAAATATAAGAAAAAGAGAAAGTTTTTGGATGAGAGTTTAGAAGGCAATTGGGAAATTATGTGTAGAGCTCCCCATTCTAACAGGATTGAAGATGTTGTTAGGAACTTGGTCTCAAGTTTTTGGCATGATCAGACTCGTCCATCATCAAATACTAGAGATGTTATGAGATATAGATTGGACCTAGTATTTATGAAAATCATATCAAACATTGGCTAGACATAACACAATTTGAGATGTATATGAACTTTTGTAATGCATATCCTCATATAAAGATTGGGAAAACAATGTTTCAAAGGTTAAAGCCATATTATGTGAAGATAAACAAGTTTTTTGAAACTTGTTGTTGTCATTATCATATTGAATTTGATCTCTACTATCAGGTGTTTTGAAAGATGAGAGAAGAAAGATGCGGGTTTCAAAATGCACCTCCTAAACAGGAAAGTTTGTTCATAAAGTCTATATTATGTGATCATGAAAATGAACCTCAAATAAATTGCATAAAAGGAATTTGTGAGACATGTGGAAATTTGGCTAAATTTCCTTCAAGAATTGAGGATACTGACCTAACAAAGACAGTAAATTGCAAGAGGTAAGTACTATTTTTAGAGAGTTTATTTGTTTCAATTTCTCATAGATCAAATTATTTGGATTCTCTTTGATGTAATGTTTCATTGATCAAGTGTGGTTTATTAGTTATTCACATATTTTACTGACACAGGTACAAGTATGTAAAGTTGCAAACAAATTTTGGGAAAGAATCCACAAGGTTGATCTATGTAGAAGAGGAGATTCCCATTGGAAAATTTATGGAAGATTTTTGAAAATTGATACGACCATACATACATCATTCATTTTTTGCTAAGTGGAAGCACAACAATTCCAAACATTGAGAGATACTTTCCCACATGGAACAGTTCTATCAGTAGTTGACTTTGCAGAAAATTACTCCTTTGTACATCAAAAGGAGATTCAATCAGTATTACTTTTCAAAGCAGATCACTATTATGGTTCATGTGTGTTATCGACATGCACAATCAGAATTGGATGGTGTTGAGAGTACAGATGAAGAACGATTCATTAAAAAAGAATATCACTTTTATATTAGTGATGATAAAGAGCATGACACACTTTTTGTCCAACATTGTTTTACAATATTTTTTGAGAATTTGAGAAGTAGGGGTGTCAAATTTGAAAATCATTTTGTATGGTCAGATGGATGTGCGGCACAATTCAAATCTTCACGACCATTCTATGCACTTTGTAGATATCATAAAATCTACAAAATACCACATGTTTGGAGTTTCTTTTAGAGTGGGCATGCAAAGGGTGAGCATGATGGAGCAGGAGCTTGCATCAAACGAGCTTTAAGAAAGCATCAAATGAGTTATCCAAAAGATCATCTAGGCAATGCACATGATGTTGTTGAATGGTGCAAGAAACACTTTGAATCAAATGTGGTCGGCACATCTTTAAGAACAAACTGACACATTCCACATAGAGTGTTTTGGGTGATATTGGGTATGTATAAATTACATTAAATCAAAAATTTGAATTTATTTAAATTTTTAAAATATATATACATATTTTTTCACATAAGTTTTTTGTTGTACATATGTATCTAGGCGTGGATAGAAGATCAATGCCTGGATGCAAGAGGGTAGAAAAAACAAGATCTTTGCATTGTGTTAGGAGTTCAGATAGTCGCCATGGATGGATATTAGACACAAGGGATTACTCTTGTTTTTGCACTGAATGCATTGAGGGAAACTCTGATTATGCATGCAACAATCAAGAACTTGGATATGTTGCTAAATGGGATACAGTGCCACTACTTGTTTCAGAACACATATGATGAAGACGAGGAAGAAAGATTTGAAGACATTCCTTTGATTTCAATTGATTATGACCATATTTTAGGATTGGTTAGAAAAGGTACACGTGTAAGTTTTCAATAATTTAAATTTTATTATATATATCTAGTTAACAATCTTTAGAGACATTTCTAATTTTTTTAGATTTTTTTTTGTGTAAATTTGGTGTATAGGAGATGTTTTTGCAGTCATAGCAGAGCCTGAAAACATTGAAGGTGTTAGCTATTATTTATTGCATTGCACAGAAGAGAGGAATAAGCTAACCGAACTTAAAACAAGTGATGGAATGTTATTTCCCATAGGTGAGTTTGAATTTAAAATTTTATATATGTACATTGTATTCACATGTGCACATTACATTATAAACATTAAATATATATTGTACAAACCTTGTGCACAAAAATATTGCACACACGTTCATATGTCTTACCTTAGGTTCATGTTTACCATGCAAGTTTTGTTGTAGTACAAGGGACATATCTAAAGCAAGTCAAATTTGTTCAACATGGGATTCATTTTGTTGACTATCAACCTGCATTATTTCAAAAATATGTAAGAATAGAATCTATATCAAATTGAATCTAGTTTATAAACTACTAGGTTTATTTATTTTTTTAAATCTATTTGGTTAAAATTTGAAATTACAATGCAATAGTACTTAAATTTCAAGGAAAAAATTAGAAGTAGGTGTCCGTCTGACCACTCTAACTTCAATAAAATGATAATATATTTTTATAAGATCTTTGGTATAAGTAGACGACTCATGTTCCGATGTGATGCATTTTTTTGTAATTTTTTTCTAAGTAAATAATTAATTATGATTTTTTTATTACAACTTTTGAAAAATATAAAAAACTCGTATGTTTGGCCACCTTAACTTGGTCAACAGTTCATGAAATTCATTTTTTCCTTTTTAATCCTATAGTATGTGAAGCATATAATGCGACACATGTTTCAAATTAAAAAAATGTGATATCATTTGAAAGCTATAGATGTTTTTCAATTAGCCTATCAATTAGGACTTTAGTAGCAATTCAAATAGAAAATGAATAATAATTATTTATTAAATTCAAAACAAAGCATAATTTATATTGGTGGAAAAATAAGAATCTCCCTTAAAAAACCTTTTCATTTCATTAATTTTGGGTTAAAAAAAGGTTATCAGCCACATACCCTACACATACCCATCATATCACCACTTTTTGTCCCATCATGATCCTGCACATATCCTCTTAGGCCTTGTCATCTTTATTAGAACTTCCAAACAATTGATGTCTTGCATCTTTCTCCTGCATCACCCATTCATGATAAACATTGTCCCCTCCCATCCCTATTGATTTATCTTATACCCAACTGAGGCAATATACTTGACCTCCACTAGATTTTGCACACATCATTGGAAGTCACTATGCTCAAAAATCACTAAAAATCATAAAATATACTAAAAAAAACCATAAAAATCATAAAATGTCCTAGAAAAATCCCTAAAAATCATAATCTATCTTTAAAAAATCCATAAAAATCATAAAATGTCTTGAAAAAAATCCAAAAAAAAACAAATATTCCCAAAAAATCCAAAAAAAAAATCAAAACATGTTAGAAAACCCAAAAACATTTAGATAACTTTCCAAAATTGTGTCAATATTTATCAAACTACATTGCCTCTATGACTGGATGTAGGCAAGGCCATCTATCAATGTGCCCCCAAGGCATTAGGTCAATCTTTAGGTGTTATCAAATAAAATCATGAGTTATTCCTTTGTCATTGAAACAAAGTTAAGGGTCATGTCAAACTATGAGATTTCTATGCATTACTACATAGGTAAGGCCATCTATCATTGAGCCCTTGAGGCCCCCTAGGTTAGTCCTTTTAGGGTTCATTGAGTCAATCAAAATAAATAAGACACTGTCAAATAAGACACGGTATAATCATCTGAACTTCAAAATCCTAAATCAACAAGAAAAGAAAACCAACAAGTCTCCAAGTCAAATTAGTCATTTGTCAAATCAATCAAACCAGTAAAATCAACTATTCAAAACCAATGGTCTTACATAGGATGTGTGCTTCCTAAAACCAAACCTTCTCATTATCACACTTTGTCATTTTCCTTATACAGGTAGTTGCATGATCAAAACTATTTTTGACATCTTATACGACATGTTTCTTTTCCTAAAACCAAGCCTTGTGAAAATAATCAACCCATCACTCACTTCATCACTTAGCACACTGGCAAACATTTATTGGCAAATAATCTGAATGGTTATTGATCTTGTTGGTCTGTTTGTCTTATCTTTTGGATTTTCTTCGGTCATGTTACTAGCCACCTCAAGGATATCCCACGAATGATTTAGAGGAGTGATGATGTATCTTGAATCATCTTTTATTTGATTGTTGTATGTAGTTTGTCTTGACAAAAATACTGAGGAAACCTTGCCCTTAATATAAGTTAGGACATTCCTTGTCTGTGACTATATTTTCTACAGATGGATGACCTTGGACATCTTGATCTATGTCATACCATCATTTTTGTTGTCCATTTGTCACATTTTACCGCTCTATGATGATAAAGCACTTTGTAAAGCACAAGAAGCTTCATCACCTTCATCTTTTTTCATATCTCTTATTCATCTATCATTATCCATTCCCTTCATCATTGCATCTTTTCTTCATCATCCTTATCATTTTCTCTCTATCAGTTTTATCCTTCATCATCTAAGTCCTCTCATCCATTTCAAGAGCACACTCATGTTCTTTGAACTCGCAGGTCCTCTCGAGGTGGCATACCAATACCTCCTTTTCATCCTCTTCATTTTTTTTCTAACATTGGGGCATATATATTTTTTTGAAATAATGGACAGGCTGTATTGTCTCAAAGAGGGGAAAAATGTAGATGCATAAAAATTCCTTCATAATCACTTTTATCTATTGCATGACTTATTCCATTATCTGCATAGTCATATCTCTCATTGCATGCTTCATGTGATTACTTCCATATTGCCATATTCATAAAACCATTTGCATATCTCATCGATCCATTTAATTTAAATATATTTAAATAGTCATTAAATTTTCCTTTCATAAACACATTCACATAATCATTCAACCATTTCATAAGCGTTTACCATTATTCATAATTTGTTTCATTAAAAAATTTAAATAATGATTTATAAGAACCATTTGCATAGTCATTTTCACTAATTTTATTCACATGATCATTAAAAATTTCATATTTTCTATGCATTTATAAAAATTCATAAAAATCACACCTAATCTTTTATCCTCCATTCTTCCAAAAATGTGGACTCACCTCATGAATTCAATTATAAAATCAAGCTTCCTTAACACATTTCAATAGACATGAATTACAATCTTATTCTGATCTCAACCAATTCCGCAAAGCTTCTTGTGTTTTTTGCTTGTAAAATCTGAGAGAAAATGCAAAATATTGTGGAAGAGGATAACAATGGAGTGAATTTCTTGTGAATCCATAGGGTTTTTTCATATTATAGATTTTTTTATTGCATATGTTTTCATTTTAGAGAAACTTCATTGATGTCATGTTGAAAGGTTGATTTGGGTTTACAGAGTTAATAATTTAGCTCTTTCAATTTTTTTTGCATTACACTTAGATTTCACACCAACATTCATTGGAAAATACAAGATCATAGACAAATATTCTAAAAAGGGAAAAGAAAAATTAGTAATGTCAACATAAAAAATTTAAGCATCCACCTCAAATACTTTAGAAGATCAAGAAAATTACACAGCAAACTTTGATGTAGCTGATTATGAACAACCATCGAATCCTAGAGAAATAAAAAATATTTATGGAAGAGGTTACGAACTTATGAAACAACTTGGTTATAGTGGAAAAGGATGTGGTGCTAGAGAACAAGGTATTTGCATCCCTAGAGAGCCTAACACACAAGAAACAACTCATGGTCTTGGTTATTGTCCTTTGATAGAAATCAAACCAATAAACAATCCTTCACTTAATATCAACACTCTTACAAAATATTCTCTGAAATCAACTTTAACATTAGCGCATCCTAAACTGATAGACACTAGTGGTCTTGGTTATTGTCCTTTGAAAGAGATGAAAGAAATAAAGAAGCCTTCACTTAACATTAATTTCATCACACAAATAACTCCAAGGACATGTCTTAGTAATGATTGTAGTTCATTAGATTTTACACCCTCTTGTAAAGGAGCATACAAAATCTCACAATCTAAAGAGTCTTGTGTAAGTATGACATCCCATACTAAGGAAGAGATATCTTTGTCACAAAATAAAGGAAAAAATTCTACTATTTATCAAGAGAGTAACTTGTTGAGACTCCTCCAAGAACACAAAAGAAATTTTATTACAAGAGTTCATTCTTTGCATATCATAGATTTCATGGTCATTCTACTAACAAATGTAAGGCTTTGGGTAAAAAAAATCAATATCTTAAGGATTGTGGTGCTCTTCCTTGTGTTGCCACACCTTGTTCCTCTAATTTATCTACTAATTTCATGTCTCATCCTTCTCCTACACTCAATGGTGGAAAGGGGTTAGCTATTGGGACACTTTGTGCCAAAGTGGGATACTTTATGCCAATGTGGAACACTTTGCGCCAATGTGGGACACTTTGCGCCAATGTGGGACACTTTGCGCCAATGTGGGACACTTTGTACTATAGTGGGACACTTTGCACCAAAGGTGGATTCTTTATGCCAAAATTTAGCTTTGTCCTCATATGTCACTCATCAATTATCTTTCTTGGCTAGTTGACTACCTTCTATGTATATGTAAGAGAAAGCTTGGGATGTGACCAACATGCCTTAAGTGGGGTCACATGTGACGTAATGAGTTATCTTTAGTTATTTCATTTTGGGGGCAACCCCTTCCTTCTTATTTCATGACATAGGTATTTCAGAAACATATGACATGGCATAGGGGTTTCTAAGGAAAGCTCTCATGTCTTGGGAAAAAAATTGGCTACTTTAAAGAATTTTCTCACAACAATGGTGCTAGCAACCACCTTAAAGAGGAGGCATACATTGACACTCATGTTTCACTATGTTATTTTCTTTATTCTTGCAATGCATCATTTTCTTTATGGTGTCATTGGGCTTGATTTCCTCCAAGAATGTGATATTTATTTGACTTTTCCTCTCTTGAATACATTAGGAACAATGCTCCCTAAGAAGAATACCTTACACGAACAAAGAAAAATTCCCTATAACAAAACTCTTACATACATGACATTACAAAATAATTTACAAAAGGATTACATTGTGGTGCCTTATCAAAGATTTTAGGAGGATAACTTTGATATAGTATGGGAGGATAATATGATTATCTCATTTTCCACCTCATTGGGATAACTCACCTAGTGGATGAGCTAAGGTTCCACTACCCAGAGTGAGCATACATATTTGGGACAACTTATCTAGTGGATAGATTGAGGTTCCACTACCCCAAAGTGAGTACCATATGTTACAAACAAACAATCCCATTCAGTATCGCATTGGGATGGATGTGTTTGATCCTTTTTCTTTTCTTTTTCTTGGCCTTTAATAGGGTATGATTGTGTATCTTTGTTATTTTTGTATACTTAAGTGTCTTGAATGTCTACTTTAGTGTGAGTTTGACATGGGGTCATCCTCTCACTAAAGTGGGGGAAAAATGGAGTAATGAAAAAAGTATCCTTTTCCCTTGCTTGATTTGGAAATAATTGACCTTGAATTAACATAATAGTGCATTGGTTTAATGTTGTAATATGTTGTACACATTCACATTAATCTAGGGTCCCTTTTTAATAAAATTCACTTCTTTTTTTATTGAAACAAAGTGAATTACAAAGAATAAGAGCTACCAATAGGCAGCAAGGAGAAACAAAACTAACACAAGTAAGAAAGAGGCACAACTCAGCCAACAAAGTTGACACAAGTAGCACAAAAAAACCAACTATGGACAATCATTTCATATACTATATAACTTTACAATGACAAAACTTGTTATCAGACTAGAACTGAAGAACTTGATCTTTAATTTGTTGTAGCTAAACCATGGCCTTTGGATTCTTCTTACATAAAACCTATTGTTGTGAAAACAAAAAAGCCACCTAAAAAAGGATGTCAAAGTAAAGCCTTAGAGTTGTAGTTGCATGATAAGAGTTATTAGAGAAAATAGCTGAACATCTAGCCTTCCAAATATGCTTCAAAATGATTTGTCTAATAGAATTAGCAATAATATTATTATGCAAACCCAAGCCCTAAATGGCTTCTTTCCAGTCTAAATCATGAAGGAAAATAGCAGGAAACATTTTAAAAGCTGTTGCCCATTGTTTCTTGACATAAGTGCAGTCCCAAAATATGTGTTTCATGTTTTCAATATGCAAGCAATAAGGGCAATTAGCTGGCTGAACCGTTATAGATCTCAATCTATCTCCAACCAGAAGGTTGCAATGCAAAATATTCCATGCTAGCACTTGAGTATCAAAATCAACTTTCGATTTCCATATCTGAGCACTCAATTTGCTCCAAAGTTTAGGAGTAAACCTGCATTTCCACTTCTAATTGAGATGAGGAACAAGAGGCTATCTAGGTAGGAAATGAGAATAAACCTTTTTCAAAGGAAAATAATTAAAAGAACTAAAAGATAACCATTTCCAGTCCTTGACAAATTACAATCTTTGGGAGCGCAAATCTTCATAGAAAGATCAAAAGGAACTAAAGACTGTACAAAGGTCAAATTTTTTTTATATTTATCGCTCAGCCCATAGTGTTGTTTGAGGTGTTTCCATGAAGCCCAATCAAACCTATTAAAATCCCAAATATCTTTGAACCTGTGGATGCACTTTTTAAGCAAATAATAAGTATGTCCTGGGAAGCTAATAGCAAGTGGCTGATTGTGATAATTAATAATTCTATTCCACCAAATTGAAGCTGAAGCAAAACTAAAACCATGCTGCAAGGAAGAATTGTTCCACTTTAAAACCTGAGAAACTTGTTGCCAATCCTTCCAAATAGACTAAAGAGGAAATGAAGCTTTAACTTTAAAATAAGGATACATTAATATCTTTTCCAACCAATTGATTTTTGTCCACTTTTTTTTAACAATAGCTTCCATAATTTGATGACAAACTAGAATCTTCCATGGTTCATCCCCATTAGCAGCTCTAACAATCCATTTAGCAACAAGGAAAATTCCCTGAGTTTTAGGGTCTATAAGACCAAAACCTCCATGGTTCTTCGATTCAATGTAATGAGACCAAGAAGCAGCAATGAAACCAGGACTGCCATTCCATTTAGACCAAAGAAATTTCTAAATCATCTTATTTAATTTCTCATATCCTTGCTTGGAGGGCATCCAACAAGATGAGTAGAACACATGTGTGGCAATAAAAATTTTGTTAGCAACCTAGATTTTACCTGCCAAGGATAAGAATTTATTACCCTAGGTAAACAATTTGTTTTTTAATCTGCTTAAAAACCATCTCCACATGTTTGAAAGGGAGACCCCTAACCCAAACGGTATGCCTAGATATCTTGTAATCTCCCCGTGCTTAATAAGCTTCCACTCTTTGGGAATCCAATGTGGAATAGAGCTAGTTTGAGACATCAAAAACTCAGTTTTATTGTGAGATAATTGGGAGCTAGAAAATTCACAATACATATTTAAGACGCCCATGGTGTTATTTAATTCTTCTTTAGAATTTTGCAAAAACAACATGTTGTCATCAGCAAAATGAGAATTAATAACTACCTTATCCTAAGGAATGGAAATACCTTTGATAAGCTTCATTTGATTATCCTTTTGAAGAAGGTAACCCAAAGCATCAGCTGTGAGAACATACAAGAAAGGAGAGAGGGGATACCCCTGTCTTATAGAACATTGTAGCTCAAAGGAAGGTGTAATAGCACCATTAATAACAAGATGGGCATTAGCATCTTTAAATAACATTTGAACATGCTTTTGGATCCTTGGACCAAAACCCAACCACTGCAGCATTTTAAGAATGAAACGCCAACGAATTCTATCATATGCTTTATCAAAATCCAGCTTAGCCAATAAAACATTTTGGCATGATTGTTGAGCCCATTTGACAGTCTCCCAAGCCAGCATAAGATTATCAAGAATAAATCTTCCTTTAATAAATCCTATTTGTTCAGCTCTTACTATTCTTTGCACAACAGGTTTAATTTTGATTGCTAAAGCCTTAGCAATAATTTTATAAGAGGTGTTCAACAAAGTAATAGGTCACCAACCAGCAATAGTATCTTCATTTTTCCCTTTTGGTATAAGTCTGATTAAACCCTTATTGATTGTAGGGCCTAGAGAGCCCTTTTGAAGGGCTTCCAAATAAAACATATAAAAGTCATCTTTAATATGGGGCCACATAACTTGATAAAACTCAACTGGAAGACCATCAAATCCAAGACTTTTATTAGTTTTCATAGAGAAAAGTGCACGTTCAAGTTCTTCCATAGAGAGAACTCAATCCAAAAATTGAATATAACTTGAGTCAATCATATTAGGAATAAAGTCCTTTACATCATCTTCCAATGCTTGCTGAATATCTTGCCAAGTATCCTCTTCTTTAAATAATTTCTCATAGAAACTATGGAATAAATTAGCAATTTCAGCAAGGTCAAAGAGTAATCTATCTCCATTCATAATAGCCCCAATGTTCTCCTTTCTAGCTTTATAATGAAGATAGTTGAAGAAAAAATTGGATCCTTTATTCCCTTCTTTGATCCAATGAAGTCTAGCTCTAATTTTGGCTCCCTAAGCCTTATAATGGTCTAATTTACATAGTTGTGTTTCAATAACAACAATAATGTTTTGAGTCTTTTCATTATGAAGATCCATATTTAATTTTTTTCTAGCATGTTCCAATTTCCCTTGAAGAGATCTCTCTTTTCGTTTACGCCTCCAAGCCTTCCTTCTACCAAAGGTGTTGTAAAGTGTTGTATTACACTTTCACACTTATCTAGGGTTTCATTAAGTAATTGTGGTTAATTAAAATTAAATATCCTATTTAATTCAAATTTAAGCCTTAATTGTGACACCTCCCAAAGATCTATCCTGACACCCATAATTCAAATTGCATAACACTTTTTTAGGAAAAATCAAGGTCCTAGAAAATGGTGCTAGGACCCCTTCACCCTATTGGCTACTTTAAATAAGTTTCTCATATAAATGGTGTTAGCAACAACTTTAAAGTGGGGGCATACATCAACACTCATGTTTCAATGTGCAATTTTCTTTATTCTTGCGATGCATCTTTTTTGTAGTGGTGTCATTCAGCTTGATTTCCTCCAAGAATGTGATATTTATTTGACTTGTCCTCTCTTGAATACATTAGGCATAATCCTCCCTAAGAATAAGACCTTACACAAACAAAGAAAAATCCCCTTTAACAAAAATCTTAGATACATGAAATTACAAAAGCATTTACAAAAAGCATTACACTGTGGTGCCTTAACGAAGTTTTTAGGAGGATAAATTTGATATAGTATGGGAGGCTAATATAATTCTCTCATTTTCCACCTTGTTGGGATAACTCACTTAGGAGATGTAGACTAAGGTTCCACTACCCGAGAGTGAGCAAACATATTTGGGACAACTCGCCTAGTGGATAGACTGAGGTTCCACTACCCCAGAGTGAGCAGCGTATGTTACAGACAAACAACCTTATTTTTCATCGCATTGGGATGGATGTGTTTTATCCTTTTCTTTTTCTATTTCTTGGCCATTAACAAGGTATGATTATGTATCTTCATTATTGTTGCATACTTAAGTGTCTTGAATGTCTACTTTAGTGTGAGTTTGACATTGGGTCATCCTATCACTAAAGTGAGGGAAAATGTTGTTGGATCTCAGTTATGATCATATGGTTTTTCCTTGATGACAAAATCCCCTTCAATTGATTCTACTTGTTGACAGTTTCAGATTGGTTTCTCATGCTTTATCTTGGTACTGTTTTGTCTATATGGTTTACTTGTCATTAGCATTCAGTGGACAATTTACTTTCAGAATTTTAATATCTTATGGTACTAATCAGTTTGAGCTTCATGTAGTCTCTGGTGATAGAAAAAGAACATATCAACGTGAGAATGCTAGGGTCTCCCTGATCCTTTCTTTCTGATAAACATCTGTGTTTCCTATCGGAAAGACATTTTTGATGTCATAACGATTAGATGTTACATACAAGTAGCTTTCGGCATGACTTTCGCGTGGTCTTGGCAATAGTGGAAAGGTCTATCAACATGAATTGTGTTCACCACTGAGAGGTCTTACCGAATGAGTCGGGTCTCACCAACTAATACATGAGGTGGCTCATTGATGTAAGAAATCCCTATCGGCATGTTGTTTCATTGAGCACTTTGTGTCTTAGCGACTAGCACATTAAAGATTCACTTCGGCCAGACTTGTTACTTTCGGTATGAATTCACAGCGAGATTGGTATGTCACACCGACCACCATTGAAAAATTATATATTGGCATGAGTTTAAGGCTTCAGTGAAGGGTCACAGCAAAATTGTTAAGTCTCACCAACCATATGCATGTGGACGTCTATCGACAAGACATTCACATGGTTTTGGCGACCGAGGATGAACTTTTCGACAGGATTTTTGTTATCGGGGTAATTTCTCATCGAACTTGAAATGTCTCCCTAACTAATGCATATGGAGGTTCATCAGCAGAGCTGGGTGGTATCAGAATAGGTCTTGGCGAAGTGGTTTTTTCTTGCCGACATCACATCTGGGGTTTCACTTCAGCCAAACTCAATGTATTTAGTATATAGTCTCACCGAAGACATATTGTCTCACTGACTGTGCACCAAAAGGTCTTATCGGCAAAGGTTGTGGCTTCCCTGAAATGTCATAATGATTTCATGGTGTCTTACCAACTTGTGCATAAATACTTTCGGTATGACTCAAGCATTCTACGAGAGGTCTCCCCGATGACAGTATGCTATAGCAACACTCATAAGAATGAAGGTTACTTTTCAGTGAGAGAATTGTTGTGTCTTGCTAACCACTAATAATGAAATACATTGCAGTAAGACTCATGAGTTTTGATGTAGAGTCTCAGCAAACCTGACAAGTCTTGGCAACAAATTCTAATGAATGACTTTTGGTGAAAGGTTGGTATTGCCTCAATGACTCTTAGTGGATAAATTTTTTCAGTATGACATAGTGTGCTCTCCAAGAGGTCACCCCGACTACACATTGTCTTGGTGAAGGCGGATAAAGGACACATCTTGGCGAAAGTGTGTTTTTGTCACAACGACTTAGAATGGATAAGGTTTAAGTCTTTCAGTGAAACACAATGAATTATTCAAAACATTTCCCTGATTATGGATTGTCACAGCGACACCAGATGAAAGAAAGGCTTTCGGTAAAACAAAGCATCATCTATGAAATGTCTCCTCGACAATAGAATGTCACAGCGACACATAAGAGATAAAAGGGCCTTCGGTGAAACTTGATGTGGTTTGCAAAAGGTCTTCCCGACTTCTCTGGGTCATAGTGAAAGCAAATAAGGAAAAAGAAATGCAACTCACATAAGGTCATAACAAATCACAAAGAACACGTGGTGATTGTTGTCTTAGCGAATGATTAAGACTCATACACTGTGGCCAGCATGGATTTTTTCAAAGTATAGTTGCATGTTGACATCTTTGTTTGGTATCAAATCTCTGGCAAGATATTCTCTAAGATTCTAGAGGTTATGATTTTTTGTTGTGGGCAGTCATGGCTTTGATGAAAATCTTTCAGTTACAATTTGAAATCTCTTGACTCAGCGTAGAAATTAAAGTTCTCTAGATATGCATTACTCTTATTTTTACCATCATCTACACATCATCATTATCTAGCTTTAGATTCTAAAAATAGCAAGAGTGTTTCAAAATCTTGTGAAAAATGAATTCTCTAAATATTTTCCTAAATGACTGACATACTTGAAATGTATATAATAACTAGTGTTGAAAATAGTGGAAGTGTTGCTGGCCTATAATTCTGAGAGATAGCTATTTTGGCCATATCAAGAGATGGATTGAAATACTCTGTATTAAAAATCTAAAAAATAGAGAGTTATGAGCTTACTAGAAAATAAAGAGATCCTCTAATATTGTTATTGTTCTGAAAATAATTTGAGGGGTTGGTGCTCCTTGAGATAGATATCTCTAAATGAGGGATTGGTGCTCCTTGAAATTTGTGTTTCAATATGAGGGGTTGGTGCTCCTTGAGTTGGTGCTCAAAAATTAGCCTATAAGGCTTTGTAAAAAGTGGTCGTTGAAGATTAAGCCAATAAGGCAGGTTAGGAGTGGTTTTTATACCCCTAGAGGGTTTTCCACTCGAAAAAATCTTGTGTCTCTTTGTTCTTTTGTGTGCTCACTATTTTTCTATGTTTTTGTTGTTTCAGTTCACTGTTGGGATTATTACTTTTCTCAATTCTATTTATGAATGATTACATTCAACTCATGAATGCATTAATCAAAGTAATATTGAGATCAAATCTAAGCTATGTTTTTGAATATGTGAAAATTGGTCAAATCTGTTAAGACAATGATTCAACCCCCCCTCTCAGTGTCATTTTAACTCCAACAAATGTAGTAACAAAAAAAGTATCCTTTTTCCTTGCTTGATTTGGAAATAATTAACATTGAATTAACCTAATATTTCCTTGGTTCAATGTTGCAATATTTTGTACACATTCACATTAATCTAGGGTCCCTTTTTAATAAAATGTACTTAAATTGTACCTTATTTAAGGTGTTGTGTTGCACTTTCACACTTATCTAGGGTTTCATTAATTATTGTGGTTAATTAGAGTTAATTAGACCCTTTAATTCAAATGTAAGACTTAATTGTGACACCTCCCAAAGATCTATCCCGACATGCATAATTCAAATTACATAACATTTAATTGGGAAAAATAAAGGTCCTAGAAAATGATACTAGGACCCATTTTCCCTAGGTGGTGAATGGGTCCTCCCTTTATAGGACCTCCCTTTATCAACATATTTCTAATGGATTTTTAATGATCTTTCACCCCTTCAAGGCAAGGTCCTAGAAAACAATGTCAGGACCCATTCGTCCTAGGTGGCGAATGGGTCCTCCCTTAATGAGGACTCCCTTTTTGAATTTCATTTTGGTAGGAATTTAATATTTTTTGTTTCCAAATTTGGTGTTAGCTTGAATGGTTTGAATCTTGGGTTCTTGATTTAGTATCTAGATAAGGGGTTAATTCACATTATTTCACCTAGCAAGTTTATGAGACACCCTAGAAACTTCTAGAGATCATTATAGAGAACTTCAAGAGCATTTTTAAAGTCATTTCAAGGCATATTATCAAGATTTTATTGCAGCAATTCAAGATAATTTCATCATGACAAGGGTTTAGTGCATTCATACGTGTTGAGCTAAGAAAGTTGATGTAGCATTGAGGATCTATTGCCACCATTTTTCACATCTATTCAAGATCAAGATTTACATTCTTCATGGCCACTACATGTTAGATTGCGGATTTATATTCTTCCAAGACATATTCCAAGGTATCAACATTGTATCATTTCATATTCATGCTTCAATTACAGTATTTCATCATTTGGTTTAATTACCTAAAAGGGGTTTGACTTAGTAAAACCCCTATTCACTAACAATCAACAAGCTTTTATTCCCTTGATTGTGTGTTTGTAGATTTACAAGTTGAAGATCAAGTGGAGAAGAAGTTTAGAGAAAAGTTACAAAAGTTGTCAAGTTGCAAGATTGACCTTCAAAGTGCAAGAACAAAGAATTGAAGCTAAAAAATTAAGTAAGAGTTTTTGGGAGCTAACAATTAGGAATATGAAAGTACAGACATTGAAGTACAAGACCCGAAAGTCAATTTTTCAAAACCTTAAAGGACCCATGTGCCACTAAAGTTGAATGAGTCCTCAATAGAGCTTGAAGTAGTGAAAACCTGGGATCTGGGAGTGTTGACTGAGGGGAATAAAACCCAAAAGTCAGTTTTTAGAACCCTACTAGGGACCCATTCACCACTAAAGGTGAATGAGTCCTCTATGGCCTAAAAACAAGAATTTTTCTACAAGGTACACATCATTTCAAGCTCTCAAAACTCCCCTTTTCATTGCTATAATAGTTATGGTCAATTTTTTATTATTATTTGCATCTTTTGGCCCTCATAATTGAATGAAACATCCACCCAATGAAAATTAGTTTCATCATTGATACCCTATTGATGGTGAACCTATTTTCTATGTTTCAGTATATTACCTAGTGTGATGTGCACACCTAAATATGCACCACAACTAATTGAGTTTCATATTATAATATTATTATTCAAAGTGTATGGCACATCTCTTTCTACTATAGCATCTTCCCCACACCAACTATAATAGGCTTGAGGTTTTAGTTTTAGATGGATTATATTTTGGATACTTTGAAGTTGATGCTACAAATCTTAAGCTAAAGTTGTTAAAGTGGTGAAGTAGCTAAAAGCAACATAAAAACATTGATAAAGATAAATTCCTTAGTTAATGAACTATCATGCCACCTACCTTTTCTATGTATCAATTTCTTATTGATTTTATTTTCCTACAAACCGCTTTTCTTGAAATACACTTTTAAGCTAGTATGCTTGGAGACTACTATTAGGTAAACTAGAAGGACTAGAGACTTTCAAACTACCATCTATATAAATAACTATCTTAAACTAGTGTTTAGGTTCAAAATAAAAGGATATTGGCCCTACATCTACCATACTAGTAGATTTAGAAGCATGTTTATTTTCCTTTTGAGAACCACCTCAAATTATACGAGGCATGTTTCTCTTTGTTTTCCTCTACTCCTCCCTTAAAAAATTTCATGGTTGTAAATCACATATTTCTTCACACTCTTTGCAACCTTCTTTGACTTAACCTATTGCTACATCTCCCAACCCTCATTGTGATAAATGTAGGTATGCCATAAATGGCCTCATTATCACAGATTGGATTCATGAAGGGAAGGGGACTCT
Organism: Sequoia sempervirens; assembly: GCA_007258455.2. Taxonomy (NCBI): domain Eukaryota; kingdom Viridiplantae; phylum Streptophyta; class Pinopsida; order Cupressales; family Cupressaceae; genus Sequoia; species Sequoia sempervirens. The sequence continues at coordinate 552,036,545 of VDFB02000015.1, forward strand.
AAAGTTTGAGGAAATCAATTTAGGCTTATCTAAAATAAATCATCGTAGTTAATCAAAATAGCTATGTGCATATATTTCATTTCCATAGTAAGTTTCATTTTTTTCTTATAGCTAGTGAGAATATAACATAATGTTTCTATAGGGAAGAGTCAAATTATTCAATTTCCTACACCTTCTTTCTCACCTATAAGTTTTCATTAACCTTCTTCAATTAAGGCATGTAAAGACAACCCATTAAAAGATGATAAAATAGTAACAATGTTTTAAGAGGTCGTGTTTAAGATTTCTTGGATATTCCATTAGCTTTTCCCTTTTTATATTTCTTATATTGTTATTTTCTATGTGTAGCTCAATATTTATATTTTTTATTTGAAATCCTTTCATGGCAATATATAGAAACCATATACATGTGAATGCAAGCTATTGAGGACCGAAAATGACACTAAATTAATAATTTTTTGTTTGAAAAATATTGTTAATTGAGTCTAAAGTAATAATTTGAAATACTTTATATAAAATATGAATGTGGCTTAAATATACATTCACTAATAAATAGTTTTTTATTCATAAAACTTTTATTTTTATAAAATATAATTGTTAGCTACCAATACAAAATAATGGTGCCTATTTGTCTTCACTAAAAGTGCTTAGCATGTGTGTTGCCTCTGTCTTATTGTTTCAAAGCTACGCACATTTGCAGTAAATTAATAATAATGTATTTTATTTATATCTTATTTATGATAAAAAAAAGTTTTATAGGTAAACAGTCCATATTTAGATTTTAACTGTCTGATAATTTCTACTGTAAGAATGAAAAGAGCAAGAGCAGATAATGAATCATAAGACGAAGAGAGGCGGCTGGATAATAAATCGCCATGTAATCCAAAACACAGATGATAAGAATTATTAGAAAATTTAATATCTTTAAGCCAATACATGAAGGACATCTACACTAAGGAAGCCTGCAATCGAGGCTCCTCAGCGTTTTTCGACTCCTGATACCAGCCATAAGCAGATGAAACAAGCCCCCAAATCCCTAACAGCATTCCGATCACTTTCAACGAATTTATTTCATCGTCGAAGATAATCAGACCAAAAATTGGTATAATCGGCAGTGCAAAAGTGCTGACCACCATGGAGAACAAGGAAGACACCATGCAAACGAGTCCATAAGTTCCCATAACGCACATCTGCCAGCTTATGGCAGACCAAACCAGCGTCATACGATATTCCGTCTGCCCCGCCTGAAAGCGGGCCTCTTCTGTAATAATGTGTTTAAAGTCTCCGCTACAAAGCAATCCCACCACCGCAACGCTGCTCGCCACAGTGCAAATCAACGCCTGCGTTTCTGCTACCGCCATGAAGCTTGGCTTCTTGAACTATTTTTAAATATTAAGAAATTCAACAATTAAAAAACTTGTGAATAAAAATAGAACTGTTAAGTACCAGTTTCATATAAGTAATGTGTAAAATTACCAATACCTTGTTAAAAACAAGCTGTAGTGATGGGTGAATAAACCCATGGAGCGCGGATCCCAAAAATGGTGGAAACAATTCCCCATTTATATTCCCCCCTTTTAATCCCTTGGGGACTTTCGCCCTTGGCTTGGATGCCGAGTAGAACTGCGCCTAAAATAATTAGTACCAAGGAATTTATAACGTAATGATTTATTCTCTGCTTCACTAACAGGATTGAAAACACCGACGTGAAGGCCAGCTGCGTGGCGCAGAGAAGAGAGAAGGTGGAGACGGGCAGGTAGTAAAAGCCCATCGAGTAGAGAAAATTATTGGCCGCCACCAAAATGCCCAATGCTGTACAGGTGCTTAGATACTTGATTTTGAGAGATCGGCTGGACAAAGAGGAATACTGTGTCGGTCTAATGAAGAGAAGAGGGAGAATTAATAATGGAGAACCCACAGATGTCAAAAGCGTTCTGAGCCAATAGCTATGACCTCCTTCATGGAAATAATATCTAGCAAACAGCGATCCAGTTGATCTCCCCCCCACACTCGCAATTACACAAAGCGCCACTACTGCCGCATTACACATTTTCCTTTCCTGTACTCTGCCATTTTCAGGAGAATTGCTTGTTTCATGACTGTTGATCATCGTGGGCACTTAATAAGATTTTAAAGCCAAACTACCTGCCAGTTATTAGAGAAAATAGTTGCATCATTAGACATATTTGTAGTTATGTAATGGCCTTAACGATTTCCAGGGATGCAAAGTGTGAATTCGTGTTAGTAATGAAGTTCATGTCTTTGTCGATGAACGGACTCAGAGTATGAATGCGAATCCGCCAGAGGAAAAATAATGATGGGATTGTTTTAAATATGGCAACGAATTTTGTCTATTCTTAAAGGTGTCACTTTTAGCACTCCTTCATATTACGTCTGTGTAAATATAAGATTGGGCAAGCTCGTGACTTTGAATGTCACGTAACGGGCGATTTACACTCAGCCTAAAATTTCCTTCTGTCCCTTCCCCTTATCTCATGGCTGGGAACAGCTTGAAAGCATCCTCCAATTAATGTAGTGTATGAACAGAAAATAAGTTAAAAAAATCCTATTTAATTCTTTTTTTAAATCAAACTCTGAAATATTAGTCTTCGCTCTGATACAAAGTCTGTCTGAACGAAAAGTTGAAAAAAGAGTTCACTTTTATAATGTATAATACTAACATAAAATAAGTTTAAAAGCGACATTAATTAATTGTCCATCTCTTACTTCTATTTATAATTAGAGTGTTCTACGTAATAATAAGTTTAAAAAATATTTTTTGTGTACATTTAATTTACATATTTTCATCGTATTTTAATTTTATTATAATTTATTCTTGGACATTGATTACAATCTTTAAATTTTTCATTTATTATTATTTTATTAGATCCATGGATTCATATTTGATCTAAGTAAATTTTATAATCATAAATTTAAATTTGAATTTTTAAAATTTTAATTTTGATTTAAAATTGTATCAATTTTTTTTTAATTATTGTACATTAATTTAATATTTTTTAAAAAGATTTATGATATATTGTTATATTTGAAGATGTTTATTTATTCATTGGAAAACATCCAAGACAAATTATTGAAGAGGGTTGTAATAAAGAATCTGTAAGAACATTATAGTAGCATTTATCAAAGAATTTCATCATATTACGTTGTCCCAACTCAATTAGAGGTCACTTGTTATCAATTCAACTAGTGATCTAGATCACTAAAGAGAATAATAAATTACCCAAAGATGTTTCTAAATATAATCATTCTTTGCAAAAATTTAAATATTATGTAATCAAAGATATTGAATTTCAAAAGTCAAATTTCTAATCCAGATATAATTGAAAATTAATCAATTTATAAATTTTGAAGATGTTTTTAATCAACATCTAAATTTTCACCATTATGACAAATTGATTCCTACTATCTTCTTTATCACTTTCTCATCTCTAAAAACAAATTAAATACTTATGAAAAATGAACTAAATTCCATATTAATTCAAATATCCAATTTTATTTCCAACTCATAATTTTACTATTGCATGATTACTTACTAAAAAAATATGTATGTACAAGGTTATTTATATTCCCAAAATTTCACATAACATTGTGTCTAGGTATTGGAAAGTTTGTCTTAATTCCTATTCTCTCAAAAAGTATCGAGAAAACACACTTTCTATGTATTTACGAACATCATATTTCTATGATTCGTAAGAAAGGAAGCCTTTAATCATACTTTGGAGGCCAAGGGTCCAATAAAACCTTAATCAATGAAAATTTTAGACAAAAAAAAAAAAACTTAGAAGAAATACTATACTAGCAGTTGCACCGGAAGAAGGTGCAATAGTTAGGCTGATTGTAATTTATAAAATATTTTACATGGTTTTGAATAGCTTTCTAATAAGGAGCATCAAGGAAAAATTTTCCACTCAACACATATAAGTTCAATTGAGAAAAAAAAATTGTCAATATCGTTGAGTTGAAAGTTGTAGTTTAAACTTCAAGCACTACACTTATGCATTAGTACAATGACTGTATATGCATACGCTTTTGGCTTTTGTTATGTGGTTCAACACATCATCTCGGCTTGAACATAATAACATGAGTCACAAGAACACCACCTAATACATAATATCAAAATCGTGTTAGCATTTAGTGATTGTCTCATATGACCTGAATTTCATGAAGGGTTTAAAATTTATGCTTGCATTGGGTTGTGGATCCCTTAGGTTGGGCATGGATCTCGTGGTGTTGTCAAAATATTACCCTATTGTTATCAACAACATGCAATATAGAGGCTGATACTATTATTTTAATTATGTTTTGTTCTTGGATACACAAATATAAATGTGACATGCTTACATGTTATCATTGTACCAACACTTGATAAAGGAAATGTCTTAAAATAAATTTGTGGTTATAATGAAACCTTTGAAACTATAATTTGGTAGAATGATGGTGAGATTCAATTGTAGCTAGGTAGACATAGATGTTTCAAGAGTTGGGGATTATGCATTAATTAAATGTCTGAAATTAACTATTTTGGTTAAGATGAGCTACTTCATAATGCAATTATATATTTGTAGCATAACCTAGACACTTGTTGAATGAGGTAAATGGTTTTCAATTAGTGACTATAGTGAAAGTAAGAATAATGTTTTACCATTCTAGACATAAAGAAAAATGAGTGTTTATTAAATAAATGTTATGGACTCTTTTTTTCAAACATTTATCTTCCATTGAGAATAAATAATGATATTATATGATTGTAAATAAAAATTATAAATGTTATTATGTTATATATTAATATTATTATATTATAGTTTAAATATAAATTTTAAAAATAGATGAAACCAAAATTATATTTTCTACAAATCATTAAGAATTTACTTAAGAATTAAAGTCAATAAATAAAAAGCTTTAAAATTTTGAGAACCCAAAATCTCATAAGATAAAAGTGACCTTTGTTCATAAGGAGCACTAAAGAGGTCCCCTTGATGAGCAAGTGTTTTGTTATTCTTGATAGTCCTTAAACTTCCAAAGTCAATTATTGTTGAAACAAAACATTTTTTGAAAAAAAATAAAATCATTTTTTAAGGTATCATGGTTAGAATCTTAGATGTAATATTTTTGATAAAAGTTGTTCTAAGATGTTAAAAGAAATCAAAGTTTATTTTGTGTTAATAGTTTTAATGGAGCTTTTAGTTCTAGTAATAGTTTGAGATAATAAAATGTTAAGCAAAAGACGTTCAATTGGAAAAAAGTAACCACCTGGTTGAAGTCAAAAGCTAGAGTTCTTCAAAAATTCAAAATGTTATATTGAAAATTAAAAAAGTTACTTTGATTATTATTTGATCAAACATGTGTTTAAAAAGCATAAATCATAAAACCATTGATTTGACAACAAAGTTTAGAATCTGTCACCTTTGAACTAAAGTAATAAATTACCATCCAAAAATCATATATTTAATTTATTACACTATTGTCATATTACCATAATTATATAAAATCTTTATTATTTTCCTTAACCACCCAATCAAAAAGCTTTATAAATTCTCATATAATTTTAAATAAAAAACTTTTCAATTTATAATTGTAAACTCAAACTATACTCAAATAAACTTTAACTTTCATATAAAAATAATTATAATCAACATACAAACATAGTATGAATATTTGGGATTCACTCTTAAAGGTTAGATATAATCTAAATATTAAATTCATATGCATGAGGCATTCTTGCAGGTCGATCTTTCATACACAAGTTTGATCTTGGGTGAGGTGACTCAATCCCATGGCTCACAAAAAAAAAAAAAAGAATTTCTTTCTAAATTTTACACAATATATAAATTGTAGTCACAAAACACAAAATACTTTTTAAAAAAATTACCCCAAAAAGACTAATACTTTCATCAAAGCCTGCTTGTAACTCAAATTTTAAATCTAAACACTTATTCTCACCAACTCGAGTTGAGCATTAATTTTTTTTAATAAAGGCAGATCTTTTTCAGTCTGTTTCATCTCCAGGAATGAGCTTATTCCAAAGAGGGATGAGTTTAATGTTTTACACTGAAAGGCAAAACTTTCTATCAAAAATATTACAACTCCTCCCACTCTTCCCATAGCCTACTCAATTTCCAAAATTGCCTATAACACCTCTGTGACTTTGTACGCCTCTACAAAAAAAGACACCTGCCTAATCCATTTCTATAAGAATGGAGTTTTTTCTGAGAGTCCATCCAATCAAATAAGCTGCAGTTGCAGCAAGTCCTCCATTGAAGAGAGCCACTAACACAGAGGTAACATAGTTATGCCCCATGATTTTGGCTTGGAATTAATGAGCTTTGGTTAAAATTTTCATGCTAAGCTTGCTGAACAAGTAGGCCAATTATGCAATACTGTTGTAGAGTTAATAAAACAACAATTATTCATCTTCATTCTTTAGAGCAATAATTTCATGCTTCAATAATTTAATGCTTCCATGGTCTTGAAAGAAAAGCCTGCAGGAAAATTGAAACAAAAGTTATAGATCTCAGAGCATCATATTTCTCTCATCTTGAAATTTTGCAAAAATATAATTAGAAATTTTAAGGCTGGCTCAAATACTAGTTTGGAGGAAATAAAATCTGCAGCTTCTTTTGCTTGAGGAAACATTTACTGTGGTAGTGAAAAAAGCAGATTCGTTGTTTGGGGATGTTCAAACTACCCTCACAGTCATAGAAAAACAAGGAAATGACAAAATTTGTCTGAGAAAGCTCGGGATTAGAGAGAAATGGCCATGAAATTGTAATTTGCAAGTGAGATAGCTATTGTTTTCCTACATCTATTTTTTTCCACAAGTATTTGTCAGAATGGCATTGGGTTTTAGAGCTTGAAATTTTGATAGGCGCCCTAATCTCTATTCCAGCCCTCATTTGCAGATCATTGATATTGAAGGGGGTTGTGCATATTCCAGCCCCATCTTGAGTGTTTTCTGACTGCAAGTAGTCAAGGAGGCATTCATGGGCTTTTGCTGGTCAGTTCATGGTAGTGTGAGCAGTTTGGAGAGGTCCTAATCTTTCTTCAGCCTCATCATCCTCTTTCTATTCACTATGGGTAACATTAACAGAGGCGTGTGTGATTTGTGCTTGGCGTGAGCTTTCAGACCTGGGCGCATACTTGTTCCATCAGATTTGACCCTGTTGAATCAGCATGTGGGGGTTTGTGGCAATAATCTGCTGTTATGAGGGTCGCTGAAGGGTACAGAGAGTGGACATGTGCATTCTCCAGGTTATACTCAGCTTATTAGCTACTGCCTTCCTTTTCCAGTTGAGGCGTACAGTCCAGGTTAGGGTATTATAGTTTAAGAATTTTTATTGCTATATAGAGAGTAATATATCATTTGAATGTCATTGACTCTTGTTATCCAATATCAACTGCCATTTATCAATAAATCTGGAGGTTACTGTTGCACCATCTGAAAGTAGTATAGCTGCAGTTGGTATCAATGATTTCCTACCTGTATTTCAGTCATTTTGAATTGTAGGAAATATGAGTTTTAATATGAAAATCTGCCAATACATTTGAATATGTTCTGTGGTTATTTCATCGCAATGTATTGTGAAAGTTTGTCAAAATGATTTCATGTGTTAAGCTGGAAAAATCATTTTAAAATTGTGTGCAAATAAGCTGGGGATTTTATAGGAGAGAGCGGGGTTGAGGCTTGGATGCAGGATTGCAGGGGAGTGAAAATAATGGATTAAAGATTTGTATTAAGTGGAACTGTAGTAATTTCTGTCAATGCTATCATTAGAATTGGGTTCAAAGTTAGATTTGAATATGTAAAGAATATGCCAATTTCCAAAGATGGGATAATGATTGTAGAAATGGTGATATTGATGGGTGTTGGTGTAGGTAGAGGCAATAAAATAGGATGCAGCAGAAACATATCGGCTAGGTAGTTACAAAAATCAAAATTGTAACTCGTGAGGTAAAAAAAGTGATGCAAGGATGACAAAAAGCTGCTTCGGGAATAGAGAGGATGTCAGTAGAAGTGACTAAGGGAGATGATTTGTTAGAACTCAAAACAAAGTACAATAAACATTATCCATCTATGCATCATTGAGAGCATTTTTTTTTGTATACAATGTAGTACAACAATTTCCAAGATATAGTACTCAAGTTTACATTACAGAATATAATGAAAGATCTATTTACATTTCAAATAAGTACAAAGCAAGTACAAGAGAAAGGTTAAGAAGTCCTCATCTGTTCAGCGTCTTCCAAGACTCGGCCTTGCCATCTGAAGAATTGAGGGAAGCATCATCTGAGTGCTTTTACCTCCAACCACGGACTTATTCAGTCCCCCGCGCACACCTTCCTACTGGAAGGGGGCCCTGCCCTTCTTGTGAAAGGCGATGTTGGACTAACCCTCTAACAGCCATCTGAGCTCTGGTGGTTGAACCCTATCTAACTGGCACTGCCTGACTACTAAGGATTCCTTCCTACTAAGCCGACATTTCTGGCTAGCTAGATATCTGAGTTACATGTGAGTCTTAGGGCAGCCAATGGCATCTGCCCTACTATGGCCATAGTATTTGCACTACTGTGCTACTCACCCACCCTGCTCGACTTGGAAAAGCTTATTCAAACTAGGGCTTCTAGAGAATACTTCTCCGTAACTTTCTCAAATCTGGACACCTGTCCTAGGGCATAGGATTTATGACCTACCTAGGGTTTTTCTACCCTTTCACACACTTCTTGGCTACCTGCCACATGTGTCAAGAAATTAAAGAACTAGGGTTTCCCAAAAGATTGCACACCCACAAGAACTTCTGTCATACATGTACAGTGTTTATATTACTAACTACTACTTTAAGATTTAAAGTTTAAGTAACAATAAGCTTCAGTGAGCTATGCAGAAAGAGCTTCTGACTATTCAGTCTTTACATGAGCTCAACTAACTCTGTTGAGTTAATTCTGCTAAGTTTCAGATCATATAATTCCATAAAGGAATATACCCTTTATACCCTTTGGTTTCATACTTTGAAACTGTCATTAGTCAACAAGGTGATGTTGTCTTTTAGCAGCGTAGTTCCCAGTTTTGTTTAAATAATATTTTCTGTTCCCAGACACTACTACTCAACAGATTATGTCTTAGGAAGCAATTTTCCCTGCACCTATCGCTATACGAATTACTATATATACTGTTGTATTCATACATTGTAAGTCAATATTATTCTCAATAGAATCAAGAAGTTTTGGCACTTTAAAAAACTAAAGACTCTTAACATAACACGTCTATCAGAAAACGTACAATGGCAGTAATCAGTTCATTCTTTACTGGTTTTCTCTTTCCTGACAACCAGCAAGAAACTTAGCATTTCCTCTTAATTTAATTAACTAACCTCTTTACTTAGTTTACTGCTTCAAAAGGTTCTTCAAGAGAGAGAGATTCCAAACTTATTTTCAGACATTATAGACTAAGTATGAGATAAGAATTATATTAACTATTCTCCAGATTTCCTTCATTGAAAGCCACAGACAGAAAGAAGATATATATAACATTCAGTCAAAATGCGTTTCTTAATCTTCATTTTTCCTATGGAAGTCCTTACTAGTTCCTTAGTGGAACCCACAAACGTGTCTTCTTATCAAGGAAGAATGCAAGTAATTTACGTGCCTGCTAGTTGAACCCTGATTCCACAGCAAATTCAGATGAAGGCGACCCGAATAATTATTCAACTGTTCGTCCCTTACTTCAACGTCTCTGCCTTATATGGATTTTGCGTGCCCTCCTGGTACGTCTATTTCAGGAACCAATTTATTTTTCCCTTCGAAAACCCCTTTTCTCCTCTCTTTTTCCCCGTATTCTCCCCTTTTTCTCTCGCCCCAAAGAACTCCTCCAAAAGATTATCCCCCCTACACGTATGTTTGTTTCAGGTAGTTATTGGAACTACCTTCGCACTTTTCCCACCACGCAATCCCTGAACGTGATTTTCGGAATTCCAAAAATGAGATTAAGAAAATTCTCAGGCATTTGGGTCTGCCACTACCTTCCAAGGACGCACAACCCAACACGATATAAGGAGATTCTTAGATAATTTGCAAACTGCACGATTTCACTTCTCAGCCACGCGATTTCCTCTTCACCCGTCGCTCCTCACAAACACCAATTTTTTTTAAAAAAGTTTTCATTGAAATAAATCCACGTCATTTTCAGGCGGATTATTTGAATCAATATCAAGGCAGATATTCACCTCGAAGTTCAACGGCTTAAACTCTACTCTCCAGAAAATACGATGCCAACAATAAATATATATTTAAATTAATTTAAATATGAATTCGTCCCACAACAACATTATTCCTATTTATAATTACAAACATATTATTTATAAAAATAATTTCACTTTATAATCAATCTAACATTATTTAGTTTCTTTCGCTTAATAAATAATAATAATAATAATAATAATAATAATAATATATATATATTATTATTCGTTTATAAGCTTTACCAAGCAAAGTAACTTCTATCGGTATGATTACCGAACACAACCCAAATTAAGCACGTCAACAACCAAGAGATAAAGAACTAGTTTCCTAGCCCTAAAAGCCTGATGACAAATTACTCAAGGTTCACTTGACAACCTACGACGACAGGGCGCAGATTACTCACTTCTAGGGTTACTAGTTCCAGAGACCAACCTCAGCTCAGATGGCGATTCCAGGGTACATACAACATTACCTCTCTACTCAGATGATACTTCCCTGCTCCTGAGCATCGCGAAACATTTTCCTGTATCCAACTCCAACAAACGAAGAAGGATTAGACTATCATCTCATTGATGATAAAAGCACAATTCAATCACTGTAAGATATAAACTTCCTTTCTAAGTTCACCACAGTACGAACATCTAGGAATAAACATGGTTCAAAATCCTTTGCATATCCATAAGCAAAATCATAAGATTTCCATCATTTATGCATAAATACACAACATTTGTAACATTCAACATTCATAAAGCAACAAAACTTAGAGTGTTTATAATTCATTAGGGTGGGATGTAACATGATTATGGTTGCAAAAATGGGGTAGAAGATAAATGGGCACTGTAAGAAGTCAAAGCTTATAAAAAGAAAGAAGATTGATGTTGTCAAATGATGGGGGTGCTTTGCAAACAATTTGGTTAACACTTTGCTAATGAGTTTTGAGATGACAATTGATTGATAGGTCCTGATTTACATGGAATTTTTAAGGTGTAGGTTGCTGTTGGAAGTTTTTGTGTGCAGATTTTAATGGTTGGCATGTGAGTGTGTTCAGTGATGATAGAGAAATATGATCAGCTGCAGATTCGAAGTGACAAGTGGAAAAATATCGATAATATGTAGGATAGTAAGGAATACAATATGTAGGACAATTAAGCCAGGCTTTGTAAGTAGGGCAATAAGGATAGTTAAGCTAGGGGCTATAAGTAGAGCACAATTGGACCAAATTCATCTCCGTTGCATGTATTGCACCAAAATTTCATGCTGATTCGATATGCCAATTTTGAAGAAGTCACCTTGTTACCATTATGGCACAATCACTTGTATTTTTCTGCCCTGTGATTTTGTCTCAATTGTTTTTTTGGATTTTTGGTATGCATGGGGGAGTCGGATCATATGTTGTACACCAGTAGGGTTGAGGGAGATATTAAGTGTATGTTTTACTAACTCATTTCTAATTTGCATCCATTCTCATCTCTTTATTTGATGTGTCATTCACCACTGTAGAAACCTTGGTGGATCTCACCTTATGGGCCTACAATCTGAAGTTTCTATAATCAAAATTTCCCTAATTTGATAGCTACTAATCTGTAATTACTTTTTGTATCAATAGTTCTCGCATTTTGCATGGACATTATCATAAAGTAAGAATTCAGGGAACGCATTCTTCTCTTCTCTTTCATCACCTGGCATCACTTTAGACCTGGTAGGTATGTGCCATACCTACAAAAATAAAACATTGATCAGGCATTTGAAGATTATTTTGCAAGTCATTTTTTTAATTTTTGGCATTGTAGTATTGACTAAGATCGAAGTGCAATGAAAGGCTTTGATTAATCACGTGGCTATATTGGATAGTGTTTTGGCCTTTTGTACATGTTTAGAAATACAATTTTTTTCTGACTTCACTGGTTGTGCTCTGTTGAGTGAAAAAATGCTTTCACAAATGTTAATCCAAATATTATTGTATTTGATATGAGCACAATTCTAAAGCTTTTTGTCCATATTTGAAAAGAAATTCCAAAAAAAGTTTGTACATATTTATTTTGGTTTTATGGTTGTTGATATTTATTTTCTGATTTCAACAGTCACGTACATGAGTGGTGAATTTCACATTACGATTAAAATAATAAAAACTGTGTAAGCATCCAAACTCAGAGCGTCCAAAGTGTTCCTCCTATTGTAATTTTAATAGTACTCAAATTAAGTGTATGATTGATCATTATTTGTAGTTATATGCTAGAGTAGACTCATCTCTTCCATGCAGAATGCAAGTTAAATGAAATCAACAGAAACGTTTAATATTCCATCAACCTACGTGTATGCCAGGACTCTTCTAAAGTCTAAATGAAAAAAAAAACTAAAAACACACTTCATGTACAGTACACTAAAGAATTATAAAATTCAAAGCTAGGACATTTATAAGTTTTAGGCTTGTGTAGTATCTTCATATAGAATTTTAAACTTAATTCAGGCAGCAGATTAGAAAGCTACTTAAGCTTAAAATATGGCTAAAATGAAAATTCATGAACAGTTTGCAGCTCTGTCAATTTCTTCATTTAAACAATGCTCCATTTCCAAACCTTATAAATTATAACCTTAGGCTTCTTAAGATCTAAGGAATTCTTGATTAGAAAATTCTAACGTAAATTTGTTGAGTTAATGTCAGAGGTCTAAGTAAAATGTACTGCAAGTAAATTCCTTGGTATAGCTTGATGAAAACGACAGACAAAATTTGCAAACACCGTATTTATGAAATATGAGGATGGAGCTTGTGTATTATACTGTAGCTGGTGCATTGCAGCTTTAGGAGTCTGCAACAACTGACACGGACTTGTCTGATTGAATCAACTTAGCCACTCCAAAATTGCTATGCGAGCCTCCTTATCAGGTAGCTACCTAAAATAGGGCGTTATAAGATCAACTGAGCCCTTGTTTTTAGAATATAGACCATTTAATTCTTTGTTTGATCCTTCAAAACTCAGTCAACAATTTTATTTTTTCTCACAAATAGAATGAGTTATCAAATAATTTTAAAAAGAATTAAAAGAAGACTCTTACAATGTGGTTCCAGAATTGAACACATAATACATAGATTTCAAACTTGTCCCAATTGAAATGAACTAAAACAGAAAAACATGCAACACATTCAAAGAAAAATTTGAAGATATTGGATATCTTTGTGTTTCCCATATTGTTTCAAAGTTCCATATTTTGAGCGGTTGATCTTGACTGACAATCTTGGAGTTGATGAGCAATGCAAAAGGATGGAAGCTCCACCCGACACATGGGAATGGAAATTCTTATTCACAATATGATTTTTCTGCATTTGCGACCACATTATTGGATAGTAAATTCCTCACTGCTATACTTAAAAGGAGCAGAATAGAGCAAACAGAGGTGTGATAGCACCAGTAAGAGGAAATAGAAAAGGTTAACATTGTAATACTTCATGTGTTAAATTTTTTGCTTGATTGCAAATATTGTTGGGTATGCTAAGTAAATAATAGTTGGAAATTTACATATATTTTACTGCAAATATTTAGATTCGCAGCCAGAGATTATTAATAGATTTTTTTAGAATCTGGAATGGAAAATCAAAAAAGCAGAGATAGTTTAGAATGTTTACTCATTTTAGAAATTTCTTGTGATAACTAATCCTTCAGAACAAGATCTGAATTTTCACTTCTGATAAAGCATAATATTGATTGTTTAATGGAAATACAAGGGCTTCATCAAAAAAGCAGAGATAGTTTAGAATGTTTACTCATTTTAGAAATTTCTTGTGATAACTAATCCTTCAGAACAAGATCTGAATTTTCACTTCTGATAAAGCATAATATTGATTGTTTAATGGAAATACAAGGGCTTCATCATAAACTTGTAGAGTATATTGCATTGATAATAAACTTTCCATAAATCTAATTTTCCAGAAAACCATAGGGAGTTTGTTGTAAATTCCCACAATTTTGATTTTAAATCTAGAAAGATTTTCAGAATTTATTCTCTGAGGATATCATAGGAGACTCTGTAAATTTTTATGGAAGATGTAAGTGAATGAAGGAGAGTTGACAGTAGATTACTGGTGTTTACTCCTTTCATTTTATGAATACTAATTTTTTTGGGAAAGACTGCAACATCAAACCGCATGTATGTGCTAAACATTAGATTATTGTGTTTTCCGTATTTTGGAAACTGTTTGATGGATAGCTTGGAGGTTTCTTGGTAAGTCGGTGCAACATAAAAGAGAGTGAGAGGCCATCTGTATCCCCAATATAGTCAACCGTGAAAATATAGAGCTTGATCTGATTTTAAAATGTTTACAAAGAAATTCACTGTGCTTGGCCCTCTGTAAAGTGAAGAAACGGGGGTACTTTGCAGTTTGCACCAATTCCAACAGTTTTGAATCTACTGAACAAAGAAAAAAATATTCCAGAGATTTGAATGGCTAGTTTGTTAGTACTTTTGTAGACAATGTGTGAAAATCTATCTTGATGATATAACTACTTAGTTGTTAAAAACCCATCTATGATTCTGAATTAACTGGTGTTATCACTTCTGTGTAGCTGCTCTTAAAGTACCATGTAGTTTTTTCGGCTATTGACTTTTGAAACCTTAAAAGACAAGTAAAAAAGTTAACCTAAAAGCAAAGTAAAGAAAAACACCTAAAAGCAAAAGAGAAGGGTTGCGGCCTTGTAATGTAGCCACAGCCCCTGCGAGAGGGGCATGGCCTATTGCAGGGACTCGTGGCCTCCCATATGGCTGCGGCCATCCCACATAGCCACCCCTTCAGCACATAAAAGGAATTAAAAAGAAAAGACAATCTTTATTGTGATTTCTAAACTACAATCAGGCGCTTAGTATTAACAGCTGAAAAAAAAGAATAAAAATATACATCCCGCAAGTATGGCGAACAGAGGCACAGTAGTCGATATTGCCTAGTATATTCTTGCACGTGTATAAAGCAAAATAAAATGCACTGAAATCGTGGTAGACAACTTACCTCCAGGTTGGTGCAGATAGCATCGCATCGTCAAATATGCCCAAATGCCTATAGATATGAATCATGAAATAGATCTAGAAAAAAAAAGTGAGAAACAGAGAAGGATTGAGGATAAGTTAACGCCGGCACGCCTTCACAGCTATGCATCTTCCATAGTTATGGTTGCAAAATAAGCTTGTTAGGGTTGCGTCAGGCATCGTCAGATAGGGTTGAAACGCCGATGAGAAAAAATGGGCGGAGTTTGTTGGAAAAATTTACGAAACCCTGATTTTAAAATGAGACAACCGAAACCTATCTCCTTTGAATTGCTGCTTCAATCTTTTCATTGTTAACGAAGGTAGATCTAAAAATATCGAGTTTGACGGCTAAATAAAGACGGAGTTTATTTACTGGCGTTTGAAATCCGACGTTAGAAATCCGGCGTGAGACTATTCCGATGGGCAAAGCCCTCAATAAAAAATGGGCGGAGTTTGTTGGAAAAATTTACGAAACCCTGTTTTTAAAATGAGACAACCGAAACCTATCTCCTTTGACTTGTTGCTTCAATCTTTTCATTGTTAACGAAGGTAGATCCGAAAATATCGAGTTTGACGGCTAAAATAAAGACGGAGTTTATTTTCCAGCGTTTGAAATCCGACGTTAGAAATCCAGCGTGAGACTATTCCGGTGGGCAAAGCCCACAATAAATAGCCTATCGGCTAATAACTTAGTTTCATATAATTGTTATTATGAAGGACAATATGTGGACTCTTAAATGCATAATTTGATAGTTTTTTCTTTTGAAACATAAAAAGTAAAATATATAAATATATAAAAGATAAAGAGGAAAATCCAATATAATAAAATAGTTATTTTATTAATAAAATGTTCCTTAAAATTAAGAATAAATATATTATATTTAATTAATAAATTTTTAATTGAATCTTTTTAATGGGATTTGTAAAATAAAATTCTGAATCAAGTCAAATAAAACATGACTTTTTTATAAGTGGACGAAATTAAATTTTGATGATATGATCACTTGAAAACATGTGCTTATCAAATGCAAGAAGTATTATTTAGGATGAGAAAGGAATTTATTGTACTAAATCAAAACAACTAAAAATTGACATAAATGATGAAGCAAATGTTCAAGTTCTCTTATCAAACTACATGGTCCAACATGAATAAAAGGAGGTGGACAAGGAAGCATATTTTATACAATTTAAGAAATTAATCAAGAGGCAAAACAAATTATACATGTGCCCAAGTTGATGCATGAGACTCAATTGAACCTCACCTTAATGTCTAAAACTTATCTCATGCTTTTTATATCTTGATTTTGAACTTTATCTATTACTCAAGAATTGATTTAATCAAATGATGAGATACTCTCCTCTTTTAGTTGTAGAATAATTATATCCATTCATTAAGAAAGGAATGCAATGAACAAACACATTAGTGGCAATGTGAAAAAAATAAATTCATTCCTACACCAATCCATGATAGTATGGGGTGCAAGGATATAATTATTTGGTGGGTAGAGTATTGGAATTCATCATTAAAAGGAAAATACAATTCCATTTGAATTTCAAGAATTTATCTTCATAGGGCTTCTTGAAATGATGGACACTAACATAAATGCTTAATTTTCAAGAAATGGAAAATGACTTTCATTAGACTAGTCAAGGGTAATTAGTTGAGGAAGATGTTGAAACCAAAGAAAAACATAACCATCTTCACTATCTAGAAGATTCTTGGATAAAAAATCCTTTCCTCTAATCACAAGTATAAAGGCATTGATAAGGAGGAAGTGTGAATAATAGTAACTTAGTGCTAATAGAAAAGAACATTTTGAGTGGTTTGGACTCTATTTTGAACAATGTAGATTCAAGAAAAAATATTCTATTTCCAACCATGTCTTGGCTAGCTAACAACAATATAATGGGGCCTTCAACTCCTTTCATAGGCACTATGAAGGAGGAACAAGAAGAAAATAATACAAAGAATAAAAGGAAAGATTTATCCTTACTCAAAGACACCATGAAATTGTCTATCCTAATTGAAATGGACTAAAGCTTCACTTGAGATCTAGCTTAGGAACAAAAAAAGGCTTAAAGAAGCTAACAAGGTCCCGTTTTGGTATCTTCTAAGAATAGTGAACATGTAGATATCTACGTTGTTTTGTTTTACATAGATGATTGAGTCATTTTGTTTTGTATTGACTAAATTAACAAATATATAGTTGAAGACTTCCCATGAGGAGTTCTTTTGTATCCAAATTTGCATCTATTTTAAAATTATATACTTGTATTTTCTCTTATTTATTTTCAATATAACAAGAAAACCCCATAACCACCAACTCACTTAAAATTGCTTAGGTGGCTCGTTTAATGTCACACTAATCGATTGACCCTACTAAGAAAGCTAGTTTAATTTTAGATGAATCATCTAAATACATTAAAACCTAGAATATGTTGTTCAAACCTAACCCATAACAACAATTTATCAATAAAATAAATAAATATTATTTTAATTGAATATAATTAGAGTTATTTTTAACAAATGTAATTCTAAATACATGAGTATTGTTGTAAAAAAAAAATTGAAAGTAGCTTTCAATATAGGTCTTTATCACAATAGTAATGCTCCTCCAAGCTTCTTTACTTTCAAGAAAGACATAAACTTAGATTCTTCTTAGATACTTGTTAATTTTCATGGTATGATGAATCTTAAATATAATTTATGGGTAAATCTCTACTTCAAATCTAGTTGTTACCTTTCTTTAAAATAAAAATTTGATCTTCTATTTGTTCTGATTTGACATATGTAAATTTCTAATACTTCTCATTGCTTGAGACAAAAAAGCTAGTGGTTATACTTATGTCCCCAACCAAAAGAAATTCCATGAAGAATCTCAAATTATTATGTTATTAATTATTTTCCATTTTTACATGCAAAGGCATAAAACATGGAACCATTCACATTTAAGCATATCAAAATTGATATTAAGAGTTAATAAATAGGATCCTTGGTTTGTTGGTTGAGTTGAATGGTCCTAAATGAGCCCACAAAGGATTAAGTCTTATTCAGTGTAAGCCCCCAATACCATAAGGGATGAGGAAAAAATCCTTGTTGCAAGTAAATTTTGTGTAATGTATATCCCTCACTCCTTTTCTCTTAGCTAAAGAGGTTTCAACCTAAAGATTCATGCTCCCATATTGAATAGGTAAATATTTTTTGTGGATAATATAAAATCTTCATTAAAAAACCCAATTACATAGTTAAATGTCAACAAATTATCCAAACAACTACTCTTATTTATTTATCAGGCTTATATTTTTAAAGAAAATCAAGCATTTGGCTCAAGAACATGAAGTTGTTTTTGAGTTGTGTGCATGTTTAATAGGATGTTCAATGTGCTAGTTGTTTATGGTGAGTGTTATCAATATTGAAAATTAAAAGAGTTTAAATCAAATATGTTATATTTGATTTGTCGATTGTTTGTATATGAACATCAAAAAAATTAACACAATATAATTTACATTGAATGCAACACATATATATATATATACAATAATTTTGTTTACTTTTAAAATCATATAAGAAATAATATCAAAAATGATGTAAATTCATAATATCATAGCATTAAAAGTGTTATAGATTCTTTATCATAACTACATAATTGTTTCCAAAAAAAATACTATGTACTATAATAATATATTAATCTTATTCTATTGAATCAATGATTGCCTATTTTTAACTGTACCTATGTTTTATTTGATAGACTTCTTATATGTATGAACATTTTCCTTCTCCACGGGTTTTAAATCCTCATATGTTAATCTGCTTTACCATCGGGAAAAGGCTGTTGGATTCTACATTTAGAAACTTGTCTTACAGCGTGTTGGCTGGCGTACAGCCAGTGACAAAGACAACCATGTAAGGCGTAGATTCATTCCCCAGAGCTCGGAGTGCATGTACACCATCCCATAGAAGAGTTATTTGAACCACTTTAGGCACTCTATATAGAATACAAATGCGTCTATAGATTAAATAATTCCATCCCAGAATTGTCGTATATATGAAGAGTGCCTTTGTACTCTGCCATTAAAGATTCGGCGGTCACCGTCTTCATCGAAAGTGCCTCCCATGCAGTGGAAGCTCCTCGGTCTTTTTCGACTCTTGGTACCCGCCGTAAGCATAGGAAACGAACCCCCAAATCCCTAACACCATTCCGATCACCTTCAATGAATTTATTTTGTCGTCGAACACAAACAGAGCTAAAACTGGAATAACCGGCAGCGTTAAAGTGCTTACCACCATGGAAAACAAGGAAGACACCATGCAAACCAATCCGTAAGTTCCCACCACACACATTTGCCAGCTTATGGCAGACCACAACAGAGTAAGAACTTACCCCTTCTGCCCCGCCCGAAAGCGGTGCGCTTCTTTACTTATGTGTTTAAAGTCACCGCTGCACAGCAATCCCACCACCGCAACGCCGCTCGCCACCGTGCAAATTAACGCCTGAGTTTCCACCACAATCGCAAAGCTGCTATTCTCTAACTGTTCTTAAACATCAAACAATTTAACACTCAAAAATGGTTTTTTTTGCTAATACGAATAAAACAATTATTGATTACTTTTATAAGTAGATAATCTAAATACCTTTTTGAAAACAAACTTTAGTAACGGATGAATAAACCCGTAGAGCGCCGATCCTAAAATGGTGAAAACAATTCCCCATTTATATTCCCCACTTTTAACTCCTTGAGGCCTTTCGCCCTTTGCTTGGATACCCAGTAAAACTGCTCCTAAAATAATTAGTACTAAGGAATTTATAATGTAATGGCTTATTCTCTGCTTCACTAACAGTATTGAGAATACCGCTGTGAAGGCCAGCTGCGTGGCGCAGAGAAGAGCTAAGGTGGAGACTGGCAGGTAGTAAAAGCCCAGCGAGTAGAGAAAGTTATTGGCCGCCACCAAAACGCCCAGTACTGTACAGATGCTGAGATACTTGATTTTGAGAGAGCGGGTGGGCAAAGAGGAATGCTGTGTTGGCCCATTGAAGAGCAGTGGGAGAATTAACAATGGAGAACCCACAGATGTCAAAAGCGTTCTGAGCCAATAGCTGTGACCTCCTTCATGGAAATAATATCTACCCAACATCGACCCAGCTGATCTTCCCCCCACACTTGCAGTTACACACAGCGCCACTACTACCCAATTCATCTTCTTTCCCTGTACTCTGCCATTTTCAAAAGAATTGCTTGTTTCAGGGCTGTTCACCATGTGGGCATACAATAACTTTTGCACGGCAAGCTACCTGTGAGCCACTCATGAGGTACATATTTGTAGTGGCGTTATGGTCATAATCGATATCCGTGGGTGCAAAGCATGAATTCATGTTTGCACTAAAGTGTGTCTCTCTCGATTTCATTCTAGATTCGGTATGAACGCAAATCTGTCGTAATAAAAGTAATGATGGCAATGTTTAAAATATGGCACAAAGTTTGTTGTTTTTTAAAGGTGTCACCTACAGCATTTGTTTATACAGCATCATTCTAAATGAGACATTGTAGAAGCCCGTGACTTATATGACTATTATTTAACGGTTAAAGGTTACTTTTAGTCAATAACATAATTGTTTATTTTGGTTTTGAATATAACATTAATTTCTGAATCGATGATATTCTTAAATATCATTTATGTAGTAGTTAAAGGTTAATTTTGGTTAATAAAGTAGAATAATTATTTAATTTTAAAAGGTTATTTTGAATGTATATTGTTTTACCACATCACTTGATGGATATCTTTTATATAATAAATAAAGATTAATTTTGGTCAATAAAATAGGATAATTAATTATTTTCAGAAGGTATTATTTAGTATTTTGGAAGTATATTTGATTGTGAGTATTAACTAATTGAATTTTACAATTATATTATACTCTAAATTTCAAATCAAGTCAAATGCAGATTTATAATGCTAGATAAAAAATATTTTTCTTCTCTTAAATCTCTTGATCTTTGTTGGAATAAGTTGTACAACTTTTTTTTAATCTTATTTTTTTATTAAAGAATAATTAAATATATTGTATAATATTTTAAAATTGAATAAAAAAAGATTATTTAGTCAACTGAATTAACATTGTTTTGACTGCATAATTATTCCTTAAACATGTTATATTATAATAATTTATTTTATTTTTTAATTATTAAAATATTTTTTTCACATACATACATGATGGCATGCAGACAACTCCCTTTATATTTTAATATTGAGAAGATACTTCAGCTCAACCAAAGAAAAAGTTTCTTTCATAGCATTGGCATAAAAAATACCTACAATACAGCTTTCAGATGGGACTTTGACCAGTGTCGTATTGCCATTTCAACGTATTGCTTTCAAATAGAGATTCTCTTCATATATTTGTCGCTCTCCATGATATATGGGAATCTAAAATAGTATTCATGGCCACATCTGACTGAATTATAAGAGTTAAATATAGCTCAATAACTTTCTTTGAAATAAAAATCACTAATTATATCTGTTATGTTTGGCCCATTTCACCATGGACAGAAATTTCTGATACCACTCATTGTCAGCGCGGTATAGAGGAGCAAAAATCGTTCGCACAAGAAAATCCAAATTAGATAAAACTCGTATGAAGGTTAAAGTCGTACTTTATAAATAACTACTGTAACAATAACTACTTTATAAAACTCCCTGGTTAAGCGCGCTTGAGCTGGAGCAGTACTGGGATGGGTGACCTCCCGGGACGGACCAGTGCTTCACCTCTGTGAACATCACCTAGATGCAATGAGTGCCAAGTGGACCATTCGATATCATGAGAGATGGGTTCTTGTTGAACCACTACTCATGAAACATGGGTCAATGAGTTTGACTCAAAACTACACGGTTGAATCCTGATAGCAATATCATAATTTGACACGCTTGTGGAAAAATACCTCCTACTTATCAATTGATGAGCTAAAGGGCTCTATTATGAATGGTTCATAAGGCACAACACTTGCTGAAGGTTTTGCAAATGGGGTAACAACTCAAGCAGGCTTAACCTTGGAGAAAACTCCCTGGTTAAGCATGCTTGAGCGAGCAGTACTGGGATGGGTGACCTCCCGGGACGGACCAGTGCTTCACCTCTGTGAGCATCACCTAGATGCAATGAGTGCTAAGTGGACCATTCGATATCATGAGAGATGGGTTCTTGTTGAACCACTACTCATGAAACATTGGTCAATGAGTTTGACTCGAAACTACACGGTTGAATCCTGATAGCAATATCATAATTTGACACGCTGTGGAAAAATACCTCCTACTTATCAATTGATGAGCTAAAGGGGCTCTATTATGAATGGTTCATAAGGCACAACACTTGCTGAAGGTTTTGCAAATGGGGTAACAACTCAAGCGGGCTTAACCTTGGAGAAAACTCCCTGGTTAAGCTTGAGCTGGAGCAAGATCGGGATGGGTGACCTCCCGGGACGGACCAGTGCTTCACCTCTGTGAGCATCACCTAGATGCAATGAGTGCTAAGTGGACAATTCGATATCATGAGAGATGGGTTCTTGTTGAACCACTACTCATGAAACATGGGTCAATGAGTTTGACTCGAAACTACACGGTTGAATCCTGATAGCAATATCATAATTTGACACGCTGTGGAAAAAATACCTCCTACTTATCAATTGATGAGCTAAAGGGGCTCTATTATGAATGGTTCATAAGGCACAACACTTGTTGAAGGTTTTGCATATGGGGTAACAACTCAAGCGGGCTTAACCTCCTACTTATCAATTGATGAGCTAAAGGGGCTCTATTATGAATGGTTCATAAGGCACAACACTTGTTGAAGGTTTTGCATATGGGGTAACAACTCAAGCGGGCTTAACCTTGGAGAAAACTCCTTGGTTAAGCGCGCTTGAGCTGGAGCAGTACTGGGATGGGTGACCTCCCGGGACAGACCAGTGCAAGATATGCAACTCGGGAATTGTTTATTTATTATTTCTATTCTGTTATAAATTGATATATAGAGTTATGTAAATGATATGGATACAATCTATTTTTTTTTTTAAATCTCTATAGTAGGTATCTCTCTATAGTTAGATGGCAAAGCACTGTATGAGAATTTTTTCTATATTGATTTTTTTTATTGGGTTGTTTATGCATTTTCAATATGAGAAAACCAACAAGAAAAACATATAAAATAGGGCTCTAGGAAAATTCATGGCCAACAATTCATCATCATGACAAACTCATCTAATGGAAAATTAACCACCAACAATTTATTGCCATGGATAATTCATTGCATATATAATTAGAAAATTTGATTTATGATAATAAAAATGAATAAAAAATTCAATATATTTTATTTTATTCTAGTAAACCAGTTATACAACAATATCATCATCTCTATTATTAATGGGGTGGAAAGTATTCTTTTGCAAAAAAAATTCTGAAGGTCTTAGAAATATATATTAAAATATTTTAATGCAATGAATTATCCACCACGTGAATTGTTGGTGGTGAATTTTCAATGAAATGAATTTGCATCATCTCTATTATTTAATGGGGTGGAAATTATTCTTTTGCAAAAAAAATCTCAAGGTCTTGAAATATACATTAATTTTTTTTACTGCAATGAATTATTCATGGCGGTGAATTTCTAGTGGTGAATTTCCCATGAGATGAATTTGTCATGGCGATGAATGTGAATTTTCAATGAAATGAATTTGCATCTGATCTATTATTAATGGGGTGGAAATTATTCTTTTGCAAAAAAAAATCAAGGTCTTGAAATATATATTAATTATTTTAATGCAATGAATTATTCATGGTGGTGAATTGCTAGTGGTGAATTTCCCATGAGATGAATTTTTCATGGCAATGAATTTTCCCACACTAAATTGTTGGTAGTGAATTTGTGTGAGGCCATAAAATAAATTCTTTTACTTTTGGAAACATAGTGGAAAGAAGTATTAAGAGTAGTGTAACTTCACAACACCAAAATAGATATTAAAATGAGATTGTATGTGTGTAGTATTGTTTAGTGCTTGAACTCTACTACACTAATGACTAGAAACAACACCTAAAAAATTAACTGAATGGTCAATAAGCACAAATATTTAGTCTATTAGTTAGGCACTACAAAAAAATTTAAGCACATTCATTTTGTATAATTATTTATCAATAGGGATTTAAATTTTTGGAATTATATCATCATTAAATTGCACTTGTAGTGTCACACCCCATTTTTGGACCAATTGATTATGCTATTTCAACTTACCTTAAGTTAGATACATTGATTTTTGTTTTTAATTATAGTATAAAATTTATTTTATGAACACATTTCCTATGATTGTTCTCCTCTATTATAAAAAGGAAAGGAAAATATCAAATAGATATTGTTTTGAAAGATATAAATGTGAATATATTATCATTGTGATGTTAGTGAATGTTTTATGCTATAATTTGATATTATGATTATCAGATTAACTATTTTTTTGGTTGAATAAGGTGGATGTAAGAAATGACAATATCTTGAAAGAGTTTTTGTTGCTCTTGAATAAGCTAGCAAACTACATGGTCCAACATGCTTACAAAGAGGTGAACAAGGAAGAAAAAATTATTAAAATTTGTGGAATTAATAAATACAAGGAACACATTATATGCAACCAAGTTAATTTATAGGACTCATTTTAATCTCTTGTTAACACTTATAACTTATCCCATGTTCTTTATATCTTGATTTTGAACTTTATCTCTTGTTTAATAATATGCAACCAAGTTAATGTATAGGACTCATTTTAATCTCTTGTTAACACTTATAACTTATCTCATGTTCTTTATATCTTGATTTTGAATTTTATCTCTTGTTTAATTATTATTTTAATCAATTAATGATGAGACAATCCACTCTTTTAGTTGTAGAAGAACCATATCCACTCATGATAGGAAGGAATGTAATCAACAAACATAATAGTGTCATTGTATATTGAATATGAAAAAAATAAATTCATCCATACACCAACCCATGATAGTCTATTATACTATTAGAATTCATCATTTTATGGAAATGCCATTTTCATTTGATTTTCAAGAATTTCTCTTTATAGGGATTCCAAAAATTATAGACACTAACATACATTCTTTATTGTTAGGAAAAAGAAAATGGAATTTATTAGAATAGTTAAGGATAATCATTAAGGAAGATATTGAAACCCAAGGAAAAAATAACCATCTCCACTATTTAGTGGATGCTTGGAGAAGATTTCCTTTTCTCTAATCACAAGTATAAAGTAAATTCAAATATTGCATCAATGATGGTTGGAATATTGCTTGACCTAGGCATTGAAGGAGGAAGTGCAAATGATGGTAGATGTGCTATATTATAAAATAAAATTTTGGTTGGTTAGAATCTATTTTAAACAATGTAGTGTCAAGAAAAAAATTCCATATCGGAAGGTTAGCCAAAAGAGGAGCAGACATAGGTTCCTAAGAAGAAGCAATAGGGTCATCCTCCACAAAAGAAACATCTAAAGGAGAAGAACCCACCATGAGGTGATCCAAGAGAGCATCCTTCCACCAAGTAGTAACACCCTTACGGTGGCCTTGTGGGCAGTTGGAGGCTGAATGACCAACCAAAAAGCATCTCCTACACCAAAAGGGGAGACCCTCATATTCCAAGAGCTACTTCCAAGGTCTATCTTCCACCAATAAGACTACATTACCATGGAGAGGTTTGGAGATGTCCAAATCAACTAATAAGTGAGCTACCATAGTATGTCCCATCTCCTGAGTCATAGAGTCCACCATCAGAAAGCAACCAATGGTGTTGTTAATAGCCTCATAACATAAATCCTCCCAAAACTGAAGAAGGAGATTTGACAATCAGACCCAAACTAGTCTAGTATTCAATGGCTTTGTAAGGGGATTGAATGAACAAGACCAAGGCTTGATGGATAGTGAATGAATACCCCACATCCACCCCCTATCTAGCACATAGTCATGTTCCGCAGAGGATGTGAAGGTTGCTAAAAAGAAACCCCTTTCACTGGGATAGAGCACAATCTCACCAGAGACCAATGGCTTCCAGGAGGTGATTACCTAGCCATGGAGATCGGGAAGGGAGGGCCACAAGCCATTAAACCTATAAACCACACCCTACTTCAAGTAGAATTCCTCATTCTCAGTAACCTCAGGTCCATAGACCACAACAGGGGAATCACGCACACAAGGTAGAGGCTAAACTCGAGACTAAAAAGGAGGTCGAGCACCCACTTTAGTAGCCTCACAGGAAGACTTCACCCTACCCATAGAAGGAGAACCCACAGTAAGAGGGGCATCCACCCATGCAGCATCTCCAAGAACAGAGCCCACAATAACTCCTAGAGCAACAAAACACCCACCAGGGTAAAAGCACAAAGTTGTGTCACACTTTCGGCCAAATAAATAGTTCCGAGCAAAATATTTTCGGCCAAAAAGGTTTCACTCGACTAGGTTTCGATCGAAACCATGTGGCGTATTACGTGGCACATAGGTTTCGGTCGAATAAATTTCGCCCGAATCCAAAAAAATAAAAATTTTCCTCTTCCCGCTTTAAAACTGCCTTTGAAATTGGATTTTTTAATGTGCAAGGTTTCTATAGAAAGGGTTTTAGCCGAAACCCTTTCTATAGAAACTGTTTCTACCAAAACTGTCTATGTGGCATCCTAGTTGGCAACCAACTCATCTTTTTTCAGAATTTTTTGAAACTTTCAACTTTAGCTAAGTATTTCTTTAGTCAGGATGAATTTTTTGCAAAAACAAAAAAAACCCTTTTGTAGAGCTCGGAGTGTAGAATCCAAATATTAAATTTTTTTAATATTTTTTATTAGTTTTAATATTTTTTATTTTTAAAATAATGCAAGTAGGTTTTCAAAATGAAAAAGGAAGTTGATTACAAATTAAAAACAAGATAGTAAAATTTATTAAAAAAATTTAAATCTTATACGGGGCACAAGAGGAGAGAGTCTTCTTCAAAAGGGTATAATTCTTTTTTTGAAAATGATTTAAAAATTTGAAAATAGTTGATGGCCCGTGAAAACTATCAAATTTTGACATGTTTGACTTTAAAACGTTATTACAAGAAAAATATACATCAAAATTTGATTTTTATTTTTCCATGCACAAGATATTGAAGTTACCTATTGGAGAAAAAAAATTAGGGAGAAATGAAGTTTTTTTCAATTTGTTTCTTGACGCCCGTGAAGTCACTCTTTTCTGAAATTTTCAGCATTCCAAAATTTGTCCTTAAATTGATAAAAACATAATGAAACTAAATTTTTTTAAAATTTTAAAAATTACAAGAATAAACTTCATCAAAATTTCAACATTTCATTAGTTTACACCATTTTGAAATTTAAAACATAAAGACCACTTTTATGTGGTCGAAGTTCAGAATTTTTTTTGCTGTTGGCCGATTCCTTTATAAAGTGTGACACAGGTTTGTGCTTTTACCCACCAAAGACAACCAAAGCTAGTAGAAGCAGGAGCAACAAGTACCTTAGAGAGATAGGGACCTGCACCCAATCGAAACTTTGCATAGTCACCATTCAAAGGACTAAAACTAGAAGGAGCCACATCGACCAAAGGAGAAGGGATGTCATTGAACACCAGACTAGTCCCAATAGTATCTGCATCCAAGCCTAGAGTAACACCATTATCAAAATGATGGAGGATAGAGTAGACCTTGTCCACGCAACCACCCGCATCAATGCCCATGTCCAGCAACCTCCTAGGAAAGCTAGGCCCAATCACAACCTCGACATGCACAAAGTTGTTAACAAATGCCCATTGAGAAATAGAGGTAGTGTTCCTACTCACAAACATTTTGAAGTTAAGAGCTTGTATGATGTTTTTATAAAATAGTGTTGAACATCTTTAATTCCTAAGATAAATTTTATAGGGAAATCAACTAAAAAAAAAAGGAGGATAGTTTGCGAAAATATTTAACAAGAATTTTAGGGTAAATAAATTATGTTAAAAGAAAATCCATGATAATTTTGATGCTAAAACATTATGAATTTACAATATTCTCAATATTATTTTTTACTATGATTTTAAAAGTAAAATAATTTATTTTATAATGTTCTTATGTTCAATATAAACTATATTGTGTTAGAAATTTTGGATCCGTATGCAAACAATAGACACACTAAATATAACATATATTTGATTTGAACTCTTCTAATTTTCAAGCCAATTCACTCATATTAAGATCACATACCATAAACAAGTCTTCCTATAAAGAATACACATACAACTAAAGAGTGACAAGTATCTGGAAGAGTCTAAATTGCACGTCTACCTTTAAAGTAAGGAACCATGGAGGAGCATACCTAGCATGATTAATACATTGAAAACTACTTTCAAAAATCTTATTTGAAAACAATATGTGAGTATTTAAAATTATATTTGTTAAAATAATATTTTTTATTATTAGTTTGTGAGGCTCGTCTTAACTAGTTATTAATAAATCTTTTTCTAACCAATGAAAACTAAAATAGTTTTTCTATATAAATTTTTTTAGCTATTGTCAATGTATAGATGCCAATTT
This sequence comes from Sequoia sempervirens, assembly GCA_007258455.2. Taxonomy (NCBI): domain Eukaryota; kingdom Viridiplantae; phylum Streptophyta; class Pinopsida; order Cupressales; family Cupressaceae; genus Sequoia; species Sequoia sempervirens. The sequence continues at coordinate 552,065,395 of VDFB02000015.1, forward strand.
TATAACAAAACATTTTAAAAAAATTATTTCTCTTCCATCTAATTAGTAGGGAAATTTCACCCAATAAGGGTGATTAATATGCTTCCATTACAATAGTGCTAGTAATAGTGAGAAAGGAAAAGTGAAGTCTCCTTATTTTCAATTGTATTTATTTGTTCTAAAAAGATATTTTATATTTATATTTTAGAATATTCTAAAATAGTTTTTCTATTTAAAAATTTTTTAGCTATTGTCAATGTATAGATGTCAATTTTATAACAAAACATTTTTGGAAAATTATTTCTCTTCCATCTAATTGGTAGGGAAATTTCACCCAATAAGGGTGATTAATACGCTTCCATTACAATAGTACTAGTAATAGTGGCAAAGGAAAAATGAAGTCTCCTTATTTTCAATTGTATTTATTTCTTCTAAAAAGATATTTTCTATTTATATTTTAAAATATTCTAAATTAATAAATATTTCTATAACAAAATATTGTAATAAGATGATATGTTATTATAAATAAAATGCATCTCTATGAAAAATGCAGGTGTTAATGGCATCTTCAATTCATTTTCAGCTAAATTCCTTCCTTGCCAGGGCTTTAGAAAACCTCACATTTGAACAAGGCTTCAATGTGTTGGACTCACGAAAAGGGCATACCTCAAATCCAAGGGTTCTAGTAGCTTTCTTAAAGTTAGGCCAGAAATTGAGGAGGTGTGTTTGGTGGATCAATAGGAAGGGAAATGCCAAAGCAAAGAGCAATCCCAGTCCCAAGCTCAAGCCCAAGCAAGGTTAAGTTCTTGTCCAAGACTCAGAAATATGTTTTTCTCAAGAAGTAGATGGTTGTGGATGTCCATAACAACGTAAGGTTAATTTTTTTAAGATACCAATAATGAATAGTTGGCCACTTGTTGGGAAAATCTTTGCCATTCAAATTGATTTGTAGGAAGGTCTAGTTAGTTTGAGAAACACATAATTTATAATGAATACAACACTCCAACATCTTCTAATTGGTTTGAGAAAAATAGAATTTATTATTAATACAACACTTTAATATAGTCTAGTTGGTATGAGAAACACATAATTTATTATGAATACTTCAACATCTCTAGATAAGTCTTCTTAGAAATTTGGATTAATGTTGTTTTGGATATATGTGAATCAACATGTCCGATTAGGGCTTGTTTATGCAACTAATAAACCACATTTATCCCCCTTTGACCATCCACACCTCTTCCCATCCAAACAAAGTCTATTTATGTGCATGATTTATTTACATCCCAACTAACAAAGCCATGTACAATCTAGCCAGTATAGATTTTTATTACTATTGCAAGAGGAACAAATACTAGAGACAACTGGAGTAAGAGGGAATTTCTTTGTTTTATTATCAAAATATGTCACCCTTCTATGATCTAATGAGTTTTCTTAACAACTTCTTACATTGTTTCCAAGTAGTTGTTAGCCAAGGGACATCTATATAGGACCCATCTATGAATTATATGATCACACAAGCTTTTAGTAAAAACAATAATACATATTCATATATTGGAAAGGAGAGATTAATTAATAAAATTGCTAACACACCTAAAGGGAGAGAAAGTGGAACAAATTAGCGTCACAAAATTATGCTTCATGTTGGGTTGGTTGTAATAAATTTGCAACTACTACCAAACTGATATGCTATAATAACCACTAGGTGAATCTAAGATACAAATGCTAATCTGATTGTCAATAGGTACAAATATGATAAGATCTAAGATACAAAGATAACACATGTCCTCTCTCCATATATCTTTGTCTCATCTCCTTTATCTTTTCCAAGTTATATTTATCTCTTCATCTTTTCTTTATATCCCCATCTCTCCCTCTTTCTATCCCTCTCTACCCCTCTCTCCCTATAACTCTCTCTTTCTATATCTCTCTACTTCTCTCTTTATTTCTTTTCCTCCCTCTCCTTCCCTCTCTCTATCTATTTATATATTTATCCACCTCTCTATCTCTCTCCATCTCTCTCACTCATATACACACACTCCATGTTTCCCCGTCACTATCTCTATCTTTCCCCTTCTCTATCTTTCTCCCTCTTTGTACCTCTCTCTAATATTTGTCTTTGTCACCTTCTTTCTCTCTCACTCTACCCCCTATTTCTATCTCCCTATCTCCCCCTCTCCCTCTCTATCTATATCTCATTATCTATACCCCCTATCTTACTAAGTCTATCTCTCCTGCTCTATATATCTATCTCTTTATTTCTCTCTATCTTGCTCTCCCTCGTCTCTCATTTTTTTATTCATATCTCTCTACCTCAATCTCTATATCACCCTCTATCTATATCTTTTGATTATAGCTTTCCTTAAATTCAAATTTTGTGTGCTATAAGTAGGTATTGATGTCGTTTCAGCAAGTAAAATTATCTTTGAAAGCAATGTCAAATTCAAACTCTTGTGACACTTAAAAGTAAATTTGAACAACTATAGGTATGTCACTTTCTTATTGACTTCACTACCAAAATTTGTATAGTTTATTTTTTATAAATTATATCTCTCTTTTTCCTTTCTGCAAGCTCCACTCATGGCTCACTTACACCATGTTCTCATTTTCTAACACCTACAAACTACTGTACCAAAGGTAAATAATAAATTGTATTGAATTTCACCTTAAACATTGTGTTTTATATTAGTTCTTTTTTAAATACTAAATAGATCTTTTGTTTATTATAGATACATTGGAGTTCAATGTGATCATGCAACAATATTGCACAAAATCTAAAATATATCTATACCATTATATTCAATTGCATATGTTCTTGTAATGGCAATTAAACATTGCATAAAAATACTGGATTTTCATCATTGTATATATATCTTTATTCTATAATTTATATATCACATAATTTGAACTTCCCTTTTTTTGTATACTATTTCCATTTAAGTTTTTCCATGTGCTATTTTAATAAGTTACGTACACATTGTTCTATTTCAAACAATATGTCTAACACAATCAAATAGGGAAAATAATCATTTGCATTTTATTTATTTCATGTGTTGTCTTTTTAGATTATATAAAAAAAATTCTATTTCAACCAATATGTCTACACAAATTCAAATACAACCATATAATTATTTGGTGTACCCCATTGCACACCTAAAGTGCAATTGCTAGTTTTAATATATGTTGCAGTATTGTGAACTTACACAAATCTCAATGGTACTTTTGATAGTAAAAATTCTAGAAATTAAACTTTGATCTTTATACTCATTATATTATCTTTTGTCTATGTAGAAGACTTTTTCTTAGGCTCAAAAAAATGTTATTTTGCATAGGTATCTATAAACATGTGATGATATTATTTGTAAAAAAATAATAGACGGGCAATTGCATGTTTTTGAAAAGGAAAAAATAGGTTTTACAAGGACCTGAAACCACAAAGTTAAAACAACAAAAGATAGAGCAAAACAAGTCCAAACAAACAGACAACTGTCCCAAAAAAGAAACGACAGCACAAAAAGACAATAGGGTCCAAAAAAAGGACCACCAAAAAGCCAAAAACAAACACCACCGCACTACTCCAAGGTGTTCATCAACTCCTCGGCCTCCTTTTCAACATCCTTCATATCTTGTAACCCCTGCTTAAGGATTTGAACCGTATGTGAAGAAATCAGGGTCTTCCTCTTCATATTAGCCTGGGTGCGAGTCGAAATCCCTTCAACAACAGATCTGTTGTAACCTCTGTCCGCATGCAAATTCATGACCAACGAGCCCTTTTAATTTTTTTTGAGCTTTTCCACCATAGCATTGATGATAATGGTGTTATGCCTAGCAATTTTGTGATTATTCGCCACAGTGGCCCTAATATTTTGGCCTATCTCAGACATATTGCACTCGAACCTGGTCAATCTTTCATCCTGCGAATGATGTCTTTTCCTTGGTAAGGGGTTTTCCTGTCCCTCATTCTCTTTACGACTCCAGCTAATCTTCTGCTCCAAATCCATGACTCTGTTGCTAAGATCTTTATTACGACCTTTCAAATCACAGACTTCCTTCTGGGTCCACTTGAGAACAATGAAAAGGCCATTCGTACTTTTTTCTGCCACACTCAAATGTCCTCTGGCTTGAGCTTATTCAGGACATAATTAATTTCTTCCTGATTAGGGGAATCATTAGGGGCATTCCTAAATCTTCCAGACGTAGGGGCACTAGGGGCCGACTCTTTACTGACCATAGGTTTATCAAAAAGAATTTCCATAGAATTCCCAGAGTACGAGACTAATTTCTTAATTGAGGTACCTTTAAAACCAGAGACCAAACCTGGGGTAGGGAAGCCAGGAGACGGCTGGGGATTAAGACAGGGCGGCGAGGCAAAACCCAGGATAGGGCAATCATGCAAAGGCTACAAATTAGGACATGAAGGCAAAGCAGAATCCATAAGGGCATTCCGACAAGACAGGGACTGGGGAGCAATGGTATTAGGACCAATAAGGGCACAAGCAAGAGGGGTCAGGGGGTCGTTCTCCCTGCTACTTTCAGTATCCTCATCATCCAATTCCCCAATATCAACAATTTTAGGCAAAGCAAGTAAATTTTGATAATGCTCATAGATGAGCCTGACAAGACCAGGGTGAATAATAGAAGTCCTCCTAGGGTTTCTTTCAACTTCATCAAGGCAATTCTTCAAAGAACAGAATAAATAAAAAGGAAAAGAGATACGAACCTTGTGACAAAAATGGTTTAGAATGGCAAAGTGATAACCATATGCCCTGGTGAAGCGCCCGTCAACTGTGATATACTCCATTATTACTCTTAAAAATTTCCTCTAGATTGATTTAATGGACTCCACATCAAAGTAGCTATTGGCAACCTTAACCAACTTAGCCTTCTCCTTGTCTTTTTTAGGAAATCTTATGACCACTTCATTAGAGAACCAACGGTCCCAATAAAATTTCACACCCTCAGTCGAAAGACTAGTAATTTCACCGATTATTTTCTCATTCAGCTTAACATTCCTACCAAACAACACAATCTCACCATTTTTCCAATTTTTGGCAAAATAGTCCAGCATCCCCTCGTCAGTACCATGGAGCTTTTCCAAAAACGGGACTAAACCTCCCTTTTCAATTCTTTCCCAGGCTTTAGCATTCTTTCTATGCTCTTGAAAGTTGCTTGGCTCCACACATTTTCTCTCTCCCCCCTTCTTCAAAGCTCCGTTATACCACACCCTACAGTTGCTCTGGGTCTCGTTTAAGCATATTTTATCAAACACCCAGAAAGCGTGCTAGAGACTCTTCTTCAAAAAGAAAATGGTGTCGATCCCATCAAATCTAATGAAATTGACGTACCTAATCTTTACCCTCTTCATCATGACGAAGACAAGCTTCTCTTCCATGCATTGAATTATAATAAATTAGCGCTTTCACCTCAAAATGGAAGTAGTCATTCTTCCTCCACGTGTTTTCCCCGCCCTTCTTAACCCCTTCATTGGCGAAGTAATTTTCCACCCTATTGGCTTCTCTGTAGGCATGGGACACTTTCACTTTATCAAATTTACTTAATAAGATTATTGTATCTTCGATCCACTTTTTAATGGTCCACGAGGGAGGGGTGAGCCCAAGAATGCAATTTATTATATTCATTGAATCACCCTCCAACCAAAGACATTTCGTGTTCATCTTGAAAGCTAATTTAACCACATGATAAGCCCCTACAGCTTCCGCAACATGATTAGTTTGGGTGTCGATGTCCACAGCAAAAACTGCAATAAAATCCCCCGACTTGTCCCTTAAAACACACCCACTACCAGCTTTCCCAGGGTTGCCTTTAGCAGGAGCATCAAAATTGGCTTTCAACCAACCCAAAGGCGACAAAGACCAACTAGCATTCTCCCTCCCACAAACATTAGGTGTGGGGACATTTAGCACATCTAATTTTGAGTTCCACTTTTCAGCCGTAGTAATATCGAAAGGAGACCAATTAGCTTTATCAACCATTTTTCTTGGGATTAAAGATAAATTTTTCTTCATTGCCCTTACAATTTTTTCAACCAAGTCCCCCTCCAACTTCTCTTTTTCCCTAAACACTTTGTTGTTCCTTTCCTTCCAAATATTCCATGACATAAAAGGTAGAACAAAAGACCAGAGCTTTCGCACAAAAGAATTTTTTGAAGGAGCTTTTCATTGCAAGAAAAAGTCTTCGACAGAAGCAGGGGAAACCCAAACCAAATCAAGAAGCGCAAAAATTTTACTCCATATGTGTGAAACAAAAAGGCAATGAAGAAAAAAATGATTAACAGTCTCAACATCGTTCTTGTACATGTAGCACCTGTTAGGTAATTGAATTCCTCTTTTTCCAAGATTGTCTAAAGTGGGAATCTTATTCTATAGCATTATCCAATAGAAAATATTAATTTTAGGAATCAGGTGATTAATCCAAGCCTTAGCCCGAAAGGGCGGAGGCTCCATTGAACTAGCCAGCATAGAAGTAGCAGAAGAAACTAAAAAAATGCTAGACGGATTGTCTAGCCAAACAACAAGATCATCCACCTGGTGTTGAGCTAGTCTTAGGGCCCTGAAGGCCGACTGAACAGGGCTAAGATCCTGACTGATGGTCTTCAAATCAACCCAACCCCCATTCCTCCAGTAATCTTTAACCAAGACCCTGAATTCCCTTTTACAATCATTCATCCATTTACTGAATTGCTCATTTTTTATTAACGGATATTTAAAAAGCCATCTGTCTTTCCAAAACCTAACATAATTTCATTTTCCAACCAGTTCCCATTTCCAACAACTTTCTACCTCTACTCATATCATTCCAACAAACAGACCCACGAGGTAAAAGAGAAAAATTTATAACCTCATTAAGAGACTCACAGTTGCTAACATATTTGGCTTTTAAGGTATCTCACCATTCCCCTCTCAAAGTAAGAGTTCTCTAAAGCTGTTTAGCAAGAAGGGACAAATTCAGCACTTTAATTTTCCTTAAGCCTAGGCCCCCTCTCGATTTAGGTCTACAAACCAGATCCCATCCAACGAGTGGCATTCTCTTCTTATCCTCCACACCAGACAAGAGAAACCTTTTCTGAATTTTTTCAATGGCCTCAGCATGCTTAGCAGGAATTTTAAATAAACTAAGAGCATACACAGGAAGATTTTGCAAAGAAGCCTTTAGGAGCTGGATTTTTCCAGCTTGACTGAGAAGAGCTCCTTTCCACCTCGATAGCTTCTTATTGAATTTTTCAACTAAAGAGATCAAAAATGAGTCCAAGGGTTTAATGCAGAGAGGAAAACCAAGATAGGTTGATGGAAGAGGCTCAATCCGGCATCCAAGAATCCGAGCAAGTTTAACTTGTCTATGCTCCGGAGTATTGAAGAAGAAAATTGAACTCTTAGCCCTATTAACAACTTTTCCAGAAGGAGATTTATAAAGATTCAAAATTCTTTTGAAAGTCTTAACTTCAGCCATAGTAGATCTTCCCATGAGAATGGTGTTATCAACAAATTGTTGGTGGGAATAGGTTAGAAGAGAAGAGGAAGGTCTTAAACCAACAAGGGATCTTTGATCAATAAGCTTTTTAATATTTCTTCCCAAACTTTCAGCCAAAATTGTAAACAGAATAAGAGAGATAGGATCTCCCTATCTGAGGCCTCTAAAAGTCTAAAAAAACCTCAAAGGTGACCCATTCACAATGACAGAAAAAACTAGTTGGTTCACCAGCTGAATGACTGTTATTAAAACCAAACTTGACCAAGATTTTAAATAAAAAATTCCACTCAACCTGATCATAGGCTTTGGAAATGTCCAAATTAAGAATGAACCCTTCAGTCTTCGATATCATTAAAGAATGTAAATTCTCATGAACAGTGATAACAGAGTCCAGAATGTACCTACCTGGCACAAAACCATTTTGTTGTGGAGCAATCATTTGAGGAAGCACAAAAAGCATTCTTGTAGTGAAAACCTTCGAAATAATTTTATAGATAGAATTGCACTGGCTGATTGGCCAAAAAACTTGAAACTCCAAAGCCCCAAGTTTTTTTGGAATAAGGACCACAAATGTAGCATTAATTTCTTTTAAAAGACATCTTGATCCAAAGAATTCCTTGACAGCATTCTCAACATCCACCTCAACAATTTCCCAAAACACTTGGAAGAAGAATAAAGGAAAACCATCTGGTCCAGGAGCTTTGTTGCCATCAAAAGAGAAAACAGCTTTCTTAATTTCAGCCTTGGAAGGAATAGCAGTGATCATAGAATTTTCATTGTGACTAATCACCTGGGGTATAGCCTCAATCAAGGATTCTTGAGCTTCAAGAACAATCTCTCCATTACAAGAAAGAAGGTTGCTGAAAAAAGGATAGCCTGTTTCTTAATATCATCTTCCTCCTCAAACCTCGTCCCATTAACATCAATGTAAGTGATTATGTTAGAAGCCCTATGTTTCGAAGCAGACAGATGAAAAAATCTGGTGTTCCTATCTCCCTCAGTCAACCAAGACACTCTAGATCTTTTCTGCCAAAAAACTTCCTCTTTAACAATGATGTCATGCAATTGAATGATAAGTTCATTTTCCTTTTTCTCTATAATTATCAATGTACCCCCATTTCTGGATATTAGCCTAGATCTCTTGAATTTTACCCTAAATTTTTGTCTTAGTTCCAAAAATATTCCCAAAGGCATCCTTTTTCCATTTCCTCAAATTAATTTTCACTTCCTTTAATTTTTTAGCAATCCTGAACATAGCTATGCCAGTAATATCAATATTCCACCATCTACTGATTTCTTCAAAGATTCGAGGATGAGATAGCCAGAATTTTTTGAATTTGAAAGGGGAGTTCTTTTTCACCTTAGTAGGATCTGCCATTAGACAAATGGGAAAATGATCAGATCCTACCCTTGATAAAGCTCTCAAAGCACAAAAATAGTCTATAAACCATTGACCAAAAACAAGGGCCCTATCGAGTCTCACTTGGATCAAATCAGGTCCTAACCTCCTATTAGTCTAGGTATAAGAAGCACCTTACAGGTCAAGGTCTATCAAGGCATTACTGTTAATGAAGTCGAAGAGACCTGAAATACTATCCCAGTTAATTTGAGAACCCCCAAATTTTTTATCATTCAGGAGAGGAGTATTGAAGTCTCCCATGCCCACCCAGTGCTCATTAGCAAAACATTTTCGAAAACCAGACAACTCACACCAAAAGGAATTTCTAGCATTCTTACAATTCGGGGCATATATATTGGATTGAATCCAGCAAAAATTATCTCTTATGTGGGTAAATCTGGTGGCTACTAAATTACCATTCTCCATTAAGGGCTCACCTTTAATAAACAACTTGTTCCAAAAAGTAACAATTCCCCCGAAGCACCCGCAAAACTATTTCTGTGAGCCCCACAGTTCTGAAAATTTTTAAAGCATTCTACTTTATCTTTAGGCATTTTTGTTTCTTGAACAAGAAGAATATCAGGTTTGTGGTCCCTAACAAAATTTTCCAAAACATCCTTTTTATGATGACTATTCAGACCTCTTATATTCCATGACATGATTTTCATTTCTTACCTGGGGATTGAAGTATCTTCGGGATGGTCATTTGGATCCCATCCACTATATCCTGAAGGCTGCCTTGTTCCCTTTTCCATTTTTATGATATCCTTCCCTGGCAAGGCTTAGTATTCCCACAGTCCGCCTTGGCCCTAGTTCTAGTGATCATTCCACTTGAGGTTTCCATCCTCTTGTTTTTTTCCTTCTTTGACCTTGAATGTGAAATAACCTCCTCCCATTCAGTCTCATCTTGGTTTTCCAGCTCTCTTCCTGATTCCCATTCCTTCTCAGGAAACAACCTCTAATCCCAAGGAAGGGTTTCCATTAAGCCATTCTTGGCTTCTGAAGTATTGACATTAGGTGTTTTCATTTTCACACTTTGGATCTCATAAGTATCCCTCACAACTTCCAAAGTGGTGTTCTCTAGTTCCTGTTCCCCTTTTGAGCAAGGGTTATCAGCAGGAAAGTGAGAAGGGATAGGTATTCCTATCTCCAGGGACAAGCCCTTAATGGGTATTTCCTCCAGACCAGGTACATTCATACTACCAGCCATCACCAAAGGTGAAGGCGAAACAAAACACGTTTCTTCACCTCTTATTTTAGCCTTCTTCTAAGTATCCCGGGCTCCCTCCACAGAATAAGTTTCTACCGTTCTATCCACCTGTGGTGAAATCAAGTATTTAGGATCCTTAGGATCTGAAGAGCAAGTGCAATCTAAACTAGGGCAAGCATCCTTTTGTGAACATCTATGGTTCTCTTTCAGATCTTGAGCAGAAGTGTCTCTTCTAAGATTCTCCTTCGCACCTGGGACAGAAATTTGCTTCTCCTCAAATTTTTTTCTCCAAACAGTCTTAGGCTTGGCAACTTTCTCTTTTTCACTTTTATTATTAATCGGGCACTTTTTTGCCCAATGCCCAGACTTTCGACATTTAAAGCAAACAAAGAGTGTGGTCTCAAATTCAATAGCTTGCTTCCAAACCCCCAGCTTGGATTGGATGTCAATCGAAGAAGGGAGATCAGCATTTTGAGAAACCCCAATACAAATTCTAGCAAATACCAAATGCTTTCTAGCCGCGGTCATTGAGTCAATGGACAAAAGTTCTCCAAAAGAACTAGCAATCCCATTGAAAATATCCGTATTCCAATACTCCAAAGGAAGACTAGGCAATCTAGCCCAGACCGGCACCATTTCAAAGATGGAGTCAGACATATCAACCCTAGAAGACCACTTCTTCAGGGCCAAGGAAGACTTTCTGATAACCCAAGGGCCACCACTCCTAACAGCCCTGGAGCCCTCTTTGCAAGTGAACTGAAAGGAAAAAAAGCCTCTACGAAGCACCGCCATCGAAACCAGTCCACTGGTTTTCCATTTATTCTTAACAAACTCCCTTACAACTTCAATATTAGGTCTAGGATCCAAAAAATTTCCAACCAAAACATTCTCCATCTTTGCAATATTATGGTCTATGATTTCATCTAGCACAGAAATAGAAAACTTTCCAGACCCTGGGTCAGAAAGAATACGCACAGGGGGAAAAGATGATTTGTCATTTGGCTTAACACCAAACAACAAAGTCCACGTTTTACCCTTTTCATCCCCTTTTTCTGACATTTCCATAGCAGCCTTGGATTTTGAAATCCCATCCTTTCCACCTGGGTCCACCTGGACTTTTTCGCGGACGTCCTTTTCAACAAAGCCTGACTTACCTTTCTTAGAACTCGAAGAAATCTCCGCATTCGCCTAAGATTCCCTTGAACCCCTGCTCGCTACACTATTCGAAGATTCAAAACCAAACTTTTCCCACTTGCTTGCTCCTGTTCCTGCTCCCATGTTGCTCCCTCTTATAGAAGGGAACAATTGTATGGTGAAGCTTTCTTTTATACAATTTAGAAGAACAATCATGTGTTGTATTTTTAAAATAAGAAATGAGAGACAAAAAAGAAAGGATTTAACAAACATAGACAAATAAGAGAGACATGCAACTAATAGATAAATCAAGTGACCATGCAATATAAGTGAGGAATAATTGTTAATACTATAATTTAATATTTCTCTTTTCAAAAAATCTTTTAAGTTAGATTTTCTAAATCTCTTTTTCTCTAAATTAATAGAACTGTCATTTGAATTTCAAATATTGTAACGTGTTACACAATAATTCCTGATTTTCATATCTAAGAACAAAAAGTTGTTGAAAGCAGTCATGTTGTTGATAATCTTCCAAACAGGTTCCTCAATAAATGAAGGAGAGGAACAATTGCTTAACGTATCTATCATCTAGTAGAATTAAACTCTGCAGTTTCACCCAATTAAATGTTATTACAGCAATTATTTATATGCCTCTAAGTTTGAAAGGGAAGAGAAAATATTAGCATAATACCTAATTTGGATTTCCTCGTACAAACGCTTTTTTCTCGAAGAAATATAGGCATTGATGGATTCCGCTATCCCACAGAAAAGGAGTGGTATCAGAAATTTTTGTCCATGTTGAAATGGGCCAAACAAAACAGATTACAAAAATTGCCTCAACATTAGGAATACATATTTAGTTTTTGTCTTTTTTTTTTTAATTAGAAAATATTGAGGGTGATTAATAGATTGATTTGTAATTGATGAGTATTTGTTTGTTAGAGGTTTACAGTCAAAATTGGTTGTTAATTAAAATAGAAATGGATTAAAAATAATGAGATTGGTGTGGGTTTCTATATGAAAAGGAAAAAAATAAAAATTGAAGTCACTATTGTTTTTTTTTTTTTTTAGACTGCAGGAATCGGGTAGCACGAACCCCCACGAACCCCCTATAAACTGCAGTGCACCTGGTAAACTTTTTAACGTGACCGGTGGCGCTGGCGCGACACGCCCTCCGATACCACGAGACGGGGGAGACTAGAACTCGTGACCAACAGAGCCGCAACGGAATTACTAGGGCCCCCGCCCAAGTCACTATATTATTTTTATTATAGAAAAATCAAATTAATTTTTAAAAATATTTTACTAATAAAAAATTCAAATAAATTATTATAATATAACATGTTTAAGTAATAATTAAGATGTCAAAACAATCTGAATTAGACTTGATTGACTAAATAGTCTATCTTTTTTTTTTAATTTCAAAATATTATTTAATATATTTTAGATAATTTTTAAATACTTAAAATTATATTTATTATAATAATAAATTTAATTATTCTTAAATCAAACAAAAAATATTAATAAAAACTTAAATATATATTATATTATATTATTTAATTTTAATAAATATTATGGGGTTCATCCTATAGTGTGATTGTTAAGTGGTGGTGGTGTTGTTGTGGCCACCAAGGTTCTTATGTGGATACTATAAATTAATAAGAAGAAATTGATTATGTATTTTTCTTATTAAGAAATTTAAAATTTTAATTGAAAATTAAATGAAATTTTGAAATGAGATTGTGGCCAGCGGCACATGCAGTTTATAGGGGGTTGTGCTACCCAATTCCTACAATCTAAAAAAAAATTGAAATGTAATCTTTTTTTAATATTATAGTATTATAAAATTAAATCTATCATATAATTTTTCTTTTACATTTATTTTTAAACAATTACAAGTTTAATTTAAAACAAAAGAAATAATTTTGAAAGATTATGTATTATTCTTATTCAAATGCGTATAATTATGAAAACTATGTAGAATCAGTATTATTTAACTTGCTATATCATACCTATAAAACTTTGAACAAATATTATATTTTATGAACTATTTATTATTTAAAAAAATAGCTAATTCTTTTTCATTTATATACTATTATCAAAGTGTTCTAATTTATGTTACAATTTATTGAAATTCAAGTCATAATTTTTAATAAGTCTTCATTAAATCACATTTCATAACTACTAATTTATATTTCTCCTAACCATAAATAATTGATTGCTTAACACATTTATATGTAAATAATACTTAAAATTTTAAAATATTAAAATCTATTTTATATTAAAAATGAAGATTTTACATAAATTTTCTTCTACACTTCTTTCATATTAATATTTAAGAGTTAGATATAAAATTAAAAAATTATTTATTTCTTAAAAAAATATTATTTTTCAAACAAGATCATAATTGCAAATGAAACTTCCAAAAGACACTTGCACAAAATGAGCCTAATTTACATTGTCAAAAAGATTGATAAAAGAGTTGATTAAAATGTAGAAAATGACCTTGAAAGGTAGTCATATAAAACACAATGACTGACTGACCCTTCAAAGATGGAACACTTATTAAATCACATGACCAGTGTTCTAGTGAGTGGCAAGTGACCATGCAAGAGGTGTCTCACAAAGTGAGAACACTTGTCTCAACCACATGAGGTGAGACAAAACTCTAGAAGTCCTCTAAGTGAACTTAAGTGTAGTGTGAATAAGAATCTACTAAGCAAGCTAAAAGCTAACTAGTTTAATGATACCTCTCTTTTCACACTAACAAATACTACATATAATAAATTATAAAAGTGAAGGATCTAACATGTAAGTTGTTTTCTAGTAGATAGTTCTTCATTGTAATTGAAACTCATTATCATAAATTTAATATAAAAAACTAATTGTATAATCTATTTTCATCAAGATCAAGAGATTTAAAAGAAGGGAAAATATGTAATTTTAAATATTACCTATGTTGTTTTTTTTTTTTTTATCTAACATTTTAAATGAAAATTTTAATTATAACCATTAATTAATTGAAATTCACAATATAATACAATTTTAAATTTTAATTAATGAATTATTACAATCAAATGAATATTTAACATGTCAAATAATACTTTTAAAAATAAATTAATTATCCTACATCAAAATTAACTTTTAACTATTAAAATAATCATGAAGTCACGAGCTTGTACATTTAGAATGATGTTGTATGAACTAGGTGCTGTAAGTGACACATTTAAAAAAGACAGACTTTGTGTCAAATTTTTAGTTCCTGTTGTAAGGCAGGTTATTATTGCATTCATGCCATATGCATTTGATATGTAGCATCTGCCAATCACATGCTATATTTTAACATATTACTTTCTATTTGTATAGTTTAAATTTTAAAACTTATTTTTTATATTTGAAAATTAACATTTATTTCTTTTTCTATTCGTGGGAATAGCTCTATAAATCATTTTTGTTTAAGGAAATTAGGAAAATAGGAAGGCATGGATAAATTTTAGATTGGACAAATATTTTGACATTAAACGCATTTGCTGGATACAGCATGGTGGAAGCTGCTGGAAGCTTAGGAAAATGCACGACAGATTACTATTGCATTTGTTTGATATGCTTTTGGATTGTGCTCTGTTTATGAAGAAGGTGAAGCATTTGAAGCTGTAGGTAAACTATCGCTTAAAATCTGTGGCTTCTAGTTCAGTGGCATTGTTAGATTGAGACATGTTTGCAGCGAATGTTTTCTTAGTCCAACTTCACCGTTGCAGCTTTGTAAGGGTCATGCCATTTGCTGTGTAAAGTGAGAGCCAGTCGTAGGGTCAATTTGAATACTAGAGCATCATGTATTCTTTGAGAGACGATTGTATTATGGTTTTCGCTCTTAACAGTGTTCTTTTCACTAAACCATTTCTTCTTCCCTGACTGTGGCAGCTGGTTCTCGTTCTTTTCACTTAACCATTTCTTGGCTGTGGCAGTTGGATTTCACTTACAGGCATCTCTCTTTCTGTGAAAGTTGTAGGTTGTGGGTCTTCTTCAGAAGCTAAGAACAGGGTAGTGACAGTTTCTTCACCAAGGATCTTCTTGCAAAGATAGTCCAGGAAAAAGTGAGGCATTGGGGTTGCTCCATTCCAAGGAAACTTTATATTTTTGTTTATTTTTATCTGGACTTTGTTTCTATTGTCTATTATTGCAGGTCACAGTCTTATATGCTCTTCGCTGAGGCATCTAGTTTAATATTTATGTTTTTTTTGTGTGTTTAACAAATGGTGACTTCTTCTTAAGAGTTACAGACCGACGTGAGAGCTACTAAGGACAAGAAGTAGGGGTGACTTCTTCGGTGGTATTGCAGGCAAGGAAGTGTCCAAACATCCAGGATTATGATTCTGGGTACTACCAAGTAGGGGTTCTAGGTTCTGGGTACTGCCAAGCTGTTATACATGTTTACACATATTCAGATTATGATTTTTAAATTTTAGGATTTTGAATATGTATATGTAATGAAGTCTTTTTAAAACAGAAAATTGAGAATTTTTTATATTCCGTTAATTACCTTCAAAAAGCTCAAGAAATTGGGATTATTTTAAACATTCATTTTGATCCCATAAAAATCGTTGAAGCAAAATGCCAATCTACTCTGGTGTTTACATATATTTTGTTTATGAATTTTACGCTAGGGTTTGAAAATGTTTCTATGTATCAATTTCGTTTCATATGGGTTTTGTGGTCAAACAGTTCACTTGGTTTGTCTGTGCTTCCACATTTTGCAGTCATGCCTACCAGAGAAAACAATTCATGCCTTATCTTGTGCATTACTCCATTTACATGCCTAGTTCTAAAGCTCCCATTTTGGCGCAGGATCTTGGCCTACTATTACCATTATCACGACGCCATTTCTAGCAAAACACAGCCCTACTGTCAGTTTGTGAAGCCTTCCATGAAAAAATCATCACAATGCTCAAAGAAATTCCATATACATATAATGGTACTCTAAAAGATATTGTTGGATCCATCAAAAAGTTTGAGCTACAACAAATTGGACCTCAGTTTGCTCACACTCGACAATGACAGTACAGAGAGCTGCCAAAGAAATAAATCTGAGTATTATCATTATGTTCATATCATTATCTTAATCGCCATTCTTTCTATTCGTTTTTTTGTGCTCTTACCGATCCATTCTCGCCTTAAAACTTTTGGTTGTATAAAATTCCCTTTTTTTTCTGGCCCAAAAAAGATCTACAGTCTAAAGAATATACTTATTTAATTTATAGCCTGTGCGTATGCTAGTTGTCTGTTAGTTTTAAAGTTCACTACAATTCGCATTAAGTTAATTGTGCGCCAAGGCAATGCAACCAGATTAAATGGAAAAGCGAGCTCTAGTTACATATGTAGGAGGGTATGTTCTGGCATTAAGTTAGTAGAGCAAATTGCCCTTTTTCAATAGATAACACCTTATTTCTACAGAGCTATTCTATACCTATAATTTAACTTTTTTAGCAAGTTGACAATTTTACACTTAAAACTATTTTAATCTGGAGGAGAGAGCTAATCTAGCAATAGACACGGTGGCACAACAGAGGTTTGTTGGCCACCTAAAGAAATGTCATCATCAGTTTTGGGACTAGAAACGGGCTGGTCTTTTGTACTTGCTTTTTCAGATTTTGGGTGCTTTCTTACTGATAAAGAGATTTACTCAAAAAGAAAGCATTTAAGAATGGGAGATACCAGTTCAGGAGTTACTTATTTTCACAATGCCTTTTTCTGATTTTCATCCATTGTTTTGACAGGTCTTTTGAATAGGCTCTCAGAGTGCAATGTTGAATTGGTTGCAACAAAAATTTCATCCATTTTTCAGGTAGAATATTCTCTCTATGCCTTTTTCTCATGAAGTGTATTCTGAGAATCATTTGTGGTCTAACCTTTAGTGTTGTCATTGTTGATG
The DNA here is from genome assembly GCA_007258455.2 of Sequoia sempervirens. Taxonomy (NCBI): domain Eukaryota; kingdom Viridiplantae; phylum Streptophyta; class Pinopsida; order Cupressales; family Cupressaceae; genus Sequoia; species Sequoia sempervirens. The sequence goes on from VDFB02000015.1 coordinate 552,082,534, forward strand.
TGGCTATGTTTTACATTAATATATGCTTGACAGTGACTCCCCTTTAGATATTCATGCTTTCTTAAATTTTATTTTGTTATACTAAAGTCATATTATTATGATTATTCTTTTGAGTTTGCTAACTACTTAGCTTGGTTATAATAGTGTTTTCTAAAACCTTACTCTTACAATTTTTGAAGTCACATGGTAGGAGTTTGGTAGCTGAAATTGTTGGAGATGAAGTTTTGATATCATGTTCCAAAGGACCATATGGCAATAAACAGTAATATCCTCTCCATTTTTTCAGTTAGTGCGGCTTATTTTTGAATATTAAGGTGGCATTTTTATGGGAACTTGTTTAGAATTTTCTTATAATACATCATTTATGATGTTTTTCTTGATTTTTTCTTGGCAGGGCTGCTATGTGTGTATTGTGATAGGTTAATGTGAAGGCGGGGATATGTAAGTTTTCCCTGCCTGTGAAAGAGTTTTGCTCGTCATATGTCTTTAGCATCATCTCTTTTTTAAATGCCTGACTAAATCCTGATTTAAAATGGTATGGCTAAACAAGGGCTGAGAAAATGAAAAGGAAAACGGAGTATATTTTCGAAGAAATCAGTAGTAATCATGTGAAAATCAAGTTACTTCAAAAACAATTTATCCAAATGTAATTTGTATTTCTGATCTCTAAGTACATTTATAAATTTGCTTCATGTTTTCTAGCAAAAACTCTGTAAATGGTTTGTACAACTTCTTCTTGTAGTGGACTATTTGCACTCAAATCATATCCTTCATTGAGAATTTAAGGTTAGTTAATTGATTATTATTTTAGTGGACTATCTGCACTCAAATCATATCCTTCATTGAGATTTGAAGGTTAGTTAATAAGGGACTGTACTTGTTTCAACATTTCTCTTGGGAAACAGTAACATGATTGTAGTGTGCCAATTTCTTCGCAGTGCTCAAATAGTTTCTTGACGAAGGAGCAGGATGTCCATCTTGGTAAGTTTGATCTCCTTGGGATAGACTTGAGAGATGTAACTCTTTTGACACAAATTTGCTAGAGAGAAAGCTGCTTGATTTTCTGTGTAAGTAAAAAATATTCACAATTGACATTGGTATAATGAATCTGCAGGAGATTTTGGATTAGCAAAGAGGTTGAACCCAGATGACCTTACTTCTTCTGTGAGTTTCAAAAACATAATTTCAGGGTTGTATGATTTGCATATTTTTCCCTTGTGCTGAAGACAGAAGAATTTGTGTTTTCTCAAGGTACCAACACAAATTGATGTATACAAACACTAGCAATAGAAACTCTGTCAATACACATACCAAACCAAATCAATTAAATCAGTGTACAGTTTTTTATAAGACTAATGCCATAAGCTAAGTATGACTAGCTGGAAAGATGATTGATATATGAGTATCAAGACACTGTGGGGTTATTTCTACTTGATTTATTTTGATATTAAACAACAGGGAACAAAATACAATCTTTATTGAGATTCCATAAGCTATCTATGCACATTTGAGAAGATGGATGAAAGATCTATTAAGAAACTTTATTGGAGTTATTTCTTCTTGATTTCTTTTGATACTGAACTGAAAGGCGATAGCAGAGTATTCCATAACTATGATATTTGAAAAAATGAAAAGAAATAGAGTATCACTATCAGGAAATTCTGTTGAAGTTATTTCTTCTTGTTCTTTTGATGCTGAAGCCAAACGATCCATTTACAGTTTGTATCTATCTGATTAAAGAAAACTTGTTTAAGGCTCTGTTTTGAGATCTATGAGCCTACTGTTGTTGACATCTGTAATTTCAAATGCTATTATCATGAAATTCATAGTACTAGAGTAAAAATAGATCCAATGGCATTTAGAGCAATTAGATTCTTGAACTTGAAACAAGATTTTTACACCCATTCACATAAATATATTAATTGCATGACAAAAATGATCACTAATTTTTTATCTGCTTTCTCCTCTAAATCAAAATACATGATGCTGGAGCAGGAACTTGACGCTTATCATTAAATTTATTCCGGCAGATTTGTATTCATACTGAATCTAGAATGAAATCGAGAAAAACACGCTTTAGTACAAACATGAATTCATACTTTGCATCCGTGGAAATAGATGGAGCCCACAACGCTACTACAAATATGTACCTCATGAGCGCCTCACAGGTAGCTTGCCGTGCAAAAGTTATAATATGCACACAATGGTGAACAGTCATGAAACAAGCAATTCTTTTGAAAATGGCAGAGTACATGGAGGGATGATGCATTGGGTAGTAGTGGAGCTCTGTGTAATTGCAAGTTTGGGGGGAAGATCAGCTGGGTCGCTCTTGGGTATATATTATTTCCATGAAGGAGGTCACAGCTATTGGCTCAGAACGCTTTTGACGTCTGTGGGTTCTCCATTGTTAATTCTTCCACTGCTCTTCAATGAACCAACACAATATTCTTCTTTGCCTACCCGCTCTCTCAAAATCAAGTATCTGAGCATCTGTACAGTACTGGGCGTTTTGGTGGCGGCCAATAATTTTCTCTACTCGCTGGGCTTTTACTACCTGCCCGTCTCAACCTTCGCTCTTCTCTGCGCCACGCAGCTGGCCTTCACAGCGGTATTCTCAATCCTGTTAGTGAAGCAGAGAATAAGCCATTACGTTATAAATTCATTAGTACTAATTATTTTAGGAGCAGTTTTACTGGGCATCCAAGCGAAGGGCGAAAAGCCTCGGGGAGTTAAGAGTGGGGAATCTAGATGGGGAATTGTTTCCACCATTTTAGGATGGGCGCTGTATGCGTTTATTCACCCATTATTACAGTTTGTTTTCAACAAGGTATTTACATTATCAATTTTGATAAATAATTGTTTTATTTGTATTAGCGAAAATTTATTTCGAGTGTTAAATTGTTTGACGTTTAAGAATAGATAGAGAAGAGCAACTTTGCGATGGTGGTGGAAACGCGGGCGTTGATTTGCACTGTGGCGAGCGGCGTTGCGGTGGTGGGATTGATGTGCAGTGGTGACTTTAAACACATAAGTAGAGAAGCACACCGCTTCCGGGCGGGACAGACGGGGTATCTTCTTACTCTGTTGTGGTCTGCCATAAGCTGGCAAATGTGTGTGGTGGGAACTTACGGACTGGTTTGCATGGTGTCTTCCTTGTTTTCCATGGTGGTTAGCACTTTAACGTTGCCAGTTATTCCAGTTTTAGCTCTGTTTGTCTTCGGCGACAAAATAAATTCGTTGAAGGTGATCGGAATGCTGTTAGGGATTTGGGGATTTGTTTCCTATGCTTATGGCGGCTACCAAGAGTCGAAAAAGGCTGAGGAGCTTCCGTTGCCGGCCTCCCCAGTATAGCATGGGAGACGCTTTCAATGAAGACAGTGGCTAAGGCGCTCTTTATATAAACGACAATTCTTGGGCGGAATTATTTAATCTGTAAACGCGTTTGAAGGATTGTATTAAGAATTGACGAAAGTGGCTCAATTAACTCTTCTACGCGACGGTGTATCATGCACAACAAGCTCTGGGGAATGACTCTGCACTTACATGGTTATCTCTATTGTTGGCCGTACGCCGGCCGACACGCTGTAAGAAAAGTTTCTAATTTAGAATCCGCCAGCCTTTTCCTAATATTTTAAAAGCAGATTGTTATATTACAAGGGATCTAAAACCCTTGGAGAGGGAAATGTTCTTTATCTAGAAATAAGTAAAAATTCGATCAAATAAAAAATGCGTACAATTTCTAATTGTTTATCAAAATGTTTTAAAAAATATTCAATCATTGATAAAAAAAAAAAATTCTTTTATAAATAGAATATATAAATAATGTAATTAAAATATATAAATAATGCAGTTGGTAAAAAGTAATGGTTAACATAATAAATACAATTTACAATAAATTGTTTATATAATATAATAATTTGATTAAAAATAGAATATTTATTAGGACGTTAGAAAATATTGAAGAGTTAAGTTTGAAATTAAGATTGGTATATCTATCTCTAGATCATTTATGTCAATTAAATCATAAATATGTGCTCAAGACATAATATTTCTTAATATTTTTAACCTCTAAAGATAAGTACGAAAGTGTAATTAAATTGTTTTAATAATTATTCAATATAAAATATATTAAATTTATTTTATTAATAATTTATTATTAATCAAAATTTATCAAAGAATAGAGTGTGTATTTTATTTATTAAAACTATTGTATTCATCACTAAATATTTTTTAGAGCTTGTATGTTACTAGTTAATAGTTTATTTACCTCTCTACACATAATTAAAGCATAAAGAGTAGGCTAAGTCTAATGACTAGTTTGAGCATAAAAAGTAGACTAAGTGTATTGACTAGTTTGAACTAATTTCAAAAGTATGTGACTCTTGACTATTTCTTTGATTCTCTTGACTAGATCATCTACACCTTTTGCAATAATGACCTACTAATCCAAAATACTAGTTATTTATTTCTTGAGATCTTTTTTATCAATCAAAATACTCGTTATATTGACAACTTAAAAAATAAAGTTATATAAAGAATCACAATTGCAATTTTAAGAGGAATGATATTATAAAATAGTTTTATGAACATCTTTCATTCCAAAGATAAATTTTATAAGAAAATCAACTAACAAAAAAATGACAGATTATCATGAAATTTTACAATAATTTTAGAAGAAATCAATTATGTTTAAAAATCTACATCACTTTTGATACTATTACTTTATGAATTTACAATATTTTTAATATTATTTTTAACTGATTTGTAAGAAAAATTGAAACTAAACTATAATGTTAGTAATTTTAAATTCATATGCAAACAATAAAATATATTTGATTTGAACTCTTACAATTTTCAAGCCAATTCACTCATACATACTCTAACACTAACAATACGCAACACTTAAACTCTTCCTACAAACTGAATGAAAAGAAACCGCATAATGAAATTTCTTATATAAGGCTTCACTACTTAGGATTCTCATAACTGAGCACTATGCTTCGTATTTTTTAGCCAAATTCTAGGTTTTCTTAATGTTTCCAAAATATAAAACAATGTATGAATGAATAATTTGTGGGCATTTAACTGCGTAATTAGGGTCGATATTAGTCATGTTAAACGGTCCTAATGCCGATTTTGACGTACTTAAATGTGAATAGATCCATGTTATATTCCTCTACCTGTGAAAAGGGCGAAAAAGTAATAGCGTACTAATTTGAAATTCTTCGTGCAAATGTTTTTGGTTGAGGACAAAAATATAGCCATTGAATGCGTTTCGCTATCTCGCTGTAACGCGGATCAGAAATTTCTGTCAATGGCGGATTTTCACTTTAAAAAATGTTATACAGCTAGATTTAATTCTTTTAATTTGCTTTATATGATATGGAGAGTAACTGTTAATTTATGTAGCTTGGACAGGTGTCTCCATTGTCTAGAAGTGTCATTTAATTATTTAATTATTTTCTAGAAACCTTCAGAAAAGGGCTGAGTTGTCTAGATAATTATGTAATTAAATAAATTGATTTCCCTAAAGACTTCTAGAATCCAGTTAGTTAGGGTTGTTAGAGTCTATTTAATCTTAGCCATTGATTGAGATTAAATCATGGCCATTGGTTTTCCAATGAGAAAAGTATAAAAGGGGATCAATGGGCAATTGGAGAACAAAAAAACAACAAGTAGACTTGCAGTGATAGCAAGTAGAGATACTTGAGAAAGACTTGCAGTGTTAGCAAGTAGTAAATTTGCAGTGAGAGCAAATAGTCTTGCAGTGTTAGCAAGAGCGCAGTGATAGCGTTGGGGATAGCAGCTGTGGAATTTCAGCAGGAGAAATTGAGGGAAGAATTTCCGGAGAAGAATATTGCCGGAGCTCT
>VDFB02000015.1:552088503-552140452 GCA_007258455.2 Sequoia sempervirens
TCATAGTTATCTTCCTCTACTATCACAATAGATGTAAACCTCCATTGTTTTTATGACTATCCTTGGTTAAACCTTGATTAGGACTGTCATTCAACCTTCTCTATTGGTATCTTATAGCATTAGCATTTTTGGCATCTTCCTTTAGTTGTCACTATACCCTTCCTAAGCTTCCATATTTTGCAAACCTAAAAATCAATTCCCTATTAAAAATCACACTTTATCAACATTTCTAATTATTTATTCATGAAATTCCATATCATATTTAGAGCTCTCAGGTATGCATACTTTGACAGGACAACAAGAAGTGTGGACTTAACTTCTTCACCACCATGGTCTTTTTGATCTACCCACATATTTTTGAAAACACTATGGATAAGTGCCTCATCATGGTCTTAAATGATCCTCCCTTTTGTCATAGGATCATCAATGACTTCCACATGTGCACCAATATCTTCCATAGATATCAACCTATCTTCTCATTGTACACATCTCCATTTATCATCATGTAGGAAACTACTCATTACTATAATAGATTTATCTCCCCCATATTTGTTGTAATGCCTAACCTAAATAATATAACAACCACGCATTGCCATAATATTATTGTTCCCTACATATACCTAGTCTGTATCATTAGGATCATACATTAGATCCAAGATAGAAGAATAAAATTGACAGAAACCATGATCTTGGAATATATGTTAGCATGATCATATTGATAATGAAACATATAATACTCCCTCTTCAAATATGATTGTTCCTTGAGCTTATCCTCCACAACATCATCCAAATCTGGAATTCACTTTCAAAGAGAGGATTATCTCTACTCCAATAAGGATTAGAGTTTATGTTACCTAGTGAGTTTGCAGGTTCATCATAAAGGATATGTTCCTTATGTTATCCTTTCCACAAATTCTTCTACCTCCTCATCACAAAAATATATCTTCATTAGGTTTAACTACTCAAAATTATTATTACAATGATTTGAAGAGAATAGAGATAGAATTTAATTATCATTTACACCATCAAAAAATGACATCTTTGAATGTTGGTTTTGAGAAATCATCAATAATTTTTTTAATACTCTAACAAAATTATATCTTTGCTAGAATTCACATCATCACACTCTTCACATGAGGAAGAAAAATCCAAATTATATTTATAGGAGATATTAGAGCTAGTAGATATGTAATCAAATTCATAGTATTCATAATGAGGGAAGCAAGTAAAGTCATCATGCATGTAAATGTATTCAAGTTTCTCAAACTAAGTGTTTACACATATATCCTTTTCCTCTTGATTGATGGAATTTGCATCAAGTGGATCTTTGCATATATCAACTTTAAAATTTATTCTTCAAGGGATCTTATATATTGGTTTATGAAATTATGTCAAGGATGAATTATTTTAGGACTAATAATGACTAAATTGAGTTAAGAAATTTTGATATTGTGAACATGATCATGAACTAAGCTAAAAATGATTGAATTATGAAATTAAACCAAACATTAAGCTAATTAAGTCATGATCCCAATGAAATTCTTGAAATATTGAACTAAGAAATCATTAAACATCAAATATCAATTAAATGCTTTAAGGAAACCTAACTAAATACATCAAACCTCATCCCATAGGGGATTGGTGTTGAATTGATGTGGAATGTCAACCCTTTCCCAATCCCTTGGTTGAAACAAACTTGAAGATGGATGCTCTAGTGGAGAATTGATGAAAATGGATGCAAGATTGGCTAAAATAGACACAAATGGATAAAGTGGTCATAAAGATTGCTATAAGAATGACTATAATTCAGGTGGTCTCAATGAATGTGGATGAATTGCTCAAGAAATGGAGGCTATTTATAGGAAAATTGAGTGAATCAATGGACAAGATCAATTTTCTTAATCAATGGATGTAAATTAAGAAGGAATTGGCATGGATCAAGAATTCGATCCATGTAGAAGATTGAAAGTTGACATGGATTGATGTAATTAATCAATGGTTGAAATTGATTTGAAAAAAACAAAAATCCTAAAATTTAGGAGGAATGTGCAAGATATTTCCATTTAAGAGGGAAATTGATTGAATTTGAAATGAAGGAATTGGCAAGTGGGAGGAATTGGAGGGATGGAAGAAATTAGTCAATTAAATAATTCAAATATTATTTAATTGTGTATGATGGAGGAATTAAAATATTTAATTAAACAATTTATTCATTTAATTAAAAAGAGAAATTAATGATATTTAATCAAATAATTTAGATTGTTTAATCAAATGAGACGACTTAGGGAATTTAATTAAATAATTTTCATTATTTAATCAAACAGGATAAAAATTAGTATGGAAGGGGTGAATTAACCTAATAATATTGATTATTCGATTAATAGAAGAAAATGGTGAATTTAATTAAACAATTAGGATTATTTAATTAAATAGACAAAAAGAGATGAATCAAGACAAAAATGGTGCTAGTAATCGAGATCATATGCATGATATCGATCAAGATGATTTTAAGTGTCTACATTTTTTCCCTCTTTGAAGTGAGGTACATGTTGCATTGGTTCAAAGACTTGATGCTTTCAAATCAACGATGTTGCTTGATCAAGAATTTAAAAATTCATGATTTTTTAGATGCCCCACTATTGCCCCGGTAGAAGGAATTTAAGGAATTTATGCAAGTATACTGCCCCCTTGAGAGATCAAGTGAAAATTTTGATTTTTAGGTCGAGATCATGACAAGGATGCAAGATCAATTCAACTTAAAGAGGACGCATAGATATTTATTTAGATACTTCATATATTTGATGTAGACAGATTTTACGATGTATAGATAGTCATCAACCATGGGTAACCTCAAGTATATTTTGATATATCACATAGATTTGATACCTAGATAGAATTGTTAGTAAAGATAGAAGAATAAGATAAAATGAGAATGAGATGGATATTGACTAGCCATTATTTTGAGATTGATTCAGAAGTCCAACAAGCCTATGATTATTCAATACTTTATTAGATATGATGATAAGAAAGATGATTTGCTTGCTTCTGGGATTGGGATAACTTCATCATATCTTTCCTTATTTTTGATATAGCAAATAGAGATGATGCATCAAGGTATTAGAAACTAGGATAGATTTGTATCTAATTGTTGGAAGAATGAAGAAGAAACCCTCAATTGTGTTGTCATTGATGTCAATATTGTTTGTTGACAGTTTTGTCTAACCTAATAAACAAATTTTTTATTACCTTGATTCGGTAATTTGGTATGAAATTTATCGTATATCGGCCTATGTAGTTTTAGTATGGTATTCAGGACTATTAAGTACATCTATGAACAAGTTTTCAATGATTTTAGTTGATTAACTTGAAAGATACAAATGATAGAAGTTTGGCAGACAATTTTCTGCTTATAACTGTGCAAAGTAGTGAGTTAATTGGTTCACATTCTCGTACTTTGATTCAATATTTACAACTTTGGAAGATGGTTTACAGGTGTTAGCTCTACAAATATTCCAAATTGGGAATGCTCATATGATCATATGGTTGATTGATGTTAGTCAACTTGGCCTATATTTGTGATCAAGTCTTCTTCTGGCTGACCTTATACTTGAATGAGTGGTATGAAGATTAATATGTTTTGTGGATGTCAAAGAGATCCTTTTTAGGTCCATGCTGACCTAAATCATGCCTTGCACATTTTGGTTTGAGCGTGAAAGGAGCTTTATTTCAAGGTTTGAGCCGACAAGCTATTTTTGAATTATGTGTATATCTAATTAGGCTGACCTAATTGATGTATGCAGATGTAATGGTATATATATGTGAAACATTTTTGTACTATAAAGTGTGATGTGATGAAAGAAGATGTGTTATAGTGTGATATTGTACAAACTTATAAATTTGAATGTAGTAGATCAGTATCAAGGTAGGATTGTTGTGTATATTGAGTGACAATAAGGCAATGTAGGATTTTGCTTTTAGAGCTTCATTGGAACTAAATTCAACAAATGAAAGGTGCATTCTATCAGTTCACTTTTTCGTAGTGAGCCACACTCTATTTTGTAATCATCTTAGGTTGTGAGCATTTTAAGTATAGTGTGTCTTGGCGGTGTGCCCCTGTAATATCTTATAACCAGTTATAATATATTATGAGCTAATCCTCACTGTGGTTTTTCCATTTTTGGGTTTTCCATGTAAAAATCTTGGTATTTATGTGTCCTATGGTGTTGTGATCTCTTTCATGTCTTCATTCTTAATTGGAGTTAGATATGTTTTAATCATTGGATTGTTTGTAGCTAACTAGTTTAATAGAATATTGATTCACCCCCCCTCTTAGTATTCTGAGTGTTCAACACTAATGCGATGGAATTTGACTTTGCAAAAAAAAAATATTATCCTTGTTCATACTTGACATATGAAAACCTTGTTTGACCATGTGAAAGAATAAGCCATCAAAGTAATGGGACTAATACACAAAAGGTATGAAGAACCTAATATATCTTAGCCACTTTTTTACTTGAGACTAACCCACACATGCAAGATAAGTATTCACCAAGGTTGTATTACAAGAACATCCAACAAGTACAACAAATGAAAGATAATGATATATGCCCCATTCCTTTCTCTATAAATCATTTTGATAGACATCATCTAGAGGTCATTGGAATGGACCAATAAGATAAATCAAAGAAAAGATCAAAATGAATAAACAGTCAATGTCATTCATATCTATTGCCAAAGAGATGTGTTTTGAGGATAAGTATCCAAAGTGATCAACAATGTAATTCCCATTGTAGGAAAGATGTATCCTAGGACATGTTAGTGGATTTTGGCATGTTGATAGGTTGTTTGAAAGGCCATTGATATAAAATTTGATTGACATGTTTGATAGTAATCAAGAGTTTGATTTTTGTGTTTAAGGTTTATGTTTCTAGTTATTGTTGTACTTTTTTTTGTTTGTGTTACCAAAGGTTGAGGGTGATGATCAATTTATTATGGATGAACTTTTATTGTGAGTGAAAGAAAGATGAGATAGGTGATTTTGGAATTTTTGAATATTTTAATGTTTTTGACGTTTTGTAATGTTTTGAGATTGTTTTTGATCTTTTGAGATTATGTGAATGTTTAAGTTTTCTAGTTATTTGAGGATGTTTATGGTTTTTGAATGCTTTGACATGTTTTGGATTTTTTTAGTTTTCCAAATGTTTTTTGTGTTTGATATTAGATCAAGACCTAAGGGGAAACTAACCTAATTCCTTAGGGACTCATCTGTGATGGTCTTGCCTATGTTATACACGTAGAGATGACATAGTTTGACTAACTCTGACTAGTAATCATTTATTGATGACATATGAACATTGATGGATTGTCAGATTATTATGATGGACTCCTAAATACTGACCTAATGTCTTGGGGGCTCATCAAAGATGGCTTTACCTATATTCAAGCTTAGAGACAACGTAGTTTGACAAGTTTTTATTTTTTTGACTTTTAGACCTGTTTAGGGATTTTGATGTGATTTGGATGTTTATGGATTTTTTAAGATGTTATGAATGTTTTCTAGATTTTGAATTTACAAGATTTTGAATATTTTGGATTGTTTGATTGTACAAATTTTCAAATGTTTTGAGATTTTGGAAATGAAAGGATGTTTTTGGATTTTAAAATTTTGCAAATATTTTAGATGTTTTTTGGATTTTGAGATTTATAAATGTTTTTGTATTTTGGGGATTTTGTGAATGTTTTGGATTTTTTTTAATTTTGACTATGCAAATGTTTTGGATGTTTTTGGATTTTTGAGATTTTACAACTCTTTTTAGATTTTGAGATTTTACAACTATTTTTGAATTTTGAGATGAGCGATACCTAGATAACAATGTTGATGTCACATTGTGAGATATAATACATGGATCAAGATTTATTCCAAAAAAAAGTGCAAGTACCTACCCCCATTGTCTAGCAATGTTTCATAGTTCAATGGGAAAATCAAGATAGGCAATGTATATGCGAAGAGTTCAACAAAGTTTTAATGTGCAATATGATCAATGTTATAGTAAGCAATGATACCTCATGGAATAAAATGGAATAAAAAATACCATGTCAAGACTTTTCCATGAGTAGAGTTGAAGTACACATCAAACCTTTGTCAAGATCAAGATAAACTGGATAAATATGGATTGGATGAATGGAGGGAGCATTGGATTTATCATAAAGGAGATGAGATGTTTCCATCTAAAAAGTCTCATTTAGACACTTTATTCTACTCATGACACCTATTTTATAGGTTTTCATCATTGTACTTTCCCAAAGCACCGTCGTAGAATTTTTCACTGGAGGACGATTTTTGTCTTTACTATTTTCTTAGTGTTTTTATTTTTTTATTTTTAAAAAAATTTATGCTCATGTCGACCCACCTAGTGGTATTGATGTAGAGGCCACTATCATAATGTGCCAATGTTATCCTACCTGAAAAAATTGTTTACTAAGATACAAGCACTTGAATGCAACTTTTGAGAATTTTGATCCACATTGTTGATATCGAATTTACTTCATCTAGGTGCATACATCGTGATATAGTTCCTTCCAAATCCTAATGATGAAGGGTAGTTTCCAACACATGGTCGATGCGATAATTGGATATCATGAATGATGGAGTGGGTGGTGATGTGTGTGGAGGGGTAGGAGATGGATTGGTTGAAAGTTTGGAACCTTTGACTCTCCAAACTTTGTAAGATGAGCAATGATGGGTGGAAATGGAGGTTTGAGTGGGACTAGGACCAGTCATTTGATATACTTTGTATGTTTCTCAAGAATCTTACTTTTTTATTTGTAGACATCTTTGATGGATAAATTTCCCTTTTTAATTTTTTCCCAATAGTTTCTTTGACTAATGGAGTATGATTTGGATGATCTTTTGTATGCTTTGGTATTCATTTGTACTTGTTTTGTCCATTTTTCTTCATTTCTTCCTTTTCTTTGATGACTTTCTTCTTGCTTTGGTTCAAATATTTATCTTTGTGTTGGTCCCAATTTATGGATGGAATGATGGATGGATGAAAATTCATGATATGACTAGCTTTAGCATTGGAAGAATTTCCATCAGAAGGATCCTTCATGCTCCCTATGTTGGTATTTACACTAGATAAAGTTTCCCCCGACATTGTGGGGGTATTAGAAACATGTGTTGATTTCATTGGCTTCAAGATGTCATGCTTAACAAGACCTAATCCTTTTCTTTGGTAATGTATCCTCTAATCAATGGCTACTAAACATAACTTATTATGGACACGTGATATTACCATTGGTTCCTACTATATTCAGGAATGTTAACTATCTTCTTTGATTCAAGAACTATTGATAATGCACAATCACTGTAAGAATTAAGAATCCCTACCATTGTTTTATCTTGTGTGATAATGTCAAGAGTGGGAGACCCTTGTTTTGGATGAAAGACGTTCATATGCCCATCAGAAGGAAACATCCCATGGGTAATATCTTTGAATTTTTGAATGGATTGGAAGATGCTCATCAACTCATGATAATACTTCTAGGAAGTGAACTCTTCATCTTGACTTAGAGTAGAAAAATTATCACTTACAGATTGGAATATAGTGCAAATCATGAAAATGTTGTGGGGATATGGGATCTTGACCCTAACTCAATTTAGATCTACCTTCGTTATACTCAAAAGCCTCTGAGATGATCCTTGGGTGGATGGTACAACATTAGTGAAAGACTCTTCGCAAATTTTAGCAGGTATGGGTATAGTAAAGGATTCCTCTTGTTGTCTTGGAACTTCTTCAACATGCCCAATCAAGAAATCATGAGGGAGGAATATTATAATCTGACACATACTTGATGCCATTATGATATGAAATATTGCTAGACACTATTGATTGATTTGGACTTTGGTTTAAGATAGTACTCTTGATGCATGTTTGATTCCTCGTGTTGTTATGAATGGATAACACAAATGTGTCCTACTGTGCTACTGTAGGTATGGTTTAAGTTGTTTGAAGTTGATGCCTTTCCAAAATCTTTCCCTTTTCCATGATCGAGCATAAGAGCTTTATAGATCTCTAAATTTTGGTTCCCTAATTTTTTATCAACACCAATGTCTCCTTGTTTAATAAGATCTTGGATTAGATGCTTGATTTTGAAACAGTTTTGTGTGTTATGACCTTTGTATCGGGGAAATTCACATAATAATCATCTCTATATCCAAGAGGTTTGACTTGTGGTTCTTGGTAGTTTTTAAAGTCTGAGAGTGTGATAAGATTCGATTGTATCAACTTCTTCAATATTGTTTTCATGGGTTCCCCTAAGGGAGTGAATTAACTTTTAGGAGCATTGTTTGATCTTTGTGGTACATATCTATTTTGTTTTGGTGGTTGTCCTCTTGGAGGGTTGACATTGTTGAATTTTTTTTGGTTATTCTATTGTGTGTTTTGTTGCATGTTTTATGTGTTCAGTGGTGCCTTAATCACAACCATTGTATCTACCACATCGTTGTTAGTAACATTCCTTTTTAGCCCAAAATTGGGATTTTTCATTGAAACTAGATGATTGATTTTGATTTTGTATGGGTCTTATTGTGACGAGGGCTCTTTCACTGTTAAGGCCCCTATGGATGAGTTCTTCATATGTCGAGACACATTACATTTTGGTTTGGAAAGATAAATTTGTTTCCAAATTTGCAATATTGATCTCTATTTGTTGTTTCTCGGGAATTGGTCATTTGCATTTACTAGCTCTATGCCTCCATCGTTGCAAAAAGTTTGCAAATGATTCACCCTTGCTTTGTTTAAGGGTATACAATTCCTCCAAACTTATGTCCATATCAAGATTGTAGGAAAAGTGTTCTACAAACTAATCTATGATTTCTAGAAAAATAAAATTCTCAAAGGTAAATGCAAGAACCATTTTATTGCTTGGCCTCCCAAACTATGTGGGAAAATACACATCAAATAGTAGTCATTGTATGCTACTTCCATACATGCCACGTAAAATTCCTTGATATGATCTTTTGGATTTCCACACCCTTAATATTTGTCAAATTTTGGGATTTCAAATCCTAGTGGGAATGGTATCATTGCAATGCTATGATCAAAAGGATATGGACATAAGTCTCATTGTGCATACAATTTCTTTGTTTTTCTAGCTTGGATATCTTGAATTTGTTGTGTAAGCATTTTGACTTGTGAGGAAAGATTGTCTTGGGGATTGTTTGGTGGTGGAGCATACATGTTGTATTGTGGGATGGTAGATGAATTATATGTGGGATTTTGATAAGGGTTTTTTTTTGTGTTGAATGTATTGTATGGTGTGTATGGTGGGATGTTTTTGGTCTTGTGGATTAAATGGTGATAATGGTGGAGGTGTGTTGTATGCTCCTTGTGAATTTTTATTCAAGACATTTTGTTGTGAATTTGTGCATGGTTGTTGGTTGTAATGCAAGCCTTGTTGTTGTTGGGCATATTGTTGTACTTGTAATTGAGCTTGTTGTTGTGCTTACAATTGGGTTTGTTGTTGGGCTTGCAATTTAGCTTGTGCTTGTTGTTGTGTAAGTAATTGAGCTTGTGCTTGGGCTTGCAATTGAGCTTGTGCTTTCAATATTTTTTGTGCTTGTTGATACGCAATATATTGTTGATAAGCCAAAGAATTTTTTCCTTGAGGTGATGGAATGGTTTTTCGATTTGGGATAAATTGATTTGATTGAATGTATTGGCTTGATGGGATGTTTTGATTTTGAGCCACAAGTGGTGGATTTTGGGGAATCATGTTGTAAGTGGCTTGTGATGGAGGATTGAGTTGATTTTGGGGTGGTTGATGTGTGATCAAATTTTGATTGTTGGACACTTGATTTTGATTTGGAATATGTTGAGTCTGTGAAACTTGTCCTTGATTTTGTTGTGTTATCAATCCTTGCAAAATTTGGGATTGTGATGGAGGAATGTAAGTTTGAGGACCTATTTGATTTTGCATTGTTTGAGGGACTCATTGATGTTGAACCAAAGTTTGGGATACTTGATATTATGCCACTTGGTGTTGTGATGTTAGTGACATACCTTGATTTTGGATCAATTGATTTGGAATATTACCTTGATTGATTTGATTTGGTACCAATTGATTTGATGTATTTCCTTGACAGACTTGATTTAGGACCAATTTATTTGATGTATTTTCTTAATTGACTTGATTTGGGACCAATTGATTTGATGTTTATTTGGATGGTTTTGTGATAATTGAACTTGTAATGTTGAGGATTGACCTTGCAATGTTGTGTTTACTTTCCTTGTAAATTCACTTGGGGTGGTTGACTCACTTGGTTTTGTTGAACATTAGGAACATTTTGGGTGTTTGTTGTGATTGAAGAATTTGGTTGGTCATGAAATTTTGGTTGCATGCTTGTGTTGTGGATATGTGATGTTAATGTCATGTTTCAATGTTGAGGATTTTGTGGAATGGAGATGTTTTGGGGGATGCTTGTGTTTTGAGTACCCAAATTTGTATTGTTCCATATATTTTGAGTGAGACCAAGTTAAGCTCCTTGTTGAGTTGTAAAAATAGATGAAACCACCCTAGAAGTTAAAGGTTCAATTGGTGCATGTGATGAAGATAGTTGAGTGATAGATTGAACAATATTTTGGACCAAGGGTTGTGTGATAGATGTTTGAGGAATAGATGCAACATTTCCCAAAGGTTTATCCCTAAGTGTATTCACATCAAATGTAGAAGGGATTATAGCTCCTTTTTCAAATGCAAACATTTATTGAGTTGGATTCAATTTCATCATGGTGTTGATAAGATGGCGAGTCTTAGGATCTTATTACAACTCAAGTAGTTCATCTATGGTAAGTTCATTGGGATTATTGGTAAAATCCTCTACTTGGTACCCCATTTCTTATGAAGCTTGAGGTGGATTTTTTGATAGGGTTATAAAACCTCTAGCATCAAATTCTTGTATTGTAAGGTTTTATTGGTTTGGATCACTCATGGTAGATAAATTTTGGTTTTTCTCCATTTCTCTCTTGTGTTTTGACTTTGTTGTTACCATAAAACTTGGATCAACTTTTGAAGTAGTATGATAGGATTTGTATTGTTGAAACTCTTGAGTTGATTCAATTTTTTGTAGAAGTAATCCTCTAAGGGATTCAGGATCAATGATGTTATGAATAGTGAAGGATGAGTGATGTGAATGATAAAGAACTCTCAAATTTGGATAAAACTAGACTTAGGTTTTGATGAAAGTTTGGTGAGGATGATAATGAACTTGTAAGCCCTTGAATTAGGCTTGTGAATTTAGGATAATTTTTTTCAAAAGGATGTTTGCTAATCCAACTAAATGTATAAAAATGGATGTGTTTCCAAACATGTAGATAGGTTAAATGATGTTGTGATGAAAACTTTGGTCTAGGATTTTTTTTTTCCCAAAATGTAAAGTTGTTGGTGAGATGGGATATTTGATGTTTTGATGTTGGTTGATATTTGATCATAATGTTTAGACATATGAAGGATTTGTGATAAGATCAAGGTGTTGAAAGACATTCCTTTTCCTTTGAGTGTTTAAACCTAAAAGATCAATGTTTGTTTGATGAACTTTGGTATGATTTTTGAAGGTGTGATATACCCAAAATTGTTTTGATAAAAAAAAACTTAAGTATGCATTTCCTTGTTTGCTCTTTGTTTGTGTAACCAAAATGTTTGGAAAATAGGACCAAGGTGTACCTACTTTGTGGTTAAATTCTTAAAATTTTATTGATGTGAAATTATTTTTACCACATGGAGATCTTGATTATGTTGAAACTAAAATGTCTACCAAGCAAAGTGTTTCCCACAAAGCTCAAATTTTGTGAGAAATCAAGATGCTAAAGTCATAGTCCCGTAGGTTGAATTTGAAATAATGAGTAGAGATATGAACCCAAATACTAGGAAGAAACTAAGATATTTTTTAATAAAAACAAGACATACTTAGGGTCATGTAGTAGTATAGTGTTCTTCAAGTGTACTCCATTATACCAAAGGGTTTAAAATTTTGTGACAATGTTGATGTTTGTTTTTTAGTTTAAAATGTCAAGCAATGTATTTACCAACTCAATGGATGAGGGGGATATTTCACAAGCATTTTTCCATAATACTTACAAGTTTAGCTCAAAAAAAATCTATCAATGACAATCTAGAGGAGTAAAGGTATATTTCTTAGTAGCAGGCTTACCTCACCCTCAAAATAGTGATGTAATTTGAATTCATGGAGGGGTTAAATAGGACATACCAAGGTCATGTACCACCTTAATACTCCTATATTTTTAAAAGAGAATGAACTCTTAAGTTTTAGGCCTCAACCATAAACCAGACGTGGTAAGTAACTTCTAGGAATGGCGCTATTCCAGTCCAATACTTTGAAGAATTGTTTCAGAAAAAATCGGTTGGCATCTAGATACAAAGTTTTTTAGTGACACCATGAACACCATATGGTATACTTCAGATGAGAGACACTAAAGTATATATCTTCCCCTAAGCAAACCATTTGTTCACATGAGAGTAGGCCCACAATGTAGCCATCCATGGATTTATGCTACTTACTTTCATTTGATATATAATTTATATATCTCGTTGGTAAACATGCTTGAAGGTCTCCTTTGAGTTCTCCATTGTGGGATGTATCTCAAAGGTAAGAACTCTCTAATAAAATAAAGAAAGAAATGTTATTTCTCTTCACCCAAGATCACACGAAGTGCAAGGGGAGAGGATACATAGCAATCCTTTGGGTGACCCAAAAAGTTTGTAAACTAAGAGTGTTTCTCTCCACCCAAGATCGCATGAAGCACAAGGGGAGAGGATACACACTAAAAGTTTACCAATCATGGAAAGGAAAGAAAATAATGGTTAATTTTAGTACACTAAAAGAGATGTGAATGCTCATTTTAATAACACCAAACTAATTGTGAATTTATCTTGTTCAATTTTAAACCCAAGGGACAATGAGAATATTTGGTTCAATTTTAATCCAACTTGAAAATGCAACATAGATTATTCATTGTTAATCCAAATTGAAGTGTGAATTGATTTTAATCCCCAAAATGACGTGTGATTTAACTAAAGCATGCAAATGAAAGGCTCTTAGGTCATCCTTCTCATAAGTATTTAGAAATACTTCAAAAATTTAAACAAGAAAAGTGTTAATGAACACCTTTTTGCTTCAATCTGTGCTCCAAATGTTATATGAAATCAAGAAAACAAGAAAATTTTAGGGTTAGACAAATGAATAAGCATCAAAACTCTACAACCTAGACCAAATTGCAATGTGATTTGATTTTAGGTGCACAAAGGGAAAATTTAACTCTACCAAACTTGAAAAAACCCTATACCATTGCATAGAGCACAAAATTCTACCCCATTTAAAAAAACCTCTAAAAAATACCACTAAATGACCAAGATATGGTTGTTTAAAGACAAAGTGAAAAAACAAAAATACAATTGCACCACTATTTTACAATTACATTACTATATCAAAAAATTGTGCTCTAATGCACACAATTGAATCTCTCTTCCTAAGACAATTGCATCAATCGACCCTGAAACCTGAAAAAATGTGGAAATCTCAAGGAAAATTCATCAAATTTGATTAGTAAAGCCCTCCTTCTAGTGTCAAAATGTGAACATGATCATGAACTAAGATAAACATGATTAAATTATGAAATTAAACCAAACATTAAGCTAATCAAGTCATGTTCCCAATGAATTTCTTGAAATATTGAACTAAGAAACCATTAAACATCAAAGATCAATCAAATGCTTAAAAAAAACCTAACTAAATACATCAAATCTCATCCCATTGGGGGATTGGTGATGAATTGATGTGGAATATCAGCCCTTTCCCAATCCCTTGGTTGAAACAAGCTTTAAGATGGATACTCCAATGGAGAATTGATGAAAATGGATGTAAGATTAGCTAAAATGGATGCAAATGGGTGAAATGCTCATAAAATTGTTATAAAATGACTATAATATAGGTGCTCCCAATGAATGTGGACTAATTGCTCAAGAAATGGAGGCTATTTATAGGAAAATTGAGTGAATCAATGGATAGGATCAATTTGCTTATTCAATGGATGCAAACTAACGAGAGGAACTGGCATGGATCAATAATTCAATCCATGAGATTGAAAGTTGGCATGGATTGATGTAATTAATCAATGGTTGAAATTTATTTGAAGAAACACAAATCCTACAATTTAGGAGAAATGTGTGAGATATTTCCATTTAAGAGGGAAATTGATTGAATTTAAAATGGAGGAATATTCCATGGGAATATTCTTTTGCAATTGGGAGGAATTGGAGGGATGAAAGAAATTAGTCAATTAAATATTTCAAATATTATTTAATTATGCATGATGGAGGAATTAAAAGATTTAATTAAATAATTTACTCATTTAATTAAAAAGAGGAATTAATGACATTTAATTAAATAATTTGAAGATTATTCAATCAAATGAGAGGACTTACAAAATTTAATTAAATAATTCTCATTATTTAATCAAACAAGACAAAAATTAGTATGGAAGGGGTGAATTAACCTAATAATATTTGATTATCCGATTGATAGAAGAAATTGGTAAATTTAATTAAATAGACAAAAAGAGGTGAATCAAGACAAAAATGGTGTTGGTAATCGAGTTTAGATGTGTGATATCGATCAGGACAATTTTAAGTGTCTACAAAAGTCTATTTTATTATTATTCCAACAATGATGAATAGTCAACATTGAGTACCTAGGTAGTGTTTCATTTGTGCGCTTGATGCAATTGAAAGACTATTTATTCAACCGAAGGTTGAAATGACGGGGGGTCCCAAGGGGTTATTGTAGACCCTTTGAACATCGAATGATATTACTTTGAAGGTGCTTTTGATGAAGCTAGAATTTTTTTCAAACGCACTAGTTTTGGTAATTTTGACAAATGTTTGACATGTAGTTGCATGAATCACACTTTATATTTTTGGAAAGTTTTGTTTAACAAGAACTCTGCAACTTGGATTTCTTATACTCTTTTGAAGTCATATTTTTACAGTTTGAAGATTGTTGTAATTATGAATTTCTTGAGAAATAAAAATACAAGAAATCTTTTCTCATGGTTTTTTACTAGTATAATTTTTCCAGTTTTTCCACATAAATACTATGTTAAAATTATGCTTATTGTCTTTCTCTATCTATTATGTACTATAAATTTTCTTACACCTCTTTCCCTGAAGTTTAGGAGGACAAGAAATAGAATGCTTCTCTTATTTACAACATGGGATATTACTTTTTATTAGCTGAAAAATTCATCAATAATTCAAAATTAATTAATAGATTAATCATGTGATGTGATTACAACAATCTTTGATTCTCACCCTTGGTAATACATTGAGCATTTATGAATTGAATAATAAGTATCAAGTAAGATAAAATATCTAAAGTAGTGTTATATAATTGATTGAAATTCTCTTATAATGAGAGTGTATTAGTATCCAAGCATGTTTATAACATGTTTTTATCCAAATTGCTTAAATATTCTTGTGTAGGTTTACCTACGCGATGATTATGAGATTTTCAATTTTATTTAGACATCCTTTGTTCTCTTTACATTATTTAAATATTCATATATTAACACATACATTTGAATCCAAGTATGGTTTTAGTATGTTTTACTTTTAGGTATTTATGTATTCCTATTTTAAATATCTTTCTATATTTTTCCTAGTTTTGAAATATATTTGTAGACACTTAAAATCATCTTGATCAATATCGTGCATCTAAACTCAGTTACTAACACCATTTTCATCCTAATTCACTTCTTTTCATCTATTTAATTAAATAATCCTATTTATTTAATTAAATTCGCTAGTTTCTACTATTAATTAGATAATCAATATTATTAGGTTAATTCACCCCTTCCATACTAATTTTCATCCTGTTTGATTAAATAATGAGAATTATTTAATTAAATTCCCTAAGTCCTCTCATTTGATTAAATAATCTAAATTATTTAATTAAATGTCATTAATTCCTCTTTTTAATTAAATGGGTAAACTGTTTAATTAAATCTTTTAATTCCTCCATCATTGCACAATTAAATAATATTTGAAATATTTAATTGACTAATTTGTTTCATCCCTCCAATTCCTCCCACTTGCAAAGGAATATTCCTCCATTTTAAATTCAATCAATTTCCCTTTTAAATGGAAATATGTTGCACATTCCTCCTAAATTGTAGGATTTGTGTTTCTTCAAATCAATTTCAACCATTGGTTAATTACATCAATCCATGTCAACTTTTATTCTCCTCCATGGATTGACATTGATCCATGTCAATTCCTCTAATTAGTTTGCATCCACTGAATAAGAAAATTGATCTTGTCCATTGATTCACTCAATTTTCCAATAAATAGCCTTCATTCTTGAACAATTCATCCACATTCATTGAGAGCACCTATATTATAGTCATTTTATAGAAATTTTTATGAGCATTTCATCCATTTGCATCCATTTTAGCTAATATTACATCCATTTCCATCAATTCTCCATTGGATCATCCATCTTAAAGCTTGTTTCAACCAAGGGATTGGGAAAAGGTTGACATTCTGCATCAATTTAACACCAATCCCCCAATGGGATGAGGTTTGATGTATTTAGTTAGGTTTCCTTTAAGCATTTGATTGATATTTGATGTTTAATGGTTTCTTAGTTCAATATTTCAAGAAATTCATTGGGAACATGACTTAATTAGCTTAATGTTTGGTTTAATTGCACAATTCAATCATGTTTAGCTTAGTTTATGATCATGTTCACAACTTTGTATTCCAACAATCTCCCACTTGAAGTCAAATTCCTTTATTGTGAATAAACCCTCATACTAAAAGACTAATATTAATGCTACCAATCATCAAGTAATATGCAATCCTAGAGAAGTTATGTATGAGATGAAATTATCTCTACCAATGGGATTTGTCCAAATATCTATTGGTTTTATATTAGTATGTATCTTGGCCAAAGATATATGTCCTCCTTACACCACCTCATGTACAAAGTGATATTGAATATCAATATTCTTTGTTTTGGCATGATATGTTGAGTTTCGTGCTAAGTGTAAAGAAATTTGGCTATCATAATGCAACATCATGTTTTCTTTCTTTACTTACAATTCACCAAAAAGTAGATATGAAAACCAGATTGCCTCCTTGCTAGCTTATGTTTCTATCATATATTCAACTTCAGTAGTAGACAATGCCACCACTGTCTACAACTTTGGTACCCAACTAACTACACCTCTAACTAAGGAAAAAATGTAACCTATAGTGGAATTTCTCTTATCTATGTCTCTACCAAAATTTGTATCCATATACCTATTAACCTGAAGACTACTCCCAGTGTAATAGATAACAATATCAAAAGTTCCCCTAAAATACCTAAGAATCCACTTCACAATTGTCCAATACTCAATACTTGGATTCTCCATGTAATAATTGACTACTCCCACTGCTAGAACTATAATGTCTAGTTTGGTACACACCATGAAAAAAATAAGACTACCAATTTTTGATGAGTACAATATGCAAGACATCTATATATTCTCCACTTCTTTTCTAGGGTGTTGTTCTAAATACAATTTAACATGGATAGGAAAAGGAGTACTAACTAGTGCATTTCACATATGGAAGTGTTGTTGAACATTCTCCACATAAGTTTTTTGTAACAACCATATCTTTCTATTACTTTTTCCTTTATATGTATACTAAAACCAAGAATTTGATCTATACTACCTAAGTCCATCTCAAAGTCCATAGCAAGATGAGCTTTCAAATGGATGATTTTATACATGTTGGGACCTACTACCAACATATCATCAACATACAAAAGAAAAATAATAAAATTTGCATCATCATACCTTTGAAAGTACCTGCACAATGATCAACCTCAAATATATTAAAACCCAAACTCACCATGAAGGAATCAAACTGCTTGTACCAACACCTTAATGCATGTTTTAAACCATACAATGATTTTCTCAACCTACAAACAAGATTATCCTTGTCTCTTTCCTCAAAACCTTCTAGTTGTTGCATATAAATCTCCTCTAAGAGATCACCATGTAGGAAGGTTGTTTTTACATGCAACTATTCTAACTCCAAATCAAGAATAGCAAGAAAGAGCTAAGACAAATATAATAGTAATTAACCTTACAACAAGTGAAAAAAATCAACACCAAAATTTTGTGCATACCCCTTGGCCATCAATCAAGTTGTATACCCCTTGTTCTTAATAGCTTTTCACCCCTTAGGCAATGGAAAAATCTCCCATGTCTTGTTCTTTTGAATAGCTTCCATCTCCTCTTCTATGACAACTCTCCACTATCTTGTACATTCAGCTTTACAAGCATCTTGATATGAACTAGGTTCACCAACATTAGTTAGTAGTGCATAAGAAAAATTACAAGTAGGAGAATACATTTTAGGTGGTTTGGATACTCTAGTGTATCTCCTTAAAATGAGTAATGTATCGCCCTATGGCTCATTTTTGTTTTTTCATCTTGTTGATTTTCATCTAGTACCTATAGATTATCATCATAACTTTCCACCTCAACTGGAATAACTTATGTACTTTGTTTTTATTTACCTCTTTGCATTGGTTTTTCATTAAAATAAACATCTTGACTAACTATAATCTTGTGGGCAATAGTATTCCACAATTTGTACCCCTTTGTACCTTCTACATAGCCAAGAAAAATACATTTTGTGGACTTCACATCTAGCTTATTTCTATTCTCTTTAGGAATATGAGAATAAACATCAAAACCAAATACATGAAGAAAGGAATAATCAACAAGTATACTTGTCCATACTAATTTAGGGATTTTATTATCATGTTATAGTGGTTGGTCTATTGATCAAAAAATAGGTTGTATAAATAACCTCAACTCAAAATTTCTACTCTAAAATAACAGTTCTTAGTATACATATGGCTCGCTCTATGCTTGTACAGTTTATGTATTTAGAAAAACCATTTTATTGTGGTGTCCTAGCAAATTTCATTTTCCTTGCAATGTTATACTCACTAAAAAAACTAGTTAAACTCTCTAGAACAAAATTCTCCTCCATTATCTACTCTCAAACATTTTATAGTCTTTCCCTTCTGATTCTCTACTAGAGCTTTAAAAAATTTAAAATAAGAAAATGCTTCAGATTTCTTCTTGAGAAGGTAACTCCACACCTTCTGATAATAATCATCTATAAATAAAATAAAATATTATGAACCCCCAATAGATGTTACAATAGCTTTCTAACTATTTGAAAGAATTAATTCTAAAACTTCTTTACTTTTGACAATACGTCTAGAAAAATTGTCTATTATGTTTTCCAAACAAATAATGTTCACAGAAATTTAAATCTTTACATTTGGAACCTGGGAGAAGATTTCTATCTAGTAGTACCTTGAGACCATGTTCACTCATATGGACTAGTCATTTATGCTAGGTTGATATTGAGTTTGTTTCTATATAAGATGCCACTACAACTTCTCCACTACTAGTTTCCCCAACTAGCTTGTAGATATTGCCAACTTTTTCTCCCTTTAGAACAACCAACACACCCTTTTTTACCTTGAGACAACTATTTTCACCATTAAATTAGTAACCTTGTTCATCAAAAACTCCAAGTGCCAATATTTTTTCTTTAATCTTGGTACATGTTTGAGATGTTGAATATTCCTTATCATTCCATCAAATATCTTGATTCTTATGTCACCTTCACCGATATGAGGGTTATCAAGTTTCTCATGTAAACCATACCTCCATCACATGACCAATAAGTAGAAAACCAATCTCTATGTGGATTCATGTGAAAGGAGGCACCAAAATCATAAATCCAAACATGAAGTAAAGAACCTCTCAAATTAGCAGTAAATACCTCTTCATCTTCTAATGGTGTTTGAAATTTTTTGTGTTTTCCTTAGATTCCTGTGAAGTAGATTTTTTCTCTTTCTTTTGGCATCTTGAAATCCTTTTTGGCATGTCCAATTTTTCTATAGTTCCAACATTTTACTCTTTTTTTCCCCTTCGATTTGGACCTGGTTTGTTCGTGCTCATTATTTCCTCTTTCCTAAGTTCTTCCTCTTGAATTGAGGGATTCATTAGAAGAAGATCCTTGAGACATATTCTTCCTTGAATCTTTAGAAATTACAGTGGCCACCACATCTTCAAAGACTAGTTTTTCACTCATTATTGAGTTACTAAGAGCCATAACCAGTTGATCCCATGTTTCAAGAAATGAGCACAATACTATTGTTGCCTTATCCTCTTCTTCAATTTTCACACCCATTGAAGCCAAATTTATTGTTAGTTTCTTGAAATCATTCAAATGATCTATGACAGGTGACTTGTCACATATTCTTAAATTACATAGTTGCCTATGTAACATAATTTTATTTTCCAATGACTTCATCTCATATAGCTTTTCAAGCTTAGACCACAGGTCATGTGTAGTTTTCTCCTCTATAACATTGAATAGTACTACATTTGTTGGAGATAATTGGATTGGTGATTTAGCCATGCTATCCTTTTCATCCCTATTTGTCGAGGTCATGGATGTAGGTTTTATTGCTACCCCTTTGAGAGCTAGGGTACATCCATTCTTCACCAATAAAGCTTGAATATTTAGCCTCCATAAAGAAAAATTAGAACCATCAAACTTTTGCACCTCAAATTTGGTAATTGTGCTTCTTGTCATTGTTTACTTCTCAAAAACATAATGTTTGTAAAAAAAACCTCGCTCTAATACCAATTGTAAGAAAAATTAAAATAAAAAATAGATAGAAAAAAAAAAGCACAAATTTAACACAGTATTTATGTGGAAATCCAAATAAAATTGTGCCAAGAAAAAACCATGGGCAAAGATCTATTAAATTTTTATTTCTTAAGAATTTCACAATTACAACAATCTTCAAACTGTAATAGAAAACATGACTTCAAAAGAGTATAATAAATCCAAGTTGTGGAGTCCTTGTCAAACAAAACCTTCTAAAAATAGAAAGTGTGACTCATGCAACTACATGTCAAACATTTGTTAAAATTACCAAAAATAATGAGTCCCAAAAAACAAATTATGGATTCACTGGAAATGCATTTGATGCAATGTCATTCGACATCCAAGGGGGCTACGACGATTCCCTTGGGAACCCCCATCATTCTAACCTTTGGTTGAATAAATAAACCTTTGATCATGTCGGGCGCATACCTGAAGCACTACCTAGGTACTCAATGTTGACTATTTGTCACTTCTGGAATAGCTTTAAAACTGACTTCATATTCCAACAAGAGGCACATCAAATATATGTCATTATAAGCTACCTCTAGGTAGGCTATGTAGAATTCTCATATATTCTCTTGTGGATCATCTCTCCCCTTATTCTTGTCAAAATTTGGAATTTCAAAGTTGTGAGGGAAGGTAACATAGGTATTGGTAGATCAAATGGATAAGAATGTATATCCTCAAGTGTGTAGTTTTCTTTGTATGTCCTAATTCCATGTCTAATATTTTCTTATGCAAGATTTATATTTGTGATTCCAAGTCATTTTTCAGATTGATTGGTGGTTGATTCAATGGAATATATGTTTGATGTTGCATGATGTTTTATGAATTAAATGAAGGATATTTATTTTGTAGAATGGTTTTTGTTGTGGGATATTGAATGAATTGTATGAGAAGTATGAGTTTGAGGTATATGTGTGTTTTTGGGGATGGTAAATGGAATGGATTAAGAATGAAATTGTGACTGATTTAGAATGTTTAAATTCATGGTTATGTTAGATGTAGGATGATTTGGGATGTTGAATGAGGAGATTTGTGAATATTTTATAATATATGTATTTGTTTAAGATTGTGAATTTTTTGGAATGTTAAGTGTAGAAGATTGGTGGAAATGAGTTGGGATGTATGTGTTCATGGATATGTTGGATGTTTTTGAATTGTATGAAATATTTGTATGGATGTTGGATGTGATAGGTTTTGAAGAAAATTTAATATTTATATGAATATTGGATGTGCTAGGTTGTGAAGAAAATGGGATGTTGGTGTCTGTGTTAATATTGGATGTGAAATATTGGGTGTTATGGTGCAAGGATGAATAAATTTGGTGATTAGGAATATATGTGGTCATGTGATTAGATGTAAGGGGTGTTGATAGAGTGGATTGACATAGTTTTTAGAAAATGGTATCGAATCTTTGCTAATGGGAGGTATTGTTGGTTGACTTGACATGATTGAAATTGAAGCTTGAGGCATGGATACATTTATTGATTGAGATATGATCATGATCACATTATATATAGTGTGTGATGGCATGATTTTTGTAAGGGATTGTTCCCTAGGTGTGGCAATAACAAAATCTAAAGGTAGTTTTACACCTTTATGTGCTAATGTCAAAAAATATTTGTTTGGGTCCATAGAAAGAAGGAAATCAATTTCCTTTCACATTCAGATCTTGTTGCATCTCTAATATTTATTCTTGTGTTAATTTGGTCTACTCATGCATGATGTCCTATATAATAACCTCTAATGGGGAAGGTCCTAGTGTTTGGTAATCACTAGGGCTGAACAACCAAGGAGGCATGCCATACTCATTTTGTGTATCACCCATGGTGTGGTAATGTTTTACTCACTTGGATTGGACTCCATGATTTTCTTACATTAAGACCTTTTTGTAGGCATAGAAATTTGAATGCCTTGTGAGATAATTATGTAAGGTAGAAATTTGATGATTTGAAATTGATTTGTGGTTTCTTATGAACTTTCTAAAGATAAGATTTTAGATTTGGAAAAAATATGTGATAATTTTGTACTTTTTTTTGGTTTTTTATTGATAAAAGAATGATGTAGGATAAAAACCTCAATAGGTCAAAGTTAATCGATATCTTCGTGTGGTGATAAGTGCTAATATTTGGATGTTTTTTCACTTGAACTAGACTAATGAGTCCAAGAAAAAGGATGAGAGTTGGTTTCGCTAACTCAAGAGTAGCAAGGACTCCTAATTAAGTTTGTCCAAAATGATAGGGGCTAACTCAACTATCTACTTTCAAAATAGGAAACTTCCCTAGCATATAGCTAAGCTAGTGATAAATGATGGTAGATCTAGACCATATTATGACTATTTTGGTTGTTGGATATTTGGATGACTAATTATGAAAATGGTTTGTTTGTCCAAGACTAGGATAGTAAATCCAAAGTCCAAAAAGGATAACATATTATGGATATGGGTTGTGGTTTTTTGGTGGATAATGAGGGTAAATTTAGCTTAGATGTTTGTTCATAAATTAATAAAAAAATTATTCTTTTAGCCTATGTGTGTTCATAAATTAATAAAAAATGGTAAAAAAATCTATTGATATAAATTCTTAGTTTATGATGATGAACACCCTAGTGTGTGTAATGAAATATAAATAAATCTCCCAATGTGACAATAAACATGTCCACAATAATTACATCTTACAACAATGACGATAGCAATAGAAACACATATAAATAAAATGGAATGTTGAAAAGATCACTCATAAATCATAATGGCTATCATTATGGTAGTATGACCTCACAAATACATTGTTGTACCAACAATAATGCTTAATAATATTGTATAATACAAGAATATATCTTAAAAAATGGTAGAGATAATATAGAATGAATGAATGAGTGAATAAGAGATCTATGTATTGCACTAGTTTCAAGTCTAGAAAAGAAAATGGAGGCTTAATATGTTAGCAAAATAATGGATTAATATAGCAAAGATATTTAATTACATAGAAAATATGGGAAAATAAACAAACAAAAGGTCAATGTTGGCATCAATATTAGTACAAAAGGATAGGACAAGGTCAAATATTTCTATAAATATTGAGAGGAGATGGAAAAAAAAAAAAGTAAAAAATATAGATTGAGATTTATAGGGTGTGAAATTTCCATGATTACTAATATACAAAGGTCCCTAGTATGTATTACAAGGGATCTCATTAGAGAAGGAAGAAATGAGAAGATAAGGTGGATGGAGAAGGAAGATAACAATGGGAGGATAATGGGAAAGGATAGAGGGGATAGAGGATGATGATTACTCATCCTAATAATAGCAAAAAAAAACAAACTAAAATAACAATTATGAGAGAAAAAAATGCAAAAAACATATTCAAATTCTACAATGAAAAATAATAAGAAACCATACCACAAGATAACACCAGACTTACCCTAGGAAACCCCTCTTAAGGAAAAAAAAACCATCCTCTAGAAATAACCTACCCAACTCAATGTATTGTCTCAAGAATAAGACTACAATTGCTTTCAAAGTCTTCATGTAAGTTCTTTGAAGTATCAACCACCCTAGTTTCATTCCTCCATGTGAAAAATAATATAATAACCATATGTCCACACATACCAACCCATGATTACAATGCAACTTACAAGAGATGTTAAATACAACCTTAAAAAATTCAAAGGTTCATGAGATTTCTAAATGATGACTCCAAAATTGTGATAGGTAAGATC
The DNA here is from genome assembly GCA_007258455.2 of Sequoia sempervirens. Taxonomy (NCBI): domain Eukaryota; kingdom Viridiplantae; phylum Streptophyta; class Pinopsida; order Cupressales; family Cupressaceae; genus Sequoia; species Sequoia sempervirens. The sequence goes on from VDFB02000015.1 coordinate 552,113,059, forward strand.
TTCCCAAAACCCCAAATAGAAAATCCTCAATATCCAACAATTCAACCTACTAGTCAAAGATATACTATATCATAAAACCATTCCCACAACAAAGGATGTTCCAAAATATGCTAACTATATCGTGTTCTCTTCAAAACACATTGACCTCAAAACAATTCAAGATGCAAAACATGAGGAGATATTAAATCATAACTATGCATCTAATCCTCAAACAATTCCTCAAAAATAACAACTAAATCTCAATACTGAATCACACATAAGAAAACAAGATACAAAGAAATAACACATCAAAAAAATAAGTGGGTAATACCTATTAGATCATTCATCATTGGGAGGACCAAGAGTGGGGAATGATATTACTCCTAAGATATATTGAGTCGCAATAAATTTCTCCATGAGTAATATCCTCATCAATTCCATTTTGAAATCACATCCAACACCAAGTGTAGGCTCCTTTTTCTTCCTACTAAAATTGCATAAAGAATAATCATCTCAACACATGATCTCAAGAATAAGATATCTCTAGACTCACCCAAATCTAATATAAGTATGTAATTAATCATCTAATTCTTGTCAAATATTAAACCATACAACATCATAATAACTATAATCTCTTAATGAAAAATGATCACAAAAATAATCTATAATATTAACACAAATCACTACCAAAACTCCAAATGCATAATCAATAACTCACCATGATGATGTGATCTTCATCTCTTAAAAAAAACATGTCTCTAATAAACATAATTTATCCCAAGAGAACATATATAATGCCAAAAATTTAACTAGCAATCAAGATTCCACCATATCACAATAACACCCATTCTCTAAACCAAGATATATCTATCAAAATAATAAATCACAACTGATACCTCAATCAAATAATTTAACTTCACTCCATGATAACAAGTTGTCAACATGTCCAAACCACATGAAGATAAACATACCCTATCAATATAACTAAATATATCAATTAAATCTAACTACATACAAAAATGAAATCCAATAGCTCCTCATGACACAAAAAAGCATTATAGAAGACCATTCATCGCAAAGTGATAAATCCACATCATTGCTAAAGCTCCCATTAAATCATAACACTAAGCCACACATGGCATCATGGTAACTATCTCCTAATTCATTATCATCCATGGACCACACACAATCAATATACTCAATTGTAACATGAACAACTCTCAAAGGATAAAGAACCATGATCTCCTAACAAAGAGTGACTAAAATCTCTTAAGGAAAAATGATCACAAAAACAATCTAGAATATTACAACAAATCACTGCCAAAACTCCAAATTCATAATAAATAAATCGCCATGATGATGTTATCTTCATTTCCTAAATAAAATACCATATCTCTAATAAACATAATTTATCCCAAGAGCACCTATATAATGCCAAAAATTTAACCGATAACCAAGATTCCACCATGTCACAATAACACCCATCATGTAAACCAAGATTGTGAAGCCTATCAAATTATCAAATTTGTAAATAGGAATATCAATGAAACCCAATTCAATAATAAATGACTACATCAATGAAAGTGTATGCACAAAACATAAAGAAAATCAAATTAAACTATTTACCTCTATAAATGTGCCTAACTTACTCCATTGTACATGATAATGTTGTAAATAATAATATGTGGATTGCTCTTAGCTCATCATAACCTTGATTCATAAAATGCATGTAAATATGACTTGATTTCTCAAAATTTGTGGTGAGATTGAATGGCTAAATGATGGGTGTTTTATAGCTTTCACAAATACCTATTCAATGGTATAGGATTCTTTGGATGAACAATGGATGAGATTGTTGAGAGATAATGGGGAACATGCAAGTTACATGTATCAAGATGAGAGGCTAAGATATTGAATTAAGTGACTATATAGAAGAGATGACTAGATGCATAGATGAGAGAAGTGAGAATGACTGAGAGTGAACTATGTTTTTCAATCAGTTCACTAAATTTAGGAGATGGGAGAATATAAATAGAAATAAATAAATAAATTTATTTAATTCATGTGAATGAGGTGAGGATATATTTAGGAAATAAATAAAATATCAATTTTATTTATTTTTCGAAGAATTTAAAGATAGAAAAGTCAAATTAAATAAACTAAATAATTTATTTAATTTTAGAGGAAATATTAGCCAATCAAATTAATTATGGTGGATGAGGAGTGGTGATGAATTAGATGAAACATGCTAGTCATTTTTTAGGTGTCTATAAAGATATATCTATCAAACTAACAAATCATAATTGATATCTCAATCAAATACTCTAAGTGTACTCTATGATAACAAGCTATCAACATCTCCAAACCACACAAATATAAATATCCCCTATCAATATAACTAAATATATCAATTAACTCTAATTGCATACAAAACATAGAATTCAATAGCTCCTTGTGACAACAAGAAGTATTATAGAAGATCATCCATCACAAAGTGACAAATCCACATCGTTGTTAAAGCTCCCATTAAATCATTATGCTAAGCTACATATGGGATCATGGTAACCATATCCTAATTAAAGATCATCCATGCACCACACACAATAATATACTCAACTTCAATGTGAACAACTCCCAAAGGATGAAGAACCATGATCTCCTGACAAAGAAGATAAAACACCACCTACAATCTGACAATTAGTCCACCACTACCAACTATGCATCTACATAAACAACTATTAGAACATAATATTTAGGGGTAATAACCTTATAACATTTTTATTATTTTTTAATATAAAGTTATAAAGTCTTATTCATTACATATGCATTTTAAAGCATGTACCATTTAATTAATTAATAATTTACTAAACTATTAGATTATTAATTATTTATAAATGGTAGTTTGAATAGGTATACCTAATCCCCTTTTAGGTTTTTTTCTTCCCTTTTTCATTTATTTAAAGAAGTTATCTCTCATTAAGAGTTATAAGAGTTTGAATTTTAATAATTAATTCGAGCATTATACAAAGGAGACCCTAAACTTAATAGAATTACTATTTCCTACTACACAATTTATATTTAAATACTTCTTTTTAAAAAAACTAAACTTAATAAAACCACCCTTTCCTACTATATTTAAATACTTATTTCTTAATTTTTTATTTTTTCTCTAAAACTATTTGTAAATTTATAAAACTATGTCAATTATGTATATGAAAATATTCATTTTGTACTTGTTTGGGGCTGCTAACATGTCAATGGAAACATAATTGAAGCGGTTTGATTCACTAGAATTAAGGAATTAGAGTGAAGTTTAAAAGGGAAAATAAATAAACGGATCTCATGATTTCAACTTTGGTCCTAACTATACTCCATTAGCCTTTGATGTCATAACTACCTTGGAAGTGTGTTAAATGGCTCACTTATTTCAATTATGAATTTGTTAACTTTATATGGTGGGATGGATGGAACCACCATACCCATTATCACAAAGGTCAATGTTTTGAAAGTGGTAAGGCCCAACTAATTCTAGTTGGAACATAAAGAATTAAAAAAGCTCACAATCATTATTATCATAATGTTGCTATTTTAAGATGTCTTTTAAAAATGGTTAGAGTAAAAGGATACCTTTTTGATGGCTAAATATGATCATATAAATTTTTAATGATGTTAATAAATAATAAGTAGATATTTTTAAATAATAAATATGTAGGCTAGTTTATGTTTATGTTTATGTTTATGTTTATATATAGAGAAATAAATGGTAATTAATATAATAAATTATTAAATTTTATAATAAATTGTTTAAAATTTAAGATAGTTAGAATGAAAATAATTTCATATAATCTAAGAGTAACATAAAAATATTTAATATTTGATTTTGAAATCTAAATTAATGTAATAAAGAGCAAATTAAGTATATAATTTAGTTTGGACAATCTTTATTATGGCAAGATTTGTTTAGAGATTAATAAAGATTGGAATTTCTAGTTATTTTTTCAATTCTCTTGATCAAATCACTTTGATTAATTGAGATAACACCACTTGATTCAAAATATCATCTATCTATTTTTGAGCTTTGTGTTAGCTTCTAAGGTATCAAACAAAATATTAGCAAGATTGACAACCTAAAAAATAAATTTAGATAAAAAAAAGTATGATACTATTGAAAAACAATGCTAAAAATCTTTGCTTCCACAGATTAAATGGTGATAAGTGTTAACCTTAATAATGTAAAAAATTTATGAAAGTTTCATAAGGAAAGTAGATGGTAGAGAAAGGGGGATAAATTGCCACAAGGAGTAGGAAGGAGTACAAAATCAAAACAAATATATTTAGCAATTTATTGTTAATAAAATAGACAACACTGGGGGATCAATTGAAGGAAGCGAAGGTAATTACTAGTAGGTAGCAAATAATAGAGAAGTTTCCAAGATAAGAATTATGCTTAACAATAATATTTAATTTCAAAAGAGCATTGCTAAGATTAAACCATTTGGTGGAAGAGGAGTAACTCCATTTAATTTCTTATCAATAGTAAATGAAACAATTTCATGCACACAACTCTCAAGTTGGGAAATGGATGATGTTGCACCTAGTAGGTTGTCACCAATCTTTTAAGAAGTACATTTCATATGAATGAAGAGATCAATTTGTAGCTAAGAGGGAATGAGGGATTGTAAAGTATGAATTGTTTGTAGCTAACCCCTAGATAGGTTGAATTCTATTTTGAGAGTATGATCATCACTCTAGATCATTTTAGAAAGGTCCCATGTACCCACAAAGTTTTGTGCATCTTTCTTGAGCAACAATTTCCCTCCTAATATTTGTTAAGAGAAAGTAGTTTATCATCTACTTAAACCACTTTGTTCTACCACATTAAATTTGGGAAGCTTAAACCATTCCCAACCAAATTGCCTTGCTACCACAAATGAGGTGAGATCACTTACCAACCTTTCCAAATTCTCTTCACTTGTTCTAAACCCTAGATATTGAAGGAAGATGCTAAAATAATTTTGTTTACCACAATAAAGTGTAAGAATAATGAATCATTCCTTTATCAGAGGAGTCTTTGTTTAAACTTTCAACATTTTGATTGTTATTTATAGTTACAAAGTGTATGAAAGATAAGTGATCATTTGTTATGACTACATTAATTTGTCTAACAAAATGATGTTCAAGCTAATTAATAACTAATTAAATCTAAAAAATATTTATTGTAACTAGAGAAAGATTAAACATTTATTTGATTTGGTTGGGTCGAGGCTTGGACTTATTATTGATAGGTGAAACATTGCAATAAAAGATTTGAAATCAAATTTTGGATGTAGCTCTATGATTTGGAGACTAGGATGATTTTGTTTAGAAAAATCTACTACATTGAATTAGGTTGCATTGTGGAGTTTAGAATCAACCCTATTGTTTGGTCTTGTCTAAATGATATAACTTGGTCCTCTAATAGTACAATTTTCTTAAGCATGTTTGTATTCACTTTTCTACCCATTTTTCGATTTTGGTCGTACTTAGGAGCATAATTAAACCTACTTTAAGACAAAGGACGAGCTCTTGGCATGTCTCAATGACAGTCAAACCCCTATTAAAGAAATAGGTTTCACATACATGCCAAGCATACTATTCAAATGCATAATATAGTATGACTGGTTAATTATTGGACAAAGATAATGCATAGATCTAGCTTTCAAAATGCTCTTGAATTGAATTTGTCTTTGTAGCATTCTTGAATTGGTTTAAAAATGGTTTCAAATGACCAAGGAGATGTCTCTAAATACATTATCATAATCATTAATTTGAACTAACTGATTGTGGGTCAATATATTAATAACTAATTTTGCAAAAAAAATAGATTTTCCATATGAAGGAACAATTTTAAATTTTGCTACCTAGATTGTATCATATGCGATAATCCTAAATAAAATCGCACCATCAATCTATTCATTTATAGTCAAATATATAAGACATAATATAATAGAAATAATAATTATAACAAATAACAAATAATTAATGAATATTAGATACAAATCTTCTCATACACTAATAAATAAAATCAAATATTGAACACATGTAATTTCTAGATTCAATTGTGCAAAATTTATTTAACATCAATGTTTTGGATCACACTCTATGTTCCATCATATTTCTCCTCTTAACTCTTTATTATCCTCATGATAGATCAGTGAATGTGATCAAACATATTGATGCAAAACAAATTTTACATAATCAAATCTAAAAACTACATACTTTTCAATATTATTAAATTGTAAAAATCTAATATCTTTAATTAAATCAAATATTTTTAAAATACCATAAAATACAATTACAAAAATTCAAACTAAAATAAATTATACATCCATCAAATCTTGGACCTAATCAAACTCTTTATGGAAGGATGATTTAGCCTAATGTCCAAAAGAAAATTGCAGCGATAATTTAGCTTTTAACTCATTCGAATTAGGTATACCGAATTGAAAGTCGATGAACACGCACTGTATCATTCTTGGAGCTGTCGATTCGGATTAAAATACAAGTGAGAAAGCAGAAGGAGAAAGCACCATTAAAATAGAAAAAGCACCATTAAAATAGTTGTTTCGAATTTTACATCTAAAGAGCGCGTGGGCCACCACCGAAAAACGAATACCGAACAAGATCCCTTGCCGTCATGCAAAGCCTGTCGGGAAATCCAATTCCACAAAATTAGTACATACTTCAGTTCAATTAAATGGAGTCTTGGGAATTGATACAGGCAATCTAGTGTCATATCAAATTACAGAGAGCTGAATTGGGCTATATTGCTGTTGAAAACACAAGGCGGGAGGCAGAATTCAAAAGCGGAATATAAAAAGCATGGCGAATTTGAAGGGCGGAATGCTTCTGCGGCTCATAGAGCATATGAACAGCAGCGTGAAGGCGGCAGGTGAATTCCGTTCCTCGCTTCTGCAGGTCGTTGATATTGTTCCCGTGGATTTGGAAGCAAACGATCTGTGGCCCAAACATGGATTCTATGTCAAAGTTTCGGATTCGTCCCATGCAACATATCTTTCTCTTGCAGAGGAACACAACGAGCTGGTGCTCAGCAATAAGCTTCAGCTGGGACAGTTCATTTATGTGGAGAGATTCGAACCTGGTTCCCCTGTTCCGGTCCTGAGAGGCATTAGGCCGCTTCAGGGCAGGCACCCGCTGGTTGGAAACCCCCAGGATGTTCTCAGTCTTCATGACCATAAGCGGCTGGACATGGCCACGGAGGCTTCGCTTAAATTCAATCCCATTTCTGGAGAAAGAGAAGGTTTGTTGCAGAGGCGCAGTTTGTGGGCGCCTTCCAAGAGATTATATGAGGTTGGGTTTGCAGGGAAAGATTATTTCAAATCCATTTCTTTCCCCAAGGTTGCCAAGACCTCTGCTGTAAGCGGTTTTGCCAAGTTTTTAAACAGGAACGGGACGGGAATTCCGGAATCACAATTGCAGAGTACCCACCTTTTGGAATCTGCTGTAGGTACAACGATCGTTGGGTCAACGAATTCAATTTTGGTTTTCGTTTTGTCGGTAGGATTTTGAGGAATTTGATGTGGGTTTTGATGTTTTGGTTGCACAGTTCCAGGACCAAGTCAGCAGATGTGTTCAGCATGAGGAAGGACTAGTCAGCAATAGTGAGCTTGATAAGGATGCCTCAGATTGCATGGAAAACGTGGCCGTGAGCAATTCATGCACTTCTCTGCCGGAAAGACTTGCTGAGATTGGAAAGGTATGATGCTGATTTTTTTTTAAGGCTCGTAAGGTTTTAATTAGTGCATATCCGGGCAAGTATTTAGACTATGAAGAGGAATTAGCATTAGACAAATAGTTTTAGGGTTTATTTGGACGCAGGGGAACCTTAAATTTTGGCCAAATGAAACTCTTCATTTAATGAATATAGAAAACAATAGTATTTAGCACTTTCAATTGCGTGATAGAAGGTTTTAGGGAAACAAATGGGATTCAGGAGTTGATTAATTTCGCTCATGAGGAAAATCACTGTACTTTAAGGATAACAGGGAAAACATTGGGTAAATGAAGATGGCAGCTCAATGAGCGTCTTCAGTAGCCAGGGAAGTATCCTAGACAAGCTAGTCTGTGTGTTCTTAAGCTCAGCCTCAACTAGCTCAAAATGTATTGTGACATAGTTAGGGATATAGAGCTTAATAGTTCAATGAAAATATCCGATATACTGGTTTATGGATTTATTTGGCAGGTTTTTCCATATATGATGCTTTGACTATCTAACTTGTTCATGATTAGTACTGATGGTGCTGCAGTCTTGATTGCTTTCTATTTCATTTGCTATGAGTATCATTTATAAGCATTGTTTTTGGTTGTTTGGTTGCTTTTTTTTCACCATACTTTACTGATAACAAATTTTAGAGAAGATAACGAAAACAATGGACAAAAAAATTCATCCAATAACAGATTTGTGGATCTATGATGTTTCAACTATTTTAGGTTCATCAATTTTGTTTGGATGCTCTTCCACTTGTTCCCAAGTGTCTTCTGTAAGTTTTGCTTTTATTTGGTTGCTTTTCTTTCACCCCTATTTTACTCTATTTGGTTGATCCTCTCAATCTTTTGGAGAAATACTTGTGATATTTGACTGCCCAACACAACAACTGTGAGAGGGAATGGGTAGCTGCAAAGGATTGCCTATTGATTGCATCAAATGAGCTCACCCATCTCATATGTTAGTTGCATCATATGATAGCATCCATTGTGTGCATAGGTCAAGCTTCCAATCAGCGTATCCTTGGCACAGTTTATATGCCCATTTCTTTTAAATATGTGACCCAGAGTCAAGAGAGGGGTGGTTTGCAGGCAAACTTTTTACGTGAACAATCTCTTTGAGTAATCTTATTATTTTCAATTTGTATGTTTCAACTGGAAAATATGGTGGGAATAAGTGGAGATTAGATCCTAGGGCTTCTTTTGTTTGTTCAGAATACTGGAAAAGATGGTGGGATTTAGTGGAGATTAGATCCTAGGGCTTCTTTTATTTGTTCAGAATTCTAATGGAGTGAATAATACAGGAAGCTTCACAGAGACGTGAGAAAGCTTATTTGGTTGCAATGGATGCACTACAGGAGGCATCTGCTATGGAGACGATTGTTAAGATTGTAAGGTGTGTATCAATTAAAACATGTACCAGACAATGAATTTTAATGTTGGTTGCTTTATGACTCTTTTATGGACCTTCAGCCAGACCCCATCGCAATAGAAACATATGTAATTACCAATGAAATACTGCTAGCATCATATTTTGTTACTGAAGGCAACCAATGTTAAGAGGCAATACTGAACTTCTGGCTATAAACATTACTATTACTATGTATAATAGTTTTATTATTCACAGCAGTAATATCTCTGGTGTGAGAATCAAAATTATATAAAAAAAAAAGACTTTAATCACCCTAGGATATTACAAAAATTGATATCGTTCCATGAGAACATTATTTTGAAAAGTGAGGAGCTCCATGGACAGTATAGGAGACGTGAATTTCTTCATTTACAACTCTAGAAGGTCAGACTTGTGTAGCCACAGTTTTCTGGGTAACACATAGTGTATTAATTATTAAATAAACTGGATAGCATCTATTAACCTTCTGAGAGAGTTCCATTTTTTTATACCTACTGAAACACTGTTTTCTTTTTGTCGACTTGTATCTTTTCTGGAAAATATATCTGTAGGTTGCAATGATATTTGTGCACTTGTCTATTTTCTGAAAAAGATTATTATGTGGAGATTGCTAAAATCTTTCTGAATCCAATGCAGGGAACTTGCTGAACTCTGTTCCTCAGCAAAACCTGAAGATCCCGAGGCATCTCTAGAAAGGTTTATTAATTTGCACCAGGAAGTATCTCAGTTTGTTGTCAATATGGATGCGTGGAATAAACCAGTGCCTCCTCATGGGAGTGGGACTTCAGATATCAAAGGAAATAATATAATTGAGGACTCTGAGAAGTGTGGATCCACAGCTGCATTAACTGAAACATCTTTATTAAATGATCTCAAAAAGTCTCCTGTTAAACCTGATTTAAAACATGATTTAGCTGCTGAAGAATCACCATTGAGAAGACTTAAAAGCATTCTCAAGAAACTATCTCAGGATGCAAATAAAAGATCAAAAGGAGGCCTCTTCTCTAGGGGTTCAGTCTCTTCTTCTGGTACAAGGAAATTAGCTAAGTCCATGTCCTTTACTCCTAGTGGGATGGCCTCTATGATGACATCCATGGGAGGTAAAGGTAACAATGACAACCAAATTCCCAAAAGATGTACCGATGTGAATTTGGATTCGAACACATTGAGATCAACCAAATTGTCAAATCAAAACTTTATCAGCGAACACCCAATAGCATCAGAATTGCAGCTTACCAATGCACCTGAATTGAGGAGAAATTATGACCTGTTTCACCAAATGAATCTAGCAAAGCAGGTTAAAATTGAAGCAGAAAACTGGTTTACAGAGTTCTTGGAGAAGTCCTTTGATATGAGTTGGAAAAATTTTAGGTCATCAGAAAATACAAAGAAAACTAGAGGAGATTGCAATGGGATTCCAAAATGCAGTTTCAGCAGGCATACTCTACTAAACAAAGTTATCCAATGGGTGGAGCAGTCAAATAGCAGCAATAAGTGGTTAAACCCAGAGGCTATAGAGGTGGTTAAAAAATTGAAACTAAGTTTTAGAAATGCGTAGTGTTAACTGCTTTACATGAAGCTTGGTCAAAGAGAAAAGAGCTTCAAAATAAAATATACCACACTGATTTTTTATTTGCAGTGTACCAGAAAATTAACAGTTTTTGAGTTGCAGTGCAGCGGAAAAGTAACAGCAACGTTGATTTTCTTCTAGAAACCACAGAAATAGCTTTTTGGTCCATTTGGTGCTTAAGCTGGATTCCATAAGCTGGAAAGGTGGTGAGATGATTGGGTCTCTGAGTAAGCATACTGCAGATAAGCTTTGCATAAAGAAAGTTGGAATTCAAATTTGTCATTGTAAAACATTACAGATAAAATGTTGCAATATATTATTGGAGAGTAACTTAACTCTTCTTCATTAGTTGAGTAAATTTCCAGTCTCTTTTCTGGCAAACTTCCAAAATTCATCATTTGGCCGACTTTTTAAGTTAACAAACAAAAAACTCAAGGGTTTCATAGCATAATTTATCTGTAACTAAAATTCAAATAGATGACATTAGAATAATTGAGAATTTGAGATTATTCTGATTGAGGATTATAGGATATAACACAATTGTTTCCATAGATTTACAAAAATGTTTTCCTCTGGGAATCTCAAAGATCACGCCCAAAATTACACAAAAGCTCTCATGTTACAGAGGATACTGCATATTTTCCATTTAACAACCACCTAATGTAAATTGTATATTAAACAAAAACATAAAATTGCCATGGGAGTTATTCCTTATCCTTTCTATATAGATAGGGAGAGGGGGAAGGGGAGTTAGAGATTGGAGAGAGAGGGAAAGGGCCTTGGGAATTCATTCTTTAATCTTCTACATATATAGAGAGAGAGGTGGACGTGGACGTGAAGGTGGACGTAGAGAGGGAGGGGGACAGGGATGGGGTGGCTGTGGGGGAGGGAGAGGAAGAAAGAGAGAGGGAGTGAGGGGTAGGGAAAAGAGGGAATGAGGGAGAGGAAGAAATTATAAAATGCAAAAAGTAAACTTGGTGGTGACAGTTTCTGATTCTCGCCCTCTGCCAGTGGTTTCCCTGGTTGAAAGGGGCAGAGAGAAAGAGATGCCAGTGGTTTCACTGGTTGAAAGCGGCACACACTGAAGCCATCACATCATTTTCTCCTTCACCAGATGGAAAATAATTTAAGTTGTTTACATCCATGGACCTTTACAATTCCAAAAAAATATGTTAATGTTGAAGCGTATAGTACAAGTTAGTAGACAATACAAGCGTGTTTATCAGGCTTGAAGAGCCAAGATTTGGCATTTCAAATCGTTCGGTGTTATGCGATCCAGAAGGGCGGATATGAGGCCTTTTAAACTTAATCAGTCATTATTTTCCTATGGCTTATAATTCATGACACTTGTTCATCTTTTCAAGATTCCTGTTAGTTGACTTATCTCTGGTATTTGTAGCTGGTCAAAGAAATTGGCATTTAGTTCAAAAGATTCCAATGGAGAGAACTATTCTAGTCAGGAGTTCTATATCTAAGAGTTTTCTTCAAGTAATGTTTATATCTCAAATAAGTGTATAGAAATTAGTTTATACTTTTGTAATATGTTTTAAAATTAATTTATTTGGTTGGATTATATGTTAGTAGTTTGATGAAATTGTATGGTATTATTAAATAATTTGGATCACATCCCATATTTTGTCATTAATGATCATGTAGTGTGATGTCAAATATTGATAGAAAAATACTTATAAATTAATAAAAGATATTATCAACATTTGATATAAAACTTGATTCGGTTAAAAAAAAATGATTTAACACTTGACATACTTTGTAAATATATAATTATAATAACTATAAAATTTGTGTCTATATACATATATAGTAAATAAAATAGTTCTCAAGTAAAATAAAATAGCTAACTTGTGTGCTAGATTATATTTAAGAACAAACCATAATTCATTTCAAATCATTAAGATAGCATCCAAGAGCTCTTACTTTTGACTTGCATCATCAAATAAGGGGCACATTAGGGCATCAACAGTGCGCCACCAACTTACACAAACATCTTAGGGATCTTTACATGTTTCCCTATTTTCTTTGATCATATATTTGATCCTTTTGCCAGACCATTATATTGGTAACAATGTTTTGATAAAACGTTGTCATTCCTTGTCTAGCAAGCTCCTAAAAGATGTCCATCAACACCACCCCTTTGTAGACAAAAGTGGATACATAAAGGTGAATTGATTATAGAATTCGATTTCAAATGAGTTAATATTTGTGTGCACAAGTTGAGATATGTGGACAAGGTTAGATCCATAATTGTGGGGGTTAGTTATTTAGTCGTGGAAGTGAACTAGAATGAAAGATAGAAAAAGTATATATAAAGAAGCATTAATTCAAGTTGGTCAATCAATTGTCATTTGTCACAACATATCTTTGAACACTAAGATTCTAGCATATATCATTATTTTATTATTTTATTGTTAATAATTTAATTCAACATCATAATCAATCCCAACCTATTATTAATCTATCGTTTTAGTGATTTCTTGTTAAGTAACTGTTTTTGAACCATAATGACATACAAAAGAATTATAAATTCAAAACTATTTATGTGATATTACACAAAATCTTAATAAATTAATAAACAATACCTATCTTATCACATCTTCATCAAATTGTTTTTGATTAGGAAGAGTAGGTTTTGAAAGGACCCGAAAACCCTTTACAACGACATCTTCACCAAATTGTTAACCAATATTATTATTTTATTTATCTTATCACATCTTCACCAAATTTTTTACCAAATATTATTATTTTATTCATAATATTTAATTCAACATCATAACCAATCCCAACTTATTAATAATCTATTTTTTGAAAATAAAATTTCAAATTAAGTACCTAAATTTTATTTGAAAAGGTTAAATGGTTGTTTAATTTATTTTCAACTATAAAACCAGAATTACTTAGAGACCCATTACAACGTGATAAGAATAACAAAAGAAAAATGAAGGTACACTTTTACTGGGAAAAGGTCAAAATCTAAGATTTATAGTCAATACCTAGTTCTATAATTTGTCATAACTAACATGTTTGTGTGAATAGATCATTTGACTTATGGCGTGGAATGTTCCCCGTCCCCACCACTACATTGGCCTATGGTTCCCCACACTTTGCCAAATCTTACTACAAGTTTAATAATGAAGACTATTAAACAATTCTTTTTTATTCATGTTATATTTTAAAATTAGTATTGCACTTTCCAACCATGGACCTTGTGAAGCATAATCCTCCAACCAACTTCACTTTTCATGTGAAGAACATGAGGGCAACATCCTTCTCGTGGCATAGTTAAAGCACTCTAATTAAATTTATGAAATAAAATAAAAACAAGTTTTTTAAAGATATTTATTTTAAGTTATTTTTCCAAATGCTAGGTATGTTATTGAAATGTTTTTTATTATAGGAAAAGTAGGTTTTGAAAGGATTCTATTTTTTTTAAAAAAAAATTATTGCTTTTAAAGATAATCAAAACAAACAAAGTAGTCATCCATCAGCAAAAAATAAGCGAGTAATTGGCCAAAAAAAGGGATAGAACCAACAATGACAGATTTTTAAGAATGTTGGAGCTTCTAGATCACTAGCTATGATCTTCTCATGCATTTACATAACCTCAGTAACCTCCATCATAGGAACCATGTTATTGAAATGTTGAAATATGTAATAATTGTTTTAATTTTTGTTTGGTTTTTAATTTTCTTTTGAGAGAATGACTTAATATAATTATATGTTGATAAATGTTATTCTTATGTAAAATTAGATTTATTATCATATTTTTCAATCTTTTTCAAATACACACATTTGCATACACTCGAATTGTATCCCATCCCTATACAAACTTATAGTTATTCACCCATCATTTATTATACTCATGCATGCACTTACACCCATACATGTTGGGAAATTTCACTGTAATCTAATTGTTTAACACCAAACTATGATACCAATTGGTGAGATACAATGCTTAGACTACTCCAAAACATAAATCTAAAATTTGTATGTAAATATGAAATTTATTCTTAATCTTATAATTGCCATGAAAAGATATAATGGATTTAAATCAGTAAACACCATTATTGCATCACATAACATAGGATTTACGTGGTTTCTTTCCAATAAGATAGAACCTGTGTACCCGCGAACAATCTTAAGACACACCACAAGACATCCATAAGGTCTTTGTCCTCACTCTCCCAAGCATCCAACCTAGGGAATGCTAAAATAAACATTTGGAACTCAAGAGTTATCCATTCCTTCCCAATAACTCCACTTGTAGGTGGAACTTTAATCAATCATTTTTTCTTCACAAGTCATTATCACCATTGTTAATGGACCCCTCCTTATGAATGTATTACAAACAATAGGTGAGATTAAACATTACAAATTAATGTCCAATAACACCCTAAGTGCTCAGAGACACTTTTCAAGGATGTTGGAAACACGTAAAACAAAATAAGATTTACAAGGTAGACGTCACCAAAATTCTAACAATACATTCACTATCCACCTTGATATTAACACATTTTTTTCCTAGGTTAATCTCACAACATGTTAGATCAGTCTTGCACCATGCAAAATGACATGAATTTGTGTCAACACTTACTTATTCCACTAATCATTATAAGCTAATTTATTAAAAATTTGTGCAATTAGTTATAATGTCTTGGTATTTAAATGCATTCAATGGGCATTAATTTGCAAGCAAGATTTTCCAATTTACAGTATATACAATCAAAAGGAAACCATTCTAAGAATGTTTTAGTTTGGAGCACTAAAAATAACTTTATTTTTGTTCAACATCCTAGGAATTTTTAATGTTTCAAGAATGTTGTTTCAACCTTTCCACAATTGTAAAAGTATTCTAACAAGGGGGGGTTGACCTAGGTGAAAATTACCCTCTTGAAGTTATTTTCAATGCTATCAATTCTTGATAGTTAGATCACATAATATATCATAGCAATTTTAGTCACATGAGTCCATAGTGCACAATATAACTTTAGTGTCATAGATCATTTTCGTGGTCCAAGTAGGATTGATCCTACACAACATGGATTCAATCCATTATAAATTGATAAATTATTTTGATCTTGAGGTAAAGTGTACAGGCAAAGACTATTCCTTATTAGTCTTGACATGAATGAATTTGAATGCAAAATTATATTTCTTCTTTGCTATTCTTGTTGGACCCTAAAATTACTACTCACACTCTTAGAGACATCAATCTAATTTAGGGCCAATTGAATACCATTCTAAAAGGGGATTGATCAACTCATAAACATAATGTGAGTATTTTAAGGCCAATTATTGAGGGTGGATAATCTCTCCTTCTCTTCAAGCTCAACTAAACCGAGAAGGGTGTTCCTAGAGGTATCTCTTAACATGATTTAATCACAATTAAAGATAGAAAAAATGAAAGAGTTGCAATATTATCTAATGTACACTTAGCCCCAAATATTGTTACTAGACCAAAGACTAACCTACTACACATACAACCTTTATTAAGATGATAAAGACATCATTACACATTGCAAGATGTGGGCATGTAAAATATGATTCCTTAAGATAAGAATTATTATGGACAATTAAATATGCTTCCTTGGGCGAATTAATGATTCATGAGATGCATACAAACTACTAACATGATCCTAATTTACTAGTGAAATATGTTTTTCATTTTGGATGTAGGGTGGATCATAAATTTCTAGGTTTGATGTCTTATTCAATGGGTTACATAGTCATAGTTTATTATGAGAAACATCACATTGAAATAACAATAGAGATGTTATATCAAACAATTAAACATATTAATAATCCCCCTCTAAACTTCAAAAAATCATATGCAATAAAGGAGAAACCATTATACAAACAATGTCTACAATGAATTAAAATGTTGTGACACTAGTCAAATCCTTATTACAATCGTGTAGCAAGAGGAAACCTTGAGTTAAAAAACCCCTATCAAATTTGCCACCTAGAAGTTCCCTCAAAGATCTACAAATTAACAAAGAGACATTCAATTATAGACATCAATTATAAATTTACTTCCTATTTGTGACTTACAAAACATGCTACTATATACAAAACCAAACTTGTAGGAGTTGAAACCCTCGACAATCCTTAACACTTGTGGTTACATGGAAATATAAAAATGACCAACCCTTTGAATGAAAAGTAAACTGATGTATATAGCATTTTTTTTGGTCACTCAATGGCTTGTGGGAATTTGATAGAGAACTATAGGTTTTAAATGTGGCATGTGATACAAGTTGAAATCCCACAAAATCTATTGAATAGGTGGGTAGGAGCTTGTGTGATGATTATCTAAATGTGTAACTCAATCATCACATTAATGGAAGCATGGCCACCCTCACCATCCATTGTTGATATTATAAAAAATATTACCCTTGGGGATGGAAATGAGTTTTAAGGTAGGAGAATCCTATTGAGTAGTTGTAGGAGTTACATCACGTCATTAATGACATACTGGGAAGATCTAGTGGGTAGTTGAGGTGAATAGGAAGAAATAGGATTTGATTTGGTATGGGAGGTCAAGATTGGACATAATAGAGGAAGTTTGGAAGTTCATTAAAATTATATAGAAGGGTGAAATAAGAAAATGAAGTGTGATGAAAAAATGTGGGAGAAAGATGCGAAAGAAGATATGAGGTTAAGAGCGTAGACATAAATTTGGTTGTCCATCAAAATCTTTCAACTAGATGGAACAAAAGGAAAATAGAAGGAAGAAAGGACTTGATGAACATTGTAAAACTTTTATGTAGGACCAGTAGTAAAGACAAGAGGTTAGACAAGAGAAAGAAGTCTGGCAGACCACCAAAACCTAACAACTTTGTAAAAATAATAGAAAATGACCAAAACACTCCTAGACTTAGAACTTTCTTGGATTTTTGCAACTTCTAGCATATGATATGAACATGGGAGATAAAAAAGAACACTTAGGAACTTTTGACCAAGGGGGCCCCACTTAAATATTTCTCAAATTGGTTATATGTGATGGGAAAAATGAGGCCTAATGTATAATGGGGTTGGGACAGTAGAACAATTTTTTGCATTTTCAAATTGAGTCCCAATACTTCCTAGAGTTAATTGCCTTAAATCCCTTGCATTTACTTTCCCAATATAGAGTTTTGATTGATACACTTTATCATGCCTAACTAATTATAATTAATTAATCTAGATTGATTTATGCTTATTTGTATGCATTATTCAATTGGTCTAGACTAACATAAGAGATTTTTTTTTTAGATTTGATAAACTCGCCCATGTTTACACCCCAATGGTTTAACCTAGGGCTATACCTTTACTAATTTTAAGATATTTAAGATTTGATAGCAATCATTCATTTTCAAATTTGTCATAGTTTTGGATTCATTTTACTTCCATATGCTTATGAAACTGATTAGATTTAGATATTGCATAGTGTTCCAATTTTTCATTTTTATATCTAGGACTTTTAACCTCAATTATTTACTAGGGTTACCTTCAACTCAAACCCTAATTCTCATAGAGTTATTCATGACATGTTTAGTCTTCCTAAATATTTATTTTAAGATGATTGGTTGCCTAGGTGAAATCACCTAAGTCATGAGTCTCAACCCCCTAACTGAATGCTCCCAGGGGGAGGCTTGGGCTCCTATTTTCACGAAAGCAGGAGGTCTCATGGAAAAAAAAAAATTGCTATAGAATTAATTGGAATCTTTTCCAACCCAAACTGTTTTGGGCTGAAGATTTCAGCTGGTGAGATTAGGGTGCGGCTAGAAATTGCCCCACCTACTTAAGAGTACTTTCCTTCCACTTGTCACACATCTAGAATTTTAGATTCCTGTCGGAGAAAAATTGGAGGGAAATGATGTTTATTTATTATTTTTTATTCACAACATTTCATTCCAGCTTCATGGGACCACCAACCTGCTTAAATTTTGGAGCTTAAATTTTTAAGTTAAACTGCACAACTAAATTCATGGGACCACCAACTTCAAAATATCCCCAAAAAATTCAGCAAATTTTGCTCCTTTTTAAAAGAAGCCCCCCTCCATGGGACTGTGCCCTAAACCCCATTATTTTACAAGCCCCAACGTTCTTGCTAACTTAATACCACCAATTATGTTTTGTTCCTACTAGTTTAAATGTCTCAACTATATCATAAACTATTTAGTTCCTAGCCGGTTCTTCAAATGGAAGCACTTGGTTGCATCACATAGGCTCTTAGCATCACTGATTTTAATTTCAATTTCCTTTTAAGACCATGAATTAGCGCTATGGTGGCAAGTCTCTCTAATTCTTAGTCATATTTTCCAACAACCATGATGTGGTATCATATTTTTGTTGAGTTGGTGTCTTTTAATTAGGTTGTAAAGAATGATGTGTACATTCTAGGCAAACGATGTAAAGTTCCATATCGCTTTGCTACATGGCAGATTCCCGTTGTATTGCTCTTCCCCTTCACATCGTAATCTTAGGTATGGGTCCCACCATTGGCTATGTGATGTGCAATATCCTTCGGAAGGCTCTATTGGACAGATTATATGTGGAGGTCTCTTATTTCATCCCGAGAGTTGTTGGTATAGCGAATTTCACTTAAAGCTCCTTTGTCTAGAATGTGACACTTGATTTGTTGACAATTTTCCTTGGGAAATGAAATGATTTTATGTGCTAAATCATAGGTATTAGGGTGAGTTGGTGCTTCATGACTTTTTAGGATATTTTTTGTGTGTTCACTATAGAGAGGGTGTAGGATCCCTTGAGGCTATGATTGCTGGCAACCCCCTATTGTATTGCATACTACCTTTGCATCACATATTGTCAAATGGTCCCATTTTCATGTATGCGATGTGTAAAGAACTATTGAAAACTTCAAGGACAAGTTGAAGTGGAGGACATATGGTGGAACTTAATTGCATAATGTTGGCTTTTCAAATTGTAAATTGTTTGTGGGTCCCACTTCAGACTTTGTAATGATGGAAAGAAAAGGTGGTGAATTACTACCTGTGATGACTTAGGTGTTGGTAAAGGTGGTAAAACATGAAAATTTGATTGGGTTATGTGTAAGTCAACTCCAACAGATGTGATACAGGTGTCATAGTGGTCTTAGATGGCATAACATGAGTTTAATTTTGATGTTTGTTAAACTTTTTCAATTTTTTTATGGAAAGGTAAATATTGTTGATTCTACAATGTTTGTTTTTTTATCAATGAATTTTTCTAGCATTCGATCATAGTTAGTAAATATTATTGATTATATCACTCATAGTATAGGGTTTGTGCAATTCAACTGCTAAGAAATTGTAATTCACAAATTGCAGGCTAGTCCAAATTCTCTTAAGGTATTTTGTAGCCTTTAGAATGAGTCATCCAACTTTCAAGTTGGGTAAAGTCAAAAGAATCTTAAATCAAGATCTAGTAAGCTAGCTCCTAGGCTCTACAAAAAGAGTCAAGCATCCACAAGATACAATAATTTTCTTAGATAGATTGCAAGATAGGGTCTAATTAATTAGAGATGCAATCATTCATATTATTGGGTGGGATTTATTTGAGTATTGTTGTAATAGAGCTAGCAAGGTTGTTTCAATTTTGAACATACATAGGTTTGATTTGAAGAAGTTGGTAGCACCAAATATTTTTGTCAATGTTGATTTACTCTTTTCCCTATGTGATAAGAATGACCATGTCTCAAAGAAAGTAAAAGGAAAAGGTGGTGATGTAATTTTCACCCTAAATAAGGAGTTAATTAAAAATGCCTTTGACCTTAATCCCATGGTCAATTATAAGATCATCTTTGATGAGTTGTGAAAGGAATACATAAAAGATAATAGTAGCTATTTATTCAAATTACTACCTAACCACAAATTGAAAGGCATATCTATAGTGAAGCCAAATCATACTAAAGATGTGGAGCCTTTCAATGGGCACTTTTGAGGTGTATTTTAAAATGACCTGTATAGCCTTATGTCAAGTTTTAGGAGTAGACTATATGGTGCATATGTCATTGCATATAGAGATAATAGTTGCATACATCCAACACAAATATGAATAGATTATTTGACTGCCTCATTTTTAGTGGATAGAATGTATATGGAATTAGAAATTACATGCTAATAAGGGATTAACATCAAATGTGGATTATCAACTTTGACTATTGTGTAGTCTTTTGTTTCATTCTTTAATAGGTCTCTTTTAATTTATCAAATGTGGATTATCAACTTTGACTATTGTGTAGTCTTTTGTTTCATTCTTTAACAGGTCTCTTTTAATTTATTTATTCTATTGTACGTGAATACCTTATGTCTCTTCATCGACTTCAATTTTTGAATCCTTCAATTTCAGATACATGATAGGTTAAAACCTCATCAAGGCCACTATCCTCCACTCCTCTACTTTTTGAAACTCCTTCCAATTTAGAAATCTTTCAATTTGTTGAAAACTAATATATTACAATTGTTTAGACTTTCCAAATGCATTTGGCAAAGCTATGTAGTTGTTATTTATTCTCAAGGACAACTCATCAAATAAGGCACTATTTCTTGTCTTAGAATGAGCTCACTGAGATTTGAAAACAACATTCCCAACTTAGGATTGCAAAGCTAGAAAGTTCAAAAAAATTAAGATCTCTCATTTCTTTCATTTTATTAAGAAATTGTATAGTATCTAATTTTGCATGACTATGCATTACAAGAATCATGTGATATAAGTGGATGCAACACTTCTTCATCATGCGTGCAAGGATCCCTTACTCAAAAATTTCAATTGAGATGGAACCATATTTCCTATGGCTAGGTTAAATTCCCAACATCCTTTGGTTTTAAAAATTTGATGTCAATGTATGTAAAGAAACATGATATATGATTTGGTATTCTCTTTGGCATAAATATGCACTTCATGTTATTTTCCAATGACTCAAGATGAAGAAATCTCAATTTACTTATCCATTCAATACTTTTTCACTCCAAGAAAAAGAAAGAAAGCAAAGACTCTTAAGACTTATTAATAATCCTTCATACCTCCTTATCCATTTTTTTAGATATTCATTCAAAAAAAATCAAATGCTAAGTATATTATTGAAATGTTGAGTTGTGTATATTAGTTTAATATATGTTTAGTTTTGAATTTTATTTTGATAGCATAGTTTAATATGATTATATGTTGATAAATGGCGCTTTGCATAAATTTAGATTTACTCGTATCCATTGCTCTTCCAATTATACTCATTCTCATACACTTGATCCTTATCCCATCCCTATATGAATTTATTGTTATTCACCCACTATTTATTATACTCATGCATGCACTTACACCCATACATGTTGGGAAATTTCAATCTCTAATCTAATTGTTTAACATCAAACTATGATACTAATTGGTGAGATACAAGACTTAAATATTACTACAATATAGAAATATAAATTTGTATGGAAATTGTTCTTAATCTTGGAATTACTATGAAGAGATTTAATGGGTTTCAAATAATGAAAACCATTATGGCATCATGCAACATAATATTTACATGGAGAATACTTGCAAAAAAAATCCACTAGGAAGAAATGTAAAGCATGTATTAATTTTAAAAAATAAGATTACAATACAATATCACTTCCATTCTCCTTGTTCTCTCCAATCTGACAGTGAAAATATTAAGACACATCATATGATATCCAAAAGGTCTTTTTCCTCACTCTCCCAACCACCCATCCTAGGGAATACTAAAATACATGTTTGGAACTCAAGATTTATCCATTATTTTACAAACTGTGAAATGAGAAAATGAAGTTCCATGGAAAAATGTGGGAGAAAGATGCAAAAGATGATAGGAGGTTAGGAGGGGAGACATAGATTTGGATGTCCATCAAAATCATGCAAATAGATAGAATAAAGGAAAATAGAAGGTATAAAGGACCTGATAAAAATTTCAAAACCTTAATGTATGGCCAATAGTAAAGACATGAGGTTAGACAAGACGAAGAATTTTGGTAGACCACAAAAACCCAATAACTCCATAAAATAATAGAAAATGACCAAAACACTCCCAAACTTAGAACTTTCTTGAATTTTTGCAACTTCCAACATATGATATGAACATGTGGGATAAAAATGAATGATACCAAGTAATTTTTACCAAGGGTATCCACTTAAATATTTCTAAAATTGGTTATATGTGATGGGAGAAATAAGGCTTAGAGCATAATGGGGTTGGGACACAAGCAATATTTATTATTTTAAGATTGAGACCTAACCACTCCCAGAGCTAATTGCCTTAAATCCCTTGCATTTAGTTTCCTAATACAACATTTTATTTGACATACTTTATCATGCCTAACTAATTATATTAATTAATCTAGGTTGATGTATGCTTAATTTGTATGCATTATTCAACTATCCTAGATTAACATAAGGGAAAGGTTATTTTTCTTTAGATTTGGTAAAATTGTCCATGATTACACCCCCTATGGTTTAACCTTAGGGCTACACCTTCACTAATTTTAGGGTATTTCAAATTTGATATTGTGATGGTGTGAATTTGTGCCCCCTTGCAAATTCCACATTTACATACCTCCTACCTTAGAGAATTAAGTCTGATAATGCAATTTCATGCTCTTCATCCACTTTCCATCCACTTGGTGGCCTATTTTCATGTCGGTGGGGGATATTATGTCTAGGATGCTAGCGTGATGCATGAATGTTTGCACGGCGTGTTGTCGCCTTGACAAGATTCCCATCTCTAGAATTCGTAGAGGTGTTACAATCCTCCATTGGATGAAAAGTGTAACATCTCCTGCCCTTCAGACTGAATAGCTCCTTTGCCTTTATTTTCACCTTCAAATGACTCTCTCCCATTCTTTCACTCTCTCTTGAACTCTCTTGGTCTCACTCATTCTTGGAAACTATCTTCACACTCTTCTCACAACATTCTCAAGTTCTACCATCTCCATTGAAGTTGCAAGTTGGAATTTTGTTGGCTCACTCTCCTTGTTGGTGTAGCAACATTGGTCTTTGAAAGCTTGCAGGCTCACTCCTTCTCCCATTTTCCTTGAGTGCACGTGATTGAAGGTGACATCACTTTGTCTTTCTTTTACTTTGCATTATGATCTAATATCGTAGCATATTGTTGTTCAACGTATTTCTTGGTATTGCTATTTCAATATCTTTCTTTATCACATTTCTTCAACTGTTGCTATATTGGTTGTCCATGGAGGTGGAAACACCAAAGCGGGGGATTGACTACGACAATCCTCTAAAAACAACCCCAACATTTTCTCACTCTTGTGTGTGCATGTTGTTCATCGATTAAAGACATTGAAGATATCAACTCATGGGTACGAAAGTGTGCTTTCCTCACGTTTCTTTGTCATTTTGTGATTAGACTTAGTCTCAGTGTTTCTCTTGATTATACTATTATGTTGTTATTCTCTATTTCTATTATTACATCAAACCATATCCATTAGGTTGTTAGTAGGTTTTTCCTTGATTTATAAATGTACTTTATTATTTCTATTTGTATGGATGTCAGTGCCCCATTGAGATGCCAACACGTCGTGTTGTTGTCCATGTCTCGCATTGTAGTCCTCTAGTAGTGAGCTCCCTAAGTTATAGTTCAGACTCTGGAAACCTACTCACCTGAATTCCTAAAACATTTGGGCATGTTAAAGGGAATAACAACCTAGTTGTTCTCCATTTTAGCCTCTAAACTTTAAACGCTCCCAAAAAAAAAATTGATAGCTTGAAGCAGATCAGGGTAGCCTATTGTTCTAGACCCTCCCATGAGCTAGGGTATTGAGTAGTTGGTCCCCCTCCTCTACATTTTGGTGAACACGACATGAACTTTTTAGTATTTATTTATTTGTGTTGAGGTTCTCTCTCTCATGTCTACATAGGTTGTGGGCTTGTTTGTTGTGATGCTTTATGAGCTTCATAACTTAGTCTACAACTTCCAAATGCGTGGTTAGGAGTGTACAACACTTAGAAATGGATTTCTCAAAGGTTAGTAATGGTTACACTTCTCAAGAGATAGTGTTGGTGGAAGACACTAGTTTCTTCGATGAAACCACTTGTGCCCCTACTCCTCTTATTTCTCCTATAACTCCACCTCTGAATGAGGATGAAGCTATCACTATTCTCGTAGAGCACCTCCTAGCTTTAGATAGGAGGATTTTAGATCTTGGGAACCATTTGGGGAAAGATCAAAATACAGCTAGGGTTGCCAAAGTTGTTATTGAAATCAAATATATGTCAGAAAAGGATCAAACAAGCATAGAGTTTCTTTGTGGCTTTACTGACTTAATAGAGGCATATGTCCCTTCATACAACCCTAGGTCAAATATTACCTAAGGTCATGTGCTTAACACTTATGAAAGACAAATTGGCATCTCGATGCCTAAGACATTAGTATGCAAGGTTGAGACAAGCCCTTCCATCAACATCTTCATGCCTGTTTTGCATCCTACTTTCAAAGTGAACATAATACCCCTAAGATTCAATGTCCTTCCTCCTGGGGGCAACGTTGGTTTTGGTGGTGGGATTTCCAATGGAATGGGGTTGGGGGTTCTAGTATATCTAATGCTCTCAATGGCTCCGGTGTGGTCATAGTGGTGCCTCTAATGGTGGCTCTGATTGTGGTTATAGTGGTGGTTTCGACACTAGCTCCAACATTGGTGGTGGTCTCATTGGTGGTTCTAGTGGCAGTTCCATTGGTCCTATTTCTTCATCTAACCCTATTTTGAATGCCATGCAACAAAATATGGGTCAAATATAGAACTAGTTGGCGAGTCTATCCCAAGCCTCTGCCCGACCGATCTTTCAAACTTTCTTCTGACATAGTCCTTTGTCGGTGGCAATTCTAAATACTCCCATCCCCTAGGGGATGGAGATTCCTAAGTTTGAAAAGTACAATGGTAAAGGAGACCCACAAACACATGTGTCAACCTTCGATGTGATGTGTACAAACTTCTTTCACCGTGATACCTTGATGGCCAAATTATTTTCTCAATCTCTCAAGGACATAACACTAGAGTGGTATTGTTCCTTGCTTGAAAACTCTATATTCTTGTTCAATCAACTTGTTAATCATTTTCTTCAGTAGTTCGAGGCTAACATTAGGCCAAAGATGGCCTTTTGAGACCTCTTCCGATGTAAGCAAGGAGAGCATGAGAAGATTATTGATTTCATTGCTCAATATCAATCACTCTTTTCACATATTTCCTACTCACTACTTGACTCAGATGTGCAAAAGGTATTCATCAGCAACCTGTAGAGACCTTGAAAGGAGAAGTTTTCCTTAATGAAGTATCCTTCTTTCATGCATCTATGCACGATGTTGTGAGAGTATCAGTAAACAATCGTTTAGCTCAAGGGATATTCTTTGTGATCCTATCCAAAGGGAAGGTCTATTGTGTAGATTTTGTGCAAAGGAAAATCTGTTGCAAAAGTAGTTGTTGTATCTAGTGAAAAGGGCCTTAAGCACAATAAACAATTCACAAAGTTTTCTAAATCTTATTTTTCTATTTTGAAGAAACTGTTTAAAGATAAGGTTATAACCTTGGAAGATCCTCGACCTCTTAGAGAACATTACCCCCATTGGTACAATGGAAATGCATTCTACTAATACCATCGTGTCTATGAGCATGATATCAAACATTTTATGTGCCTGTGTCACAAGATACATGATCACATTGACAACGGTACTATTCACCTTGATGGTAAAAAGAAGAAAAAAGTATATGGCTAAGGAAAATAGTGAATTGCATATTTATACAAACCTATTTCCATCCCACTCTACAAATTTGATCATTGACCCTTCTAATGCTTCCTCTAAGGCCTCAGAGTATGTAAATATGGTTTCATTTACTCACATTCCTCCCCCTCAACCTATGACTAGTTCACCAGATATAAATTTTACACCATAGGATTTGACCATGAATAAGAAGCCCTCTCCTCTATATGTTCCCACTCACATCAATGGAAACATTGTGACATGAGTCCTTATGGATCCTATGAGTCACATGAACATTATTATGGAGGAGACTCTTTTGTTAAATTCTCTACAAAGGAGGAGTATGAAAAAATGAAAACCACAATATGTACCCATGATGGTATATCTCTTGCGCCTTATGGTTCTATAACTCTTTTCATCCTAGTGGGACCTAGGGTTGTGAATACTATCTTTGACATCATTCCATAATTGGATTTGTTCAGAGTGAAGCTAGGCATCCCATGGCCATTTTCCCTAAACTGAGTCACTTTCATTATCCATAAGTTCCTAAAATTCTCTCATGAAGGTGTAGTGCAGGTCATGCATGAAACTAGATATCAACCAATGGTATCGTGTGGGGGTTATTCACTAGATCATTTTTGGCCCACCTCGACCAGTCTGCTTCCTCCAAGAACGAACCTGCTTATTGAAATTATGTGCAACCAAGAATGACCTATCCCATAGCATAGTAGTAAGTTGCCTCTTCTTCCTCTCAAAAGAGGAAGGGGAAGTATGCTCACACTAAGAATCCTTCCTCTTCTATTGTTCCATCCACTTCCACCTCTCACCTTGATGAGGTGCCTTCAACTTTTGCATCCATGTGTCTCATGGGGAGTTTGATGGTATGCACTTGGAAGAAAGCCAAGTGTTAGGTGTTTGACCTTCCTATCTTTCCCATGGTGCCTTG
>VDFB02000015.1:552140552-552203378 GCA_007258455.2 Sequoia sempervirens
GAATGGAGTAGTTGAGTCTACAAACAAAAATCTATTGGAAGTAATTAAGAAGCTATTTGAAAGTAATCCTAGGGATTGGCATACTCAACTCAGATTTTCCTTATGGGTAGATAGAACTAGAATCAATGCTGCCTTAGGAAACTCTCCATTCAAGTTAGTCTATGGCCAAGAACCGATCTTTCCTATCCATTTATAAATACCTTTTCTTAGGTTTATGCAAGAATTCTACTCAAATGATGATAGGATAGAGGTTAGGCTAACCAGTTTATTAAATCTAGAAGAACAAAGAGATGTTGCTTTACAACAGTTTTCTAAACATCAAGTTGTTCCATCAAATGTTCCTTTTGACAAATGAGATAAAATCAAAGCTTTTAGAATATCTGACATTGTACTATTATGTGATAAAGCCAAAGAAAAGAAAAAGGACCATCAAAATTTTGACAGACTTTGGTTGGGTCCTTATCAAATTGTCGAGATCCTCCAAGAAAATGAATTTTGATTGAGTACTTTAACATGAGAGCTTGTTCCATTGCTTGTTAATGGGTAGTTTCTCAAACATTACTTTGGCCCATGGGGGTTTGATGTTCTATTTGGATGCATATATGTAATTATTTGGTTTGTTTTTTTGTTTTGTTTTGCTCTTGTGGTTTGTGTTTTTGTTCTTGGTTCTTGGGGTGATTTTCATTTTTCTCTATTTCAAAATGTAGAGTGGTTATTGACTGTATGCTGAAGGTACTAGGAGAGAAGTTGGTTTACGTATTTTTATGTGTGTCTGTGGAAATTTTTCATTTCAAGACCTGTGTCTTGTGTCCTTTTTAAGTAGCATCTTGAAAGGTTAAGAACAAATAGGTGCATTGTAAGTAATCTCATAGACCATGGTTGAATTTGTCACAAAATAGATAGAAAAATTTATTACATGAAGGCCTATTTGTCTCAGGATAATTTTATTTTGGATTTAGGTGAAAAATCCGAGACCTGACATTGTCATGAAATCCACTGTAGTTCTTAACCCAAATTTCAGAATGATATATCAGAGTATTGAGGAAATATTAAAAAGAGAAATTATTCAAGTAAGCATATACAAAGAAAAGAAAAGAGAACTATTAATTGATGGAAAAACTCAATACGAGAAGGGTAATTCAAGTATCTCTATCGGGTTTATGGACACCTGATTAGTAGTAGAGCAATTCTTTGAGAGAACTAGAGGTATCTCCATCGAGGCTATGGATGCTTGTTTGGTAGCGGAGAAATACCTAGGATATCATTCCACGACAGTCATAGGGATTCAACTTATGTAGCCTAAATCTTTAATATAGTTATTTTAGGATGAGAAGAACCTTTACTGGAATAGATGAACCATACATGTACACTCTCAAATTCAATGTGGTTATTGCTGATTTACATTTGAGATTCCAGCTCAACCTTGTTTTCCATATCTGATCATACTAAAGTTTAAATGGTACATGAACCAAAGGTTCTGGGTGACTGAATTCTTTAGTATCTTAAAAATGGGTAAACTATTTTAGCCGAGTCGCCAATTGTTATGCCTTTTATAACCACCCAATTTTTTTATAGTCAAAATGGGACCCCCTTGCATTTTTTTTCCTTGGTGTTCTTGTTTAGGTCTTAGGAGTTTTTCTATTTCCTCCTAAGTATTTTCTTCTTTGTTTTTGCAGGTTCAGAATGAGGGCCAAAACTGAAATTAAAACTTTTGCAAAGTTCTTGGTCTAGTTTTTGTTTTGGTTATGACCCTATCTCTTTCATTGTTGTTTTCTTTTTTGTCTTGTTTTCCTTGGGCTCTTGGGATTGTTTTCTCCCTTGGGTTTTCTTTTGTTTCTTTCCCTGTGCATTTATTCTCCTTTGCAGAACCAGAACTAGAACAAAAACGGAACCTAGAACTTTGTGAAAGTTTCGAGTTCGGGTTTCTTTTCGATCCTACTCCCTTTTGTGTATCTTGTGTTTTGTCTCATTTTGTGTGTTCTATTTCGAGATGGGATTTTTCTCTAGTCTCATTTTCCTTCATTCTTTGGTTTCCATTTGTTGGTGTTCTTTCCTTTTGTCAGGAGCAGAACCAGAATTGGATCCGAACTTGGAACTTTGCCAAAGTTCCAGATTCAGGTTTGGTTCTAATTCTTCCCACATTCTTTTGTTGTCCTTTCCCTACTGCGAGACCAGAGCCATATTCAAAATGAAGTATGGAACTTTCACAAAGTTCCCACTCCTATCTCAACTCCACTCCCACTCCCATTTTACCTCTAACAAACCTGTTGGTTGTGTCCTTACTTTCACCCCATTTCCACCCCCAACAAACTACATTAAATGAATTAATTGTGGTATCTTCACATGTGTGAAATAGTTTTTAAGACCTTAGTTAAGGTTATTTGGATCATTACCACTATCCAAAGCATTTTAACAAATAAGGAGTCAAAAGAACTTGAAGAAGAGTGTGATTTGGCTAGAGGTGGGAATTCATGAGTGGATCTCTTGTTATTGTCAACCTTTCTGGTAGTGTTTTGAGGTAGGTGGGTTTCCTCATTTCGTTTCATGTTTTTCCCATTCTATTTTGTCACCCTGTTGTTCTTCCCCTATTCGTGGGATTTCTCCCATGAATCTTCACTTGTTTCCTTTTGGTTTGTTGGTGTTTTTGTTTGTTGTTCCTTGTTTTGTTTCCTTTTGTTATCTATTTTTATTTTTCTTTGTGTGTTCTCTATTTTTTTTTCATTTGGATCCTGTCATTTTCACCGTTTTCAATGGTTTTTTCATTCCACCATGCCCTAGTTTCAATTAGGGATTTCTTTTTGAGGGGTTCTAGTGCCTTAACATTGTTTTAAATTCTTTCTCAGACCCCTTCTATCACATTTTTGTCAATCTTACAGGTTTTGGTTGTAGGGTTTTTAATTCCCTAATTTTGAAGTAAATTGATGGGCCATACAAGTTAGGGTTTGCGTTTCATGACCCTTTCACATACTTTCCCTAGCTTGCTCAATCTGGTCCCATTGGTCTAGGCAGAGTCGAGCTCATTTTTTGCCTCCCCGCGTCCTTGTAACTCATGTTCAAACTAGAATTGGCTTGCAGAGATAATCTACTTAGTTCTGATAATACATGGTGGAATCAGAGCCAAAGATGAATCCATTCATCAAAATTTCCCATGAGATTTTGGTTCTGATACCACCAGATAGGAAAGGTCAAGTCATCAAATGTTACAGGGTATTGATACTTTGAAAGTTTCAG
The DNA here is from genome assembly GCA_007258455.2 of Sequoia sempervirens. Taxonomy (NCBI): domain Eukaryota; kingdom Viridiplantae; phylum Streptophyta; class Pinopsida; order Cupressales; family Cupressaceae; genus Sequoia; species Sequoia sempervirens. Next base: position 552,143,784 of record VDFB02000015.1, read on the forward strand.
TTTCAATTCCTGTCCTAGTTTTGATTCTAATAATGATATTTGTTTCACCTCTTTGGTTCCTAATTTTTCCCTAGTCCCGGTAGGTTTGAAATTTCACTAAGTATGGAGGGTTTCCTAGGAATGAATGGAGAAGTGTGAAAGGATAACACTTGTAATAATGATTTTCATACCTTTTGTTGGTATAATCCAAGCTTGTCTTGCAAGAATAAGCAATTTCAAAAGTATCAAAGGAAATCTAACAGAAGGAAGGGAAAGTTGCAAAATGTTCAAAAGGAGTGAAGCCTAAGAAGATCAAGGTGGATTAACTTCCCTACACCTTGAGATACAAACACCAAGTTTCTACTCTCACAACCAACAAGCTAGATTTAGAATGGGTAGACATAATAGATACTAATCTAGGCCCAGCCAATTGTGAGGAGCTGCTTGTAGAAACTTTTTGTGAATATGTGAGTGGAAGGACTGAGAGAATAGCCCAATCTAGGCCAACACATGTTACACTTTTCCCTTATCAGTCCAATTCCTAGAGCTCATACTTATAGCAACAGGGGCATACAACCCCTTATCAGGACAATGTATGGACCTCTAAGGAAATGTGATCATTGATCTATCCCCACAGATGATGAGGTTAATGTTTAAAGCACCTAGCCCAAAGAACCCAAAGCAATTGACTAAGGAAGAGGCATTGGAGTTATTTAATAGGGAAAAGGAAGCTAATAGGTCCCACATGAATAAGAAGTGGTTGAGAACTAAGAAGAAGTCCCTCACCAAGGTTCTTGAACAACCCAAGTGGGGGGACTTCAAGAAGGACATAGATGATCTAATCATGATGCTTTAAAGAGTATTTGGAAAGAAGGACTCAACATAATTCAAGGAATGGATGTTTCCATTCATTCAAACCATTCTAGATGGTAGGAAACAATTTGATCGGGGTATGATTTTATCAAATAACTCACATAACCAAATGCTCAAAGTGGGGAAAACAAAAAAAAAATTATGACTTCTTATGTCATATATTCAACAACGAGGAGGGGCATATTCCCTAGATTAAATGCAGTGGGTAGATTAGGAGAGGATCCTAGGAAAAATAAGGTATGGGAGCATTATGATCAACTGACCTTGCAAACCTCAAAGCTACACTTTAGAAGGGTCAATGATGCATTCCTCTATGTTATCATCAACCAGCTGATAGGAGATGTTGGATACAAAATGAGCAGAGAGGTTGTGGCCTTCATTTCTGAATGGAGACATTGGTATATCCAATACCCCAAGTTCTCATATTTTAGGTTGGTAGGATTTGACAGACATCCTCAAAAACTGCGAGGATGCTTGAGTGATAGGATTGTGCTTATGGAGTTCATTTATCAGGCTCTAGGGGTTAATGCAAAATTTTCCAACAAACATAAGGCTAGATGCCATAAATTCCCAATGAAATTGGGAGAATAATGTTGTGCTCACAATTTGGCAGCAAAGGTAGTGTGTGAAGAGTTTATATTTCTAAACTTGGGCTTGTATACAGCTAGGAAACATTTTGATCCAGAGCATAAAATGAATGGTATAGCTTCTACCATTTTTGACAAACATTTTAACTTGTTAGAAGATTTTTGGATTGATATGCAAGATGACTATGGTGTGAGGAAGATAAACTATGAAAGGATTATTATCCCACAAATGATTGAATATGGGGTGAAGGAGGATATTCCTAACACATTATTAGATGATGGTGTGGTTTTGGACCCGATATATGAAGCTAAGAATACAGGTACTAAAAGCTTGGACCCAATAAATCGGGATGAGGAAGAATTCATTGATATCAAACAACTTTCCAGGATAGTGATGGATAGAAGTATTCAATGGGTGGTCATGAGTATAAAGGAACCAAAAGTTCAATCTTAAAGGAAGAGGAAAGAAATAGGCACACAAGGATACAAAAGAACAAAGAGGAGGACAACTAAAAAAAATTTGGAGTACCTTCCTCCTAGCCTTGGAAGAGATGTTGATCCAAGAATACCCTCTCAAGAAGCTCATGAATCACAAGGTCTGGAAGCTACAACTACTAGAGAAGGATCTTCATCTCAACCTTCCCTCCCAGAGGAGTCTACTAGGGAAGTTCCTGTAGGTATCCTCCATGAGTAGGATGAGAAAGACAAACAAAAAGAGGTTGAGAGTCATGACATTGATATTGATTCAGAGGCTACACAATTAGACCATGAGCCTCTTGTGACCACAAATACTGGGGACATCAATGATGTTGGAACTTAGCATGTTTTAACTATGGAAGACCAGTGTTAGTTTTTTGAGGATGCAAAGAAGGAGGCTAATGCCAAAGCACAAGCTGAGACACTTGCAAAGGAACAAGAGGCTGAAGCCATAAAAAAGACCGAAGAGCTTGCAAGATAGCATAAGAAAAAGGAAGACCTCCTGTAGCAACAAAAAGAAAGTGAATGGAAAGCCAATTCAGAGAGGGAGAAGTTGGCCCTCTTGAAGAAAATTCATGATCTTGAAGAGGAAAAGGCCTGACAGAGGAGAGGAGAAGAGGACCTTGAAGCCAAGCCCAAGGCTATAGAGGAGGCTCAAAAGAAGAAGGATGAAAAGGAGCTCTTGATAAAGAAGTTGGAGGTAGAAGAACAAGCCAAATAGGAACAATAAGCTACCAAAATGTGGGAGAAATTTAAACAATTAGAGAAACAAAGAGATGATATGTTAGAGCAGAGGATATTGAAGGAGGAAAGAGAAAAAGCTAAGGCTAATAGTCTTGCAAAAGAAATGGCAGAAAAGGAGCAACAAGAGGTTGATTCTTAACCTAATGTAACAATTTTTCAACCTCTCTCCTCTACCACTTCTTCCTCACAACAAGTGGTTACTCCTCCTACTGCCCCAACATGGTTGAAGCTCAACCTAGAAAAGAAGCAGATGATCCAGTCATGGCCCCTAAACTAGGTTGACATGATGAAAGAGATTGAGAAGGAGAGGCCCAAGAAAAAGGCTTGAGTCCTTAATTCTACTAAACTAATAGATTCTGGAGAGATTGTGGCTTAGTGCACCATTCCTATGGTGGATAAGGACAAACAAAGAGATGCAGTTGAGTGATTATCACTTGGGTACTGTAAATTTGGGAAGGCCTACAAGAAACTAGGAAATGAACCTAATTGATATTGTAGCATTCTCCACTAAGTCCAAGATGATAAAGGATAAACAAAGGGAAGATGAGCTCAAGGCTCAATTAGATCAATTGCAAAGGTTCTTGAAGGACTTATCTTCTCCTATTTCTATACAATCTGCTGCTCCAAAAACACCAATTTTGTTAAGCAAGAAAGAAGTTGATGACCTTCTTGAGATGAGAAGCAAGTTAACTATGTTGGATAGATGGATTGATAGGTTGAACCAAGAGGTGGAGGAACTACTTTTTGAAGCCCATAAGGTTCATAAAGAAGAATTGGAATAATCCAATTATATGACTACATATATTGAGATCCTTTGGAAGCAAGAAGAAGAATACAAAGAGTAGGTAGGGAAATTGAAAGAAATTACTAAATTTCCTCAACAAACACTTTTGAAATAATCTATCCTTGAAGAAGGTAATGAAGATTTCATTGATAAAACTATCAACATTATCAGATTTAGGACTTCATTTATTTTTTCCATAGAAATGAGGTACAACAGGATGGAAAGGATTTGACAAACCAAATTGTGGAGTTGTAAGCAATCATAGCTATGTTGGTGAATGAAGATGTCCCTATCAAAGATGGTTTCCCTCTTGATGAGTTAAGGAACAAATGTGACAATAGATTCCAAGAGGAAATGTAGAAGGGAGATGATGGTGATGACTTATTAATTGAGAAGCTCATGGACATCAAGGAGGTAGTAAAGATTGCCCAAAAGGAGCTTTCCAAATTGGATGATATGCAGAAGTTCACCTCTGTTGAGTTGAAGCGAATAAAGTTTGAGGATAGTTGGGTGGATGGGATAGATGTGGACATGGTTAAACAAGTGTTAGAAATTTATGATGAGTACTTACTTGAAAAAAATACATGGGAGTAAAGTGTATAGAATCTTCTTTTTTAATGAAGCATCAAATGGTATGACCAATTGGGAAACTCTCCCTATTTTCCTGGATCATAACACAAGTTTAACTAAAGATCTCCCAGCAGTTCAAACTTCTCCTTCTACATCAGATTTTGATATAGATTCATCAACAATTGAACTAAAGATCATGATGGGCAGCCATCTTATGTAGTTCTAGTTGTTCCCTGATTGGTGGATTTTAAATTTTTGACTAGAGGAATTAGTGTTAGGACTTGTCTATATGTAGTTTTTCTCTCCATGTTGTAAAGTTCGACTAATTGAAGAAGGATTAGCTGCCTAAGGAGAATTTTAGGAGAATTTTCACTATTTTTATAAACTTTTACAATTTTTATGCAAGACACTTAGACATTTTTACAGTTTCAATACACGATATGTTATTTCCAAGTTCTAGTTTTAATGGTGATGTCAATGAGCAATATTCATTCGTATGCCAATGAATGTTGTGCATAAATGTTTTCTTATTTGATGAAAGTAAATAGAAGATTTTGAATATGAGATTGGTTCCATTGAATTATCTATGAATGAAGTTTCTTTGTGTTTAATGATCTATGAATTTTAAATGATGAGCTAATGATGTGTTCTTGTTGATTTTGAAGTCTATAAATGATAAATGATTGTGTATATCTTGAATTTTCACTATGAATGAATGCAATGGTATAGATTGTACCATTTTATGGTTTAGTTTTTTTAAGGAATGCTCATTATGAAGTTTGTATGTTTAAATTGAAGGAAATATACATTTATGTTTTGTTATCCCGAGCTCTGTTTAATATTTTGATATTTATTTACACCCCAAAGATTAGATTAATTTGTACCATACAGTTTGATTCCCTTTACCAGTAGGCCCCTTGAACATTACAGTTGCATAGGCCACTGAATAACATCAAAAAAATTGAGAACCAACTACCAAGACCTTGGAAGATAGGTTTCTTTAGGTTATTTATCTTTTTAAGGAGAAATAGGGTATATATATTTTGTTTTAACATTGTTGTATTACATTGACCATCAATAGGACCAAGTCACCAATGTCTAAATTTTTTACTCAAACTTTCTTATTGTAGTTGTGATGAAGACAATTCTGGTATTCCTATAAATGAACTAATGCATTCTATCTCTTTTCATCCAATAGCTCTAGCTCATACAATTTGGGTATATGATACTATTTTTCATCAATGAATTGTTGCACAAATATCCTCAAGGATGGTAACTTAACCTAAATGGGAAGAATGGAATCATATCCAAAGGTGAGAGAATATGGAGTGGTTCCTATGGGAGTATAGATGCTAGTATGATAGGCCCATAATGTAGGATTAAGTTAGATGTACTGGTCACAACCAATGTTAGTCTTCTTTAATATTTTAAGGATGGTCTTATTAGATGCCTCAGCTTGACTATTTCCCTTGGAGTAGTATGGTTTGGTGAAATGATGTTGGATATGGAATCTCTCGCATAATTCATGAACATCCAAATTTTTGAAGGGATGATCATTATCTGTGATGAGGGATTGTGGAACACCATACTAGCATATGATGTAGTTGAGTATGAACTTGGATATTTTATTACCGATGATGTAGGTCATTAGAATGGATTTGATCCATTTAGTAAAGTACTCATTTTCAACAAGGATAAATTTATGACCATTTGTAGAGGTAGGGTGGATCTTTCGTATGAAGTCAAGTCCCCAATGAGAAAATAGCCAAGGTGATGTAAGTGGATGAAGTTCCCAAGTAGGTGCATGTACAAGATCTCCATGTATCTAACATTGGTGACATTTCTTCACAAAGTAGTAAGCATCACATTCCATAGTAAGCCAATAGTATGCCATCCACATAAGATTCTTTGCTAGAGTAGGACCAGCAGAGTGAGCTACACATATACTATTGTATACCTATTGTAAGGCCGTTTGTGCTTCATCTAAATTAATACATATTAGGAGGGTTCTATTTAGGCTACGATAGTAAAGGGTATCACCAATGATGACATATTTGGAGGCTTGTTGAATAAAGGTATTACATTGGTTAGTGGAAAAATCGGGAGGGATAATCTAGTCATGTAGGTAGTTATATAATTCTTTGTACCAAGGAGATTCAAAACTAACAAGTTCACACACAAGCTCAGATTTAGGGACATTGAATGTAGGGATCAACTAATGTTCCACCAAGAACTCACACTGCAACACATTATTAGGAATATCCAAGATATATCTAATGGTTTCCATTGTGTCAACTACTTGGTTCTGAATCCTCAAAATTTTCTCAAAAGAAATATCATTGAAGTACAACTGAAAGCTATCGACCATACACTTGTAAGGAGTAAGATTCTCATCCTTTGTAGCATAGTCATCATTAACTTGATGGATAACCAATTGGGAGTCACCATAGACTTGAAGATCCTTGATTTCCATTTGATAGCCATTTAGAGTCCTATTAACAATGTTTCATATTTAGCCATGTTATTTGTACATGTGAATGCTATTCTATATGACTTAGGTATTAAGTCCCCTTGAGGTGTCATAAATAGAATACCACCTCCTAAACCATAATTTGTATAAGACCCATCAAAGTACCATTTCCATGTCGTAGGAGTTTCTATTGTGAAGATGGATTCATTAGGAAAGTAAAAAACTAGAGGATGATTTGCTATCACTTGTCCTTTTATTTCCTTATGATCAACATATTTTATGTCATATTCACTCAATATCATGACCAAATTTTATATCCGACCTATTAAAGTTGCTTTGCTCAATAAATATTTCAAAGGATAAATATTAGCTATCAATTTTGTTCTATGGTTCAACATATAATATCTAAGCTTCTGTGTGGCAAAAAAACTACAAGGAATGCTCGTTTAATGGAACTGTAATTAAGCTCATATCCTACAAGAGTATGACTACGATAATAGATTTCTCTCTTTTCCATCATTATCATTCTATGCTAATAATGCCCCCAATGCTAATGTGATGGTTGATATGCATAACATTAGGTGTCTACCATGAATGGGAGGTGTATACACCTAAAATTGGTCATCACCTTTAATTAATTAAATACTAGCTATTTGATTAATATTTCAACTACGTATAAATAAATTATCAAGTTATTTATATTGTTCACCTTTCTCTAATTCTCCAAATCTAAAAATATATTCTTCTAAATTAATTAAATAAACAAGGTTCCTGAAACTTGTTTTATTTAATTAATCTTCACTAAATCCAATTAGGAATTAGAGCACATTTCTACAAATTTTTGTTGCACCTCACCAAGGTGACATGAAAATAAATAACTCTATTTTTTAATTAGAATTATCTTCAACTCGTTTCAAAAAGCACATGGCTCGTTTCCTCCCACACTTCCACCAATTTTGGAGCACATGACTTATTCCTCCCACACTTCCACCAACTTTGGAGCACATGACTTATTCCTCCCACACTTCCACCAATTTTGGAAGCACATGGTCTTCTCTTCACACACTTGAATCTTCCATCCAAATGACATGTTTCCCATTGGTCAAGATATTCTTCCATCCAAATGGCATGTTGTCTTTGGTCAAGGGGACAACATCTTGATTCTCTTCATCTTCACCATCCATTCTTCTTATTTGAATCTAGACCATTGATTATTTCCACCTCACTATATGCTCAGAAAAGGCTATAAATACACCCCTTGGGAATTTTATTTTGCATCCACATTTTGAATAGAGTTATCATGCAGAAATATCATTTCATCCACATTTGAAGTAAAGTTATCATGCAGGTTTATCATTGGAGCTTGGAGCATTCTTGGAGTCTTATAGATAGTTTTTATATCATGTTTTGTATCATATTTAGATCTTAGATTAAATATTGCAGCATAGTTGCTTTTATCCTCCATCTTGCATCATAGCTGCATTTTAGATTAGTTCATTTTAAGTTTGCATTTGAGCATATGTAGAATCATGCATAGGTCATACTAGTTCAATACCATAGTATCCACCTCCACTTGTTCATTTATCATCAACATCATCCTTCACTCATCATATTCTTCATCATCATTGTTTGCATATAGTTTCATGTAGGCATTAGATTGTCTTGCATGTTGAATACTAATCTCGTTTCTTAAGTATCATTCTAATAGCCTTTGTGCACATAGAAATCTAAGGGCCAAAAAGGTTAAAAAGAATCATTTAAGAATAGAGGAAAATGAGACATTCTTGGAAGATTTATCTTTATTACAAATTAGAATAGTTTATTTTTCTTTGAATTTTTCAATATAAATCATTTCATTAAGGTTTTGTTGATAATAACTTTGTACATTTCACACACACACAAAATGGTGCCCACCGTGGGGCCTTGTCCCATTTATTACCAACATGCTTGAAAATTTATGTTCATAGGTATGAACGTGAGCCTTTTGGAGCCTCTTGGAGCCTTTTGGAACCTTTGGTCTTTGTTTTGGCATCTTTGGGGTCCCAAGTGGTGCCTTTGGTCTCTATTTTAGTGCCTTTTGCACCATTCTAGGCTACTCTATCTCTGTTTTGGCGCCTTTGGTCTCTATTTTGGCACCTTTGGGATCCCAAGTGGTGCCTTTCATCTCTGTTTTGGTGCTTTTTACATCATTCTAGAACATCCCATCTCTATTTTGGTACCTTTTGCAAAATATGAAAGCTAATACTTTGTGTTGTTGATTTGCAAGTTTCCCAAAAATTCTTGTGAAAGACATTCTTATCAAACTACTAAGATATTGCAGGGGCTGGAAGTGATATACTTGTTTCCTTTTGGTTAAGATAGGAACATAGCTTAATTAAAAGGTTAACAAAAACCATGTTTCCTTTTGGTTAAGTTAGGAACATAGCTTAATTAAAGGGTTGATGAACACCATGTCTTTTGTGTGCGATGGATGGTAGGAATTTGCTCTCCCCTTAACTGGGTGACCAAAAAGATAGACCCATTCAATTTTCCTATGTGAGTGTGAGTTGAGTATATTGCATGTGTTCTCTCTTTATTCATGTGGAATAAAGATTGATTGAACTATGGGTATACTTTCTTTCTTTCTTTTTTTATCTTAGAGGGCCTACCTTGTGTGAAAAAGTACTCACCCAAGGGAATGACCCAACTAGTACCACGCTAAATCCAAGTGCATTTCTTGCCAATAAATCAGTGTGGATACTGGAACAAATGCTAGTATCACAAGGTTGGTTCTGATGAGAAGGGAAACAATGGTCTCTTGCCACATGGATCCCCCCCATGAATAGAAAGTACTTATTAAAACCCTTGTGGTAGTTTGGCCAAATCCTTTATCTATTCTTTAGTGCAACAATAGTCATTGCAAAGGCATCCACATTCTCGCAATTCTTAGTAGAGATGAAAAATATACCATGGGAGATTCATGGGTATTGGTGCTTGTCTACCTTGAGAAGTGAGTGTCATGGAGGGGAGCCAGTGGGGTCAAGCATCTAGTCATCCGCTAATAAAAAGTGTGGTTGGGGTAAAACCCGCGTGGAATCCAAAATAATACAGTCTTTCACAACCTTAAGAGTGTACATTGATTGATGTGCCTTTATCAAAGTGTTTTCAAAACAAAAAAAATGTCACATATCGAAAGTGAAAACCTTGATTTTAAATTTTAACTCTACAAAAATTGAGAAACACCTACACCATTGCATAGCTTATGAAATTCTACCCCATTTAAAAAAAATCTCCAAAAAAGACCTTCATATGACCAGGATATGACCATTTAAAAGAAACTTTCAAAAAACCAAGTATGAACTTGTTTTGGCACCTTTTGTTTTATTTTTTGCACCTGTGGGGTCCCAAATGGTGCCTTTTGCTAGTCCTAATTTTCCTGTTTTGACATGTTTACTATGAAATGACACCTTTTGTCTCTATTTTGGCACCTTTGGGGTCCCAAGAGGTGACTTTTGTCTCTATTTTGGTGCCTTTTACAGAACAAAAAATAGTGACCTAGGTTCATCTATTGTCTGACAATTAGTCTCATCTTGGAAATCCTCAAAAGTATTCAACCTATCCTTAGGAAAAATAGAGTCTGAACATGTGGTTTACCCAATGATTTCATGAAAGATTAAGATTCAGAAACCAAAGTTATCAACACTTTAAAACTTTAGAGAGAGGTTGACCTTCAATTTCTACAAAAGAGATTGTAAGAAAAATCCTGAATTATACATCTTTTACTATTGTCAAAATCCAAAAAATTTCCAAATATTTGAGTACCTCATTTACGAAGAACATTTACCACCGATTTCATAGTTTGAACCAAAATTTCAGTCCAAAATCATTCCTTAGGTACCTTAGAATCTAAACTTGTTAAAATTGACCTCTACAAGTGGAATTTTCTAACCTAAACCAAGATCTAACATCACAAAGTACCAACATCATAAAATTTATCACACCTTTGATTATTAAGCCTAGTTTCATCATCAAGATTTATCATCCTCTCATCATGAAATGAAGCTGCATAGTCAAATCAAAATTAGTCTCATTAGAATTTTTCATTCTATTTGGCTTAGTTGTAATCTTTGATACTTTTCCAAAACCTAGATCAAAGTTTATTCTAAACTATAACACTTGTATTCCCATTCAAACAAGGTTACAAAAATGAAAACTTAAGGAAAAAGGACTTGAAAATCACAACATTGTAGAGCCAAACATTGAAAACCCAATCATTGAAACTCTGATCATTGAGACTCAAAACACTGAAACACAAAATAGTGAAACACAAGATAGCATGGTGGAGGCTGAAGATAATCCTTTTCATGGACTCAACAATACTGACAAGGAAGAAATAACCGAAGAAGATATCCAACATGTTGAACAAGACCCCAATTTCCATAAGTGTTTAGAAAATATTTTCAAAATAAATGGGGAAAAATACCTCCTTATGCTAGCCAAACAAGGTGCCAAATTACCAGAATACTTCAATGTGAATCAATTGAAAGTACCTCCTAAAAATACTAAAACAAAACATGTGGTTTCCCTAACTCACCAAATGAAAAACCTTCAACAACAAATATGGAATATGCAAAGGGAAACAACCGCAAAAATATATTTGTTGTCAGACATCTATTCTTATGCATCTAACAAAAATGCGGACATGATACCTTCTCCATGAACAACTACATCATCCAAGTTCAATTTCTTTGAATTCTTGAAAAAGTTAATTGAGAAGCCCAAATCAAAGTCTTCAAACACAAAGGATATTGAACAATATTACCATGAAAAGCATCTATCTTCATCTCCCACAAGCCAAAATAAACCTCAGGATTCTTTCACCCAAGTTAACAATTCCATCCCACCACCTTCTTCTATCATATCTTCTATTTCCAATGGTTCATGTCAATCTCTTAGTCTAAACCATGTTGTCATAGACTCCTCTATACCTCAAGATCAAAAAATTATTTCCACTTCATCCAATGATACCAAAATTCCACAAGTTCTTCCAATCTTTGAAAAAGATCCCATCTCTCAATAATTTTATGATGATCCCATCCTTTCACTTTTCATCCACAAGAATTCCCTTCCATCTTGAGAAAAAAGTATCCTTCGAAGTCCTTCTTACACCCCATCTAATTAATCCATACCATCTCAAGATTCCATGCATCCCAGGACCATGATAATTCTTCCATCCTATCTAGTGATGTCCCACCACCCGATGATCAAGATATGCTTTCTAAAAAATATCATGACTCCTTTCCTAATCAAGATCAAGATATGCTTCCATTCGAGGATATCCCTTCATTTCATGAGGATATTCAACCTTCTTAAGATCAAGATATGCTTCCATCCGAGGATATTCCTTCATTTCATGAGGATGTTCATCCTTCTTAAGATCAAGATATGCCTTTCATACCACGTCATGATGATTTTGTATATATTAAAGAGCAAGCTATTCCATCTTCTACATCTCACGATCCTTTTCCAATTCAAGATTAAAGTACCCCATCATCCCCATGTCAAGATCCTATCACACCTAGTCAAGCTATCCATGAGCCAAACACCTATAAATTGGGATCCTCCACCTTCATCCGCTCTGGTTTACTTTCAACACCTATCCTTTCATCCATATCATATCATCCACAAAATGGACTTTAATCTTATTTCACAACCAATACATAGCCCATTGGTAAACAGATGTGTCAAAGTATGAAATACAAAGGAAAAGGATTAGGCCTTCATGAACAAGGTATCTTGGAACCCATTTCTGTCCAAAAAAATCCATATTATCATGACCTTGGTTATACACCTAAGTATCCTAGTCCTTCAAACCTTCCATCTATCTTAGATCCTCATCCTAATCCACCAAACTTTCCATCTATCCTAGGTCCAAATCCTATTCCATCAAACCTTCCCTCTATCCTAGGTCCATATCCTATTCCTCAAGAACAATAAAGGCACACATCCTTGATGCCCTTTCAAAATTCCACCTACACTCACTCATCCATAATACCTCCATACCATTCATCGCAATCCACCCCTCCTATTGCTCTTGGAAGCAATTTGGGTGCCAAATGTCAAAATCTTCCATATCAAAATCCTCATGTGTCAAAGGATCAACATGTCTCCTCGAAGAGGCATGCAAAAATAAAAGAAAATTTGATCCCAAATAAAAAAGGCCTCAAAGGCCCATCAAAGAAAAAAGGAAAATTTCAAATACCACAAAGGTCCATAAATAAAAAGAAAATTTCAAAAGGCCACAAAGACCCATCAAAGCAAAAAGAAAAATTTCCAAGGCCACAAAGGCCCATAAAGCAAAAAGAAAAATCTCAAAGGCCACAAAGGCCCATAAAGAAAATATCAAATTCAAAATCATGTGGATTCATAAAAGTATCATAGAAGCAATAAAATCTAAATTGGCATCCAAATATGCTAATCCAAATGCTTCCTCCAATTTTCCATCTAAAAACCTATCACCTTCCAAATCCATTTTTCCTACATCACTCCACCACCCTTCAAGGTGCGTGCCAATGTTGACCTTGCAATCCTTTCATCTATCCATCAACAAGCCTTCCCACCTCCTATCCATAACCCAACATTCATCCCCCATTATTCTCCTTTAATACAAACCTTTGGATAAGTCCTTATTTCTTCCATCATACCTTTAATAGGCCACCATTTATGAGTCTAATTCCCATTTACCATGGTTTATTAAAGGGATATTTGTTCATGAAACTTGCTTAAGTCCTTCCTTCATTTCCCTATCATCAATATCCTATTTTCCATATTCCTCTTTCACTCTACACTTGGGGGGAAAGTTTCATCCATCTTATCATTCCTTTACATTTCCACCTTTGATATTGAAAAGGTTAACGATCTCCTTGAACATCATATATCTTGTCCTATTCGCTTTCTCCATATCATTTGTACCATATCTTTCATCTTATCTATTTTCCATCGTTCTTTCTAAATACATCCTTTCTTCCCTTCCTTGGTCTTGATGAGGAATAGGGGAAAAATACTGGGTCCTTGTGTCCATATCTTATCTAGTTGATCTTGATAATCCCATTCATTATCCTTATCCTTTCATTCTTCCATTCCATATATCCTAGCTTATCAAAATCCATGTCATTATGTCCCTTTTCAACCTTGAATCTTATCATGCAAATCATATTTGACCCTAGGTATAAAACATTATCCAATCCTCATATCTTTTGTCAAATCAATCATCAACAATCATCAACCTTATCATACTTAGAATCGTCATGCCTTATGGAATCAATCATTCATGGAATCTTAAATAATCAACCATTATCATCTTTTGACAAGAGATATGTTGCTTGTGTGACATGTTTTGTAGTGAATCTTTTAGTCTGATCTATCATTTATCCATGGTTGCATTACCTCTATTGTGGGGAATCTTGTTCCTTCAACCAATCATATCATATCATTCCATCTTAAATATCCTGAGAAAATCCAAAAACATTCAAAAAACCAAAAATCTAAAAAACATTCAAAACATATCAAAAACCAAAAATAGGTCAAAAAGTCAAAAAGACAAAAACATAGTCATCTTGTCAAACTACGTTGTCTCTAAGCTTGAAAGTAGGCAAGGCTAATCTTTGATCATCCCCCGAGACACCCTAGGTCAAGTCCTTTAGCAGTCCATTGCAATTAATTGTTGTCTCTCATATGTTCATATCTTGGTCCTATAAATCAGTTGAGTCAGTCAAACTACGTGGTCTCTTTGTGTATAATGTAGGAAAGGCTAATCTTTGATCAGCCCCTGAGGCCCCTAAGATAGTTCTTTAGGTTAGGTTCTTGGTCAAAATCTCATAAAACACCTAAAAATTAGAAAATCAAAAAATCCCAAAAACATAAAAAAATCAAACATAAAATCAAATCAAAAGGATGATGCTCTTTTGAATCATGAGTTATCATATTAAACAAAAATTTTCAATTGTTGTACTTTAATTTTTGTTATCATATCCTTGGAGCCCCTCGATGACGCATTGAACTAGAGGAGCCAGGAAGGAGTATGATTTTTCTTTGTCTACTACTTGTGAGTTGATCATTATTACTATGTAAATTGTTGTGAGACATGTGCTACAAAGTATCACTGATGATAGTCCAAATTTGCATAGGAAAAGGATTAACTCTTGCTTGTTTACATGAGCAATTCTTAGGTAATCTTTGTTTAATTATACTTAGATGCTTGTGTTAACTTGCACTATCAAATATCATGGAAGTAGTACTCAGGTCATCATGGTCTAAATATACCATTGATGCTTGTACTCACTTTCAACATATTAAATTCCCAATGATGATAAAAAGCATGACAAATCGACTATTATGAATGACAAATTTTGCATACGAGATCTACATGACTAGAGTAGATTGTATCCATGTTAGTTTGTACATGTATTTATGGGATTTCCAAAGTTACAACAATGATGTTATCTCTTACATTAAGGGATTGAGTACACTTGACATTTCCAAAACCACATAATTTTCATATAGTTACACATCACTTGCATTATCATATAATTTGGTTGCATATCACTTGCATTGGAAAACATGAAAACATCATTCATCCATTCATCCATCACATCATAATTTTTACATCAAAAAACACAAAACGACGTCCATCAGATCTCATTTACATAATAAAAAATCATTTCATATAATGGCATTAGGGAAGTGGCTCACTAATCTTAAATGAGGGAGTCTCTTCAAATTTCCAAAAGAATTGGGAAATATGTCAGGTTTTGTGAAAGCTTAATTTAACAAAGAATCAATTGATGGAAACCTTTCACAACTCTTGGAAGTTGGGTAGATTCACTCATTTAAACTTAAGACCCTAGAACACAATCATTTGCATCACATAATCATCATGGATTATTACAAAATATCACACATCATTTGCATCACATCCATACATATTCAACATAATCATCACATAGAACATCTTACATCAGACAAAAACATAGTCATCTTGTCAAACTACGTTGTCTCTAAGCTTGAAAGTAGGCAAGGCTAATCTTTGATCATCCCCCGAGACACCCTAGGTCAAGTCCTTTAGCAGTCCATTGCAATTAATTGTTGTCTCTCATCTTTTCATATCTTGGTCCTATAAATCAGTTGAGTCAGTCAAACTACGTGGTCTCTTTGTGTATAATGTAGGAAAGGCTAATCTTTGATCAGCCCCCGAGGCCCCCTAAGATAGTTCTTTAGGTTAGGTTCTTGGTCAAAATCTCATAAAACACCTAAAAATTAGAAAATCAAAAAATCCCAAAAACATAAAAAAATCAAACATAAAATCAAATCAAAAGGATGATGCTCTTTTGAATCATGAGTTATCCTATTAAACAAAATTTTTCAATTGTTGTACTTTAATTTTTGTTATCATATCCTTGGAGCCCCTTGATGACGCATTGAACTAGAGGAGCCAGGAAGGAGTATGATTTTTCTTTGTCTACTACTTGTGAGTTGATCATTATTACTATGTAAATTGTTGTGAGACATGTGCTACAAAGTATCACTGATGACAGTCCAAATTTGCATAGGAAAAAGGATTAACTCTTGCTTGTTTACATGAGCAATTCTTAGGTAATCTTTGTTTAATTATACTTAGATGCTTGTGTTAACTTGCACTATCAAATATCATGGAAGTAGTACTCAGGTCATCATGGTCTAAATATACCATTGATGCTTGTACTCACTTTCAACATATTAAAGTCCCAATGATGATAAAAAGCATGACAAATCGACTATTATGAATGAAAAATTTTGCATACGAGATCTACATGACTAGAGTAGATTGTATCCATGTTAGTTTGTACATGTATTTATGGGATTTCCAAAGTTACAACAATGATGTTATCTTTTACATTAAGGGATTGAGTACACTTGACATTTCCAAAACCACATAATTTTCATATAGTTACACATCACTTGCATTATCATATAATTTGGTTGCATATCACTTGCATTGGAAAACATGAAAACATCATTCATCCATTCATCCATCACATCATAATTTTTACATCAAAAAACACAAAACGACGTCCATCAGATCTCATTTACATAATAAAAAATCATTTCATATAATGGCATTAGGGAAGTGGCTCACTAATCTTAAATGAGGGAGTCTCTTCAAATTTCCAAAAGAATTGGGAAATATGTCAGGTTTTGTGAAAGCTTAATTTAACAAAGAATCAATTGATGGAAACCTTTCACAACTCTTGGAAGTTGGGTAGATTCACTCATTTAAACTTAAGACCCTAGAACACAATCATTTGCATCACATAATCATCATGGATTATTACAAAATATCACACATCATTTGCATCACATCCATACATATTCAACATAATCATCACATAGAACATCTTACATCAGACAAAAACATAGTCATCTTGTCAAACTACGTTGTCTCTAAGCTTGAAAGTAGGCAAGGCTAATCTTTGATCATCCCCCG
This sequence comes from Sequoia sempervirens, assembly GCA_007258455.2. Lineage (NCBI taxonomy): Eukaryota > Viridiplantae > Streptophyta > Pinopsida > Cupressales > Cupressaceae > Sequoia > Sequoia sempervirens. Next base: position 552,160,769 of record VDFB02000015.1, read on the forward strand.
AGACACCCTAGGTCAAGTCCTTTAGCAGTCCATTGCAATTAATTGTTGTCTCTCATCTGTTCATATCTTGGTCCTATAAATCAGTTGAGTCAGTCAAACTACGTGGTCTCTTTGTGTATAATGTAGGAAAGTCTAATCTTTGATCAGCCCCTGAGGCCCCCTAAGATAGTTCTTTAGGTTAGGTTCTTGGTCAAAATCTCATAAAACACCTAAAAATTAGAAAATCAAAAAATCCCAAAAACATAAAAAAATCAAACATAAAATCAAATCAAAAGGATGATGCTCTTTTGAATCATGAGTTATCCTATTAAAAAAAAAAAATTTCAATTGTTGTACTTTAATTTTTGTTATCATATCCTTGGAGCCCCTCGATGACGCATTGAACTAGAGGAGCCAGGAAGGAGTATGATTTTTCTTTGTCTACTACTTGTGAGTTGATCATTATTACTATGTAAATTGTTGTGAGACATGTGCTAAAAATTATCACTGATGACAGTCCAAATTTGCATAGGAAAAGGATTAACTCTTGCTTGTTTACATGAGCAATTCTTAGGTAATCTTTGTTTAATTATACTTAGATGCTTGTGTTAACTTGCACTATCAAATATCATGGAAGTAGTACTCAGGTCATCATGGTCTAAATATACCATTGATGCTTGTACTCACTTTCAACATATTAAAGTCCCAATGATGATAAAAAGCATGACAAATCGACTATTATGAATGACAAATTTTGCATACGAGATCTACATGACTAGAGTAGATTGTATCCATGTTAGTTTGCACATGTATTTATGGGATTTCCAAAGTTACAACAATGATGTTATCTCTTACATTAAGGGATTGAGTACACTTGACATTTCCAAAACCACATAATTTTCATATAGTTACACATCACTTGCATTATCATATAATTTGGTTGCATATCACTTGCATTGGAAAACATGAAAACATCATTCATCCATTCATCCATCACATCATAATTTTTACATCAAAAAACACAAAAAGACGTCCATCAGATCTCATTTACATAATAAAAAATCATTTCATATAATGGCATTAGGGAAGTGGCTCACTAATCTTAAATGAGGGAGTCTCTTCAAATTTCCAAAAGAATTGGGAAATATGTCAGGTTTTGTGAAAGCTTAATTTAACAAAGAATCAATTGATGGAAACCTTTCACAACTCTTGGAAGTTGGGTAGATTCACTCATTTAAACTTAAGACCCTAGAACACAATCATTTGCATCACATAATCATCATGGATTATTACAAAATATCACACATCATTTGCATCACATCCATACATATTCAACATAATCATCACATAGAACATCTTACATCATTTGCATAATCAAATCCATCATCCGTAAATCATAAAAAATCATCATTGCATACATCACATATAAACATCACCTCAACATCAACATAAATATGCATCATCATGTGATAATTTTATATACACATTCATTCATTCATTACATCATTTATTTGCATTAGAAAATAACAAAAACATAAAATGCAACACATTTCATTGGAATAATAGGATCCATCACATACATCATATGGACATCATTCATAAAGCATCATAGAATCATAACACATCATTTGCATCATCATTTGCATCCATAACATATCATATCATCATCATACAAAATATCACACAACATACATAATAGAAAGTACATGCATCCATCATAATCATCATGATCATAATCATATGAACATCATAGTCACATAGATCAATCATCATCATTTTCGCATATCATATAACCTCAAAATCATAATGTCAAACTGTACAAGGATATCCAAAGGTAGGAAGAGATACATCAATATAAAAAATGGCACTGTATCATAATGTTTGAAAACAAGAGGTATATCATCACTGTCTCAACTGAATCAGTGTATACATCAGGTCTCAATACATCATTGGGTCTCAATACATTAATCAATCCTATACTAGGGAATATCAATCCATCAAAGAAGTAAAACCACATCATCCAGTCAAATTCGAATCTTCCTACACCAAATGCAAAAATCCTCCTACGATCATAACATATAGCAAATCAGCAATCTTATCAATCAATTCAACCTCGCCTATCATGAGGTTCATCAATCAATCTAACCTTGCTTATCATGAAGTTCATCAATCAATCCAATCTCACCTATCATGAGGTTCATCTATCAAATCAACCTCGCCTATCATGAGGTTCATCAAATCAACCTCGCATATCATGAGGTTCATCTATCAAATCAACCTCCCCTATCATGAGGTTCATCAAATCAACCTCACCTATCATGAGGTTCATCTATAAAATTAACCTCACCTATCATGAGGTTATTAAATCAACACACCTCACCTATCATGAGTTCCATCAATAAATCAATCTATCATCTCGCCTATCATGAGGTCAATCATCAATCTATCATTGATCCTCACCTATCATGAGGTCAATCAACAATTTGTCATTGATCCTCACCTATCATGAGGTCAATCATCAATTTGTCATTGATCCTGGCCTACCATGAGGTCAATCATCAATCTCTCATTAATCCTCACCTATCATGAGGTCAATTATCAATCTATCATTGATCCTCGCCTATCATGAGGTCAATCATTAATCTATCATTGATCCTCGCCTATCATGAGGTCAATCATCAATATATCATTGCACCTCACCTATCATGAGGTCAATCGTCAATATTTCATTGATCCTCACCTATCATGAGGTCAATCATCATCATCCTATCATTGATCCTCATCTATCATGAGGTCAATCATCAACTATCACATCAACATCATCAAATCAATTGGATGAACGTGATCATCAAACATCAAACACAAGGAGGCATTAGTTAATCACTTGGCATGCTCAGTCTTCTTTATTGAGACATAAATTGATGAAATATCCTAAAAATCCACATTTTACCGATTTATCTCTTGAGGGGGCATATATTTGGAAGTACCTGAAAATCAACGTCTGGGGCATCGAAAAAAAAAAACTTTTCTGGGCATCAATATCAAATTTTTCTTTGAAGCAACGTGTATACACCTAAAATTGATCATCACCTTTAATTAATTAATTACTAGCTATTTGATTAATATTTCAACTATGTATAAATAAATTCTCAATTTATTTATATTGTCCACCTTTCTCTAATTCTCCAAATCTAAAAAAATATTCTTCTAAATTAATTAAATAAACAAGGTTCCCTAAACTTGTTTTATTTAATTCATCTTCACTAAATCCAATTAGGAAATAGAGCAGATTTCTACAACTTTTTGTGCCACCTCACCAAGGTGACATGAAAATAAATAACTCTAATTTTTAATTAGAATTATCTTCAACTCATTTCAAAAAGCACATGGCTCGTTTCCTCCCACACTTCCACCAATTTTGGAGCACATGACTCATTCCTCCCACACTTCCACCAACTTTGGAGCACATGACTTATTCCTCCCACACTTCCACCAATTTTGGAAGCACATGGTCTTCTCTTCACACACTTGAATCTTCCATCCAAATAGAATGTTGTCTTTGGTCAAGGGGACAACATATTGATTCTCTTCATCTTCACCATCCATTTTTCTTATTCGAATTTGGATCGTTGATTATTGCCACCTCACTATATGCTTGGAAAAGGATATAAATAGAATCCTTGGGAATTGTATTTTGCATCCACATTTTGAATAGAGTTATCATGCAGAAATATCATTTCATCCACATTTGAAGTAAAGTTATCATGCGGGTTTATCATTAGACCTTGGAGCATTCTTTGAGTCTTATAGATAGTTTTTATATCATGTTTTGTATCATATTTAGATCTTAGATTAATATATTGCATTATAGTTGCATTTTAGATTAGTTCATTTTAAGTTTGGATTTGAGCATATGTAGAATCATGCATAGGTCATACTAGTTCAATACCATAGTATCCACCTCCACTTGTTCATTTATCATCAACATCATCCTTCACTCATCATATTCTTCATCATCATTTTTTGCATATTGTTTCATGTAGGCATTAGATTGTCTTGCATGTTGAATACTAATCTCATTTCTTAAGTGTAATTCCAATAGCCTTTGTGCACATAGAAATCTGAGGTCCAAAAAGGTTAAAAAGAATCATTTAAGAATAGAGGACAATGAGACATTCTTGGAAGATTTATCTTTATTGCAACTTAGAATAATTTGTTTTTCTTTGAATCTTTCAATATAAATCATTTCATTAAGGTTTCCATTGATACTAACTTTGCACATTTCACACACACACATGAGGCATGAGAATTGGAGGAGTCAAGATATCATCCTTTATTTTTTGAAATGCTTCTTGACATCATTCAGTCCATATGAATGAGGCTCCTTTGCATAGAAAGTGTTGAAATGGGTAACATTTATTTTATAATTGAGCAATGAACCTCTAGATTGACTAAAATCTTCCTTGTAGATTTCATAACTAACTTATGTTTGTGGGTGTGAGCATGTCCATGATTTCTTTCACCTTTGCAGGATCAACTTCAATACCTCTACAAGAGACAATGTATCCCAAGAGTTTTCCTGATTGGACCCCAAAAACACTTCTTCAGATTTAGCTTGACCTTATATTCTTCAATCCTTCTAAAAATCTTGTCTAACACTACCAAATGCTTATTTCTTGCTAAGGATTTTTCCAATAAGTCATCAACATTGTCTTTCATAAGTGTATGCATATAATCATGAAAGATGGTGGTCATAGCTCTCTGATACGTTGCTTCAAAATTCTTAAGACCAAATGGCATAACTTCCAACAAAAGGTAACCCAAGTGCAAGTGAAATCTATTTTATGTTGATCCTCAGGGGTGATATTGATTTGATTATATCTAGAAAAACCATCCATAAGTGATAGCATCTCATATCCTATAGTGAGGTCTACTATGATGTCAATATTAGGCAACGATAAATCATCATTAGGACAAGGTTTGTTTGGATCTCTAAATTTTTTGCACACTCTGATTCCACCAATTGGTTTAGTGATAAAAACAAGATTTGATATACATTATGCATAGTCTATGGGCTGAATAAATCCAACATCCAAAAATTTCTTCAATTCAACCTTTACTAAGAGCATGATCTATGGGTGAATCTTCCTCAATTTTTTCTTGATAGGCTTAGAATTTGGAATCAATGGTAAATGATGTAGAAAAATTTTGGGGTCCAACCTAGGAATATTAGCACATGACCATGCAACATTTATAAATTTTCTCTTTGAAAAGAATGTAGTGAACTTTCATTTTTCTTCAGTGGTCAAAGATGTTGCAAGTTGAATGATTCCAGGATTATCCTTTATCCCAAGATTGACCTCTTTTGATTCTTCAACAAGCAATGGTAATCTCTCTCGCTCAATGGGGAGACTATCAAACCATCCATCCTTAGGCACCTCAAAGAGGTTTTCACCTTTAGATATTTCCTTTATTTTTACTTTTTCTTGGTCTAAAGGAACCTTTTAGTTTTCACCTAAAGACCTATTATTTTTATTTTTATTTTTCTCATTTTTGTGACTAAAAGGAGGAGAAAACTCTCCAAATCATGCTACATTGTTAAGCTCTATGATGAAACCAACTTTATGATCCCCACTTTTTATTCCTTCTCAAAATCTCATGAACTTAGAAATTTCTACATCATTCTCAAATGTGTCTAAACTTAGTGATCCTTATTGATCCCAATCTATTAGTTGTGGGTAAACGAGGGGTAATAAATCATCGATATTTTCAAGGGCCAACAAGTAGGAAGATATGGTGAAAAAAAAGGTATTTTCAAGATCCCAAAAGGAATCAATCCAGATATTGATGTCCATGATATTGGTTGGGGAGGAGAATAATTCAAACTCTTGAAAGACCTCAGATAGGTCATATTCACTGGATGTGTAGGAATCCCATTCCAACTCATTAGAGTTAGTTTGAGTATAGTATTACTCAAATGTTTCAATTTGATTTGAAACATTAATGTTCTCACTTGAATGCAACTTAGTAATAGGACTCAATTTTGGTGGTACATACCCTAACCCAATGTTCTTTAGTAATCAAGAGGGAAATATTGGCTCTATCATTCCATGTATTTTCAGAAGAAGACCACTATGTCCATCATATCCTTGTTGCTACATGATCTAGAACCCTTTTAGATACTGCTCAACTGGTAACTACTTAGGCTCAATGTCTTCTTCATTTTTATAAATCCATGTAGAAATATCCTTGATTATAAACTCTTTGATCAATTCTCCCCACTTAGTGAAAGTAATGGGAGGGTTGTGGATGACGATTTTAGGCTCTTTTTGAATAGGACAAGGTTTTCCATAAAAATTTGGTGATGTAGGTAGCTTTCCAACACAAAATAGGCTCTCCATGTTATATTCTCCACATACCTTCTCATGGATCTAGACCTTGGGTTTGGAAGGTGTGGAGAATGGAGTGGATTATTTGACCAAGAAAGATGGATCAATGTAATATGATGAGGCAAAGGATGCAACTTCTTGATTAATAGGCACTTGATATTCAATGGTCCCTCTCGGATTATTGCAATACTGGAAGGGATCAAGATCACATGGTATGGTAATTTTGATGCCATTGTGGGGAAACTTCAAGTATTGATGGTATGTGGAAGGTACAAATCTCATGATAAGAATCCATGGGTGACCAATGAGAAGATTGCAAGGTAATTCAAAATCTAAGACTTGGAATATTGTGTTCTGAGTTGTGGGCCCAACCCTCATATTAAGTGTGATTATACCTTTGGATGAGCATTCAAAATCGTTATAAGCCTTGATAATGATTTTCTTAGATTCATCTATACAAGCTTCAGAGAATCCCAATGTCATGACTAGTTTTAGTGTGCATACGTTTAGACCCACTCCATCGTCTACCAAGACTCATATGATTTTATGTTTATTAATAGAGACCTCAAGGTGCAAGGGATCATTATGATTCACTTTATCCATGGAAATGTCTTGTTTGAAGAACATGGCATGATGGGAGGTGGCTAGGTATCCTAACATGGTATGGAATTGGTTGACATTTAGGTCAGTGGGAACAAATGTATCTTACAAGGCTTTGTTCGGAATGGCCTTATGCTTAGGGGATATGCTAAGCAGTTTGAGAATGGATACTTGTGTAGGAGTCATTCCTAGATTATCTAGGAGGATATATTGACTTTTTGGTTGTGGATTAGAGGCAGCCCCTTGTAGGGTCACCTTAGCTTTGCGGGTGGTAACTACACATTCTAAACTTTTATTAATTGTGATGGTAGCAACATGATTATCAATGGCTCAAATGTGATTAATAGTATAGTAATGTGTAACATTGGTATAATTAACATTGTTATTATTACCTAAACTGGAGGCCTTCCTTTTCCATGGTCTTGTAAGGGATTTTTTAATATGGTGTTGGATAAGGTTCTTAAGTGTCCAACATGATGTTTTATGTCCTTTTCCATGATGGTATTCACATAATTCATTTTCATTCCAAAAATTTGGTTTAGCAAGAAGCTTAATGACGTTTGATTGTAAAATTTTCTTAAAACCGACTCAATGGGTTCCCCTAAGGGTGGGTATGTTCTTCTGCGAATGTTCACTCATGAGGGACCTCTACATTGTTGATTATTTTGGACCACATTCATTGTCTAATCATAATTGGGTGTTGGTGTATTTGATGTGGATATACCTTTAAGGTGAATATTGGGGTGACCTTTGTTTACCACTTTAGCATCAACTACTCCATCATTGGTGACATTCTTATTTTGAGACCAAAATTTTCCTTTGTCACTAGGAGTGTTTGGTGTTTCTTTGAAAATTTTGACCAATCCTTTTTCCACAAGAGCTTTCTCAATAAAGACCCCTTTTTCAATGACATCCTCAAAGGTGGTGCAACATTGGATTTGAATTTGAATCATCAATTCTATGTTGAGGATTTATATGAAAATGGGAAACAACTATTTTTTTAGGTATGTGACAAGGACATTTGCTAGACATGCTTCACCATCTTTGATAGAATGATGTGACTCCCCCTCTTCTTTTTTGGTCATGCAAAATTTTTCTAGGGTTATGTAACTTTCTATGTTGTAGGAAAAGTGTGTAATGAACCTATTATCCAATTCACCCCATGTTCATATCTTAGGAGGAAGGTGTGCAAACCATTCTAAAGCTTGCACTGAAAGGCTTTGTGGAAATAGTCTCATCAAATATGTGGGATCAAAAGAAATATATACATTCCATGTTAAAATCTTGTATGTGTTACACTAGATCCCCTTTCCCTCTGTACTTGTTAAAATTTGGAGCATTGAAGTGTGGGGGGAAAGGTGGCATGCATATGATTCTATCAAAAGGATAAGGACACAATTCCTCCATAAAATATGTCTTCTTGGTTGTATCCAATTGTACATGTTTGCCATTTGTTGTTGTATTACTTGTATATGTTGCATCAAGGTATCCACGGGGGATGGTGTCATGTTTGGTTGACTTTGCATAAGGGGATTGGTATTGGTGTTAAGAGTGTTGGGATGATTATATGATGAGTTGGACACCAATGTGTGATTTGGATTGGCACTATATTGCAAGGGATTCTAATTATCTTGTTGGAAGTGGGGGAAAACATGTTATTGGTATTGGTTTGATTTTGTGGTATGAAATTGGTGTTTAGTGTGATGTTTTGTTATGATGGAAGGGGGTTGGTGTTCAAGTTGGTCCCAAATACCATTGTGGTATTAGGTGTAGTGTTGATTGTTTTGTTTTGCATTCTAGGTGTGACAAAATGAATCCTTCTTGTTTTGTTTGGTGGGTTTTGATTTGCATTGATTGATGGTGAAGAATTTTGAGTGCTAAATGGATTCACAAAAGTCATACTCATGGAACTAGAGGATAAATTAAATGGGAAAACAAATGTGAAGGTTGGTACTAGGGATGTGATATGCGCTCTCTTGGCTCCAAATATCAAAGGATTAGGGATGTGTGTAGTTTTTGCAATATATGTTGTTGCTCCAAGTGGTAAACTAGTGAACATTTGTTCTAAAAAGGGTTGACCTTGTGAGAATGAATTTTTATTAGGACCTTGGGTTTGAATTTGTGTTACTCCCTCTACAATTGTGGAAGTGTCAAAATCAAAGGGGAGTTTGGCACCTTTCTTGGCAAGTGCAAGAAAGAATATATTGGGGCTTGCACTGACAAGCTCATCTATAATACACACTATCCTAGGGTCTTGTGAAGCTTCTTCAATTTCTTCATGGGTTAGACCTTTATTGAATTTGTCTAATGTTAGATTGGAAAATGGATTTGGGGTTTCCCCTTGTGATGTTTGAGGCTATTTTAATTTTGACCCAAAGTTCATGTTTCTAGTTGGATTAAAATAGGGGTCATTTGAGGAGTCCATGTCCTTTATCTTCCTTTGTGACCATGTTTGGACTATATAAGACTTGCAACCTAAGAATGACAATGAAAAGTGATAATGAAATGTGAGATATGAGACTATACTATATTTTTAGGATTTTTGGAGATTAAGGATGCTAAATGATAATGCACCTAGGACCAAGAATTGGGATGCAAGGATGATAGTGACTTTATGACCAATGGATATGATATGCAATGAAGCTAAATGAGACTATAACCGAAGTTACAATATGAGACTAAGACTAAGGGGTTCCAAATGAGACTAAATATATCAACCTTTCCACACCTAAGAAAAGGGTGCTAAAAGAGCTATGATAGCTCAAGGTAACAAATTAGATTGTCAAGACCTTAAAAATTAATTTTTTTGAAAGGATGATGATTGGATAAAGTGAGACTAAACTGAGACATGTGTTTGAGACCCAACTTGGATGATCATTCATAGATAAAAGGAAAAGGTCAAAGACAACCTAGATAAGTGACCATGGACTATTCAAAGGTATGACAAGCTTCCTAGTCTAAAATCTGAAAGGTTCATATGGCTAAGAATGACCTAGGACCAACTAAGCAATGCAAGAATGGAAATCAAGTATAACTAAGCAATACAAGCTAACCTTAGTGAATGCAATGAAATGGATTGATTGGATTGATCAAGTCTATGATCAGAAAGTATGGTCACTATCAAAGTTTGATTAGGACTCAGATTCGATGAAATTTTTCCCAAAATGGATTGGTAATTGTGGTTCATTGTCTCAAGATGCAGCTCACTATTTTATCAAATGCGGCTTACTATTTCATAGATGTGGTGCACTGTCATTGTCAAATATGGTTCACTATTTAACAGATATAGTGTACAGTTTATTGGATTCAATTTGAACATTTTCAAGTTCTTTTTCATTTTAGGAAATTTTGGTAATGTGATTGAAGACACAACAAACACTTTGAATTTTTTTTTTGCTATTGATTGTCCAAATTATTGCATGAATAGTGTATGAATTCATATGAAAAATTCAACCCAATTTCCATTGGTCTCATCACAAATTGTAAACACTTCAAACATAGAATAATCTTGATATCAAGGCCAATTGAAAAAATCTCAAGCCCACAACTTGGAATCTCCTTTGACTCAAATGTAGGAACACCTAATTGGGTGTGTACACTCTTGTATTTGTGAGAGAGGATAGGTAGGGGCCTCTAGGACTAGAAGGATGACCCAATCACCCTCTCCCTAGAAAGCTACATGTAGCTTATACTAAGCCGGGGATTTATATCTCATCTCAAAGGAACCATATGGTGAGTAACTTCAGGTAACAGTGTGTATCCCTTGTACTAACAATGATGCCAACAACTCAATCAATAGAGTGGTCCTCTAAGAGAAGGTTTCTAGTCACTGCTTAAGGACTTAACACCTTGCTAGTGCCAAGTAAGCCACTTAAGGCTTTAACCAACCCTACTTGGGGCCATAAATAGCTCACATGAATGTGGGTATCTCCCCTTTTAGATTGACACTATTGACAAGGTGCTCATCAGTTAGACCTTGGATTTCACCTTAATATTTTATATAGTGGCCCGAGGGAAAAAATGCTTTGGGTCATACCCCTTGGAATGATCACTTCTCCAGAGGTAGATCCTTCTATAAAAGGAAAAATAAGATGTAGTGATTTCTCTTACACCCAAGATCCACAAAGGCAAGGGGAGAGGATAATTTCATCAACACCTTAGAGTTCTCCAACAAAATGTGTAAATGCACCAAACACAAAAGACATTGATTCATTTTAAACCCAAAATCCAAATGTTCCTACTTAAAAATTGAAGACACACAAAATCTTGTAAGGAAATGAATTAGTAGTTTCGATAGTATTGTTTGCTCCAATTGATTGCCACACATTGCAAACAAGGTATTAGTAACACCAAAAACCTTTTAGCCTAATGCATACAAAGGAAACAACTATTTTTCTTTTAATTTAATTGATTTTATCCAAAATCAAGTAGTTGCATCATTCTGTCTCATGGATGTAGTGCAACAAATGTTGTGAACTTGAAGGTGACTGTGGTGAATGCCATAGCGATTACAGAGAACTATCATATAGATGTGACTCACTATCATGCAAATGCATCACACTGTCCAACATATGTAGTGCACTATTTAAACTTGCAAAAAATAAGGAAATATGATAAAAAGACAAAAAATATGATGATAAATAGAATGCAAGAAATCTACCAAAATGTTAGAATAAAACCTAGGAACCAAAAAAATCACAAAAAACAAAAAAATATAAAATTTCCTTGAAACAAACAAATGCAACGATCTATTAGAAAAATGTGTCCTACTTTCTAGTAAATATGTCACACTATTTTTCATCACTTTGTCAATCAAATGCATCGTACTATCTCATGAATGTGTTGCATTGTCTCACAAATGTGTCATACAGACCTGCAAACTCAAGAAAACTCATGAATTTCTTCAACTTTTGTTAGCTTCACATCAGGTTCACCAATGTAGGATAAGGTTAAAATCAAGTGCAAAATACAAGGACAAATAGTAGCAACTACAACTACCTAAAATCCAAGCCCAAAAGACCCAAATCCAAACAAGAAAGCAAAAATGGAAATAGAAAGAAAATAATAAAGCAACAATACCGAAATTTCTATGCCATGGTTGAATCATCTTCCTTGCATCTCCTCCATTTTTGTTGTATATGTAAGATTTCCCGCATATTTTTTTGTATTCAAGTGCTTAGTCAAGTGATAGTGATAGCAAGAATATTGGAGATCGTGGTTGTAAGGTTGCAATGATGGAGACAACTCTCTTTTATAGAAAATCCATTCAAATGGATGGTCGGGATCAAAAGACAATATGATGTGCAGATCAACAAACAAGGTTGCTTGCACAACAAAGAGATAGGGTTAGGGTCAAAACAAGGCTTGTTAAGGATGGATGGTCAAGATTAAAAGAAGTTTACGACATGATCAAGGGTTGAGATTCAAAAGAGGAATTGGAGGGAAATAGAGCAAATTAAATAATCATAAAATTATTTAATTTGAGAGGGAATCTAAACAATTAAATAATCAAAGTGGTTACTTAAATGTAGAAAAAGGGGGCAAATAGAATTTTAATTAAAATGATTAAAGCAACCATTTAATTAAAAATTGAAGAAAAGGGATACTATTAAATAATTAAATTAATTATTTAATAAGGGAGGGAAAAGGTTAAATGAATAGTTAAATAATTAAAATAATTATTTAACTATAGAAGGAAGAAATGAATAATTAATAATTAAATAAATAGGAATTTATTTAATTATAGAGAGAAAAAGGATATTAGCGACATAATCAAATATTAATTTATTTAATTAATCGAAGGAAGAATAAAGAAGGATAAATGAATTAATTAAATAATTAAAATTATTTAATTAATAGAAGATTGTGACTTTAGAAAATAATCAAATAATTAAAATTATTCAATTATATAGGGAAGAAGGGAAATCGATGTGAAAAATGGTGTTCACAAGCCTAGGAAATTTTTCAGTGTCTACAAGATGTACAAGAATTGACCCAAAATTTTGACCTTTGATAGATGTGATAGATGTGATAGATAGCCTAATAGATGTGGTGCTAAAACCCATAGATGCAGTTCAAGATTAGATAAATGTGGTGCAAAATAGGGCAAATGCATTACACATAAAGATGTGAGTTTCTGGCTTTTCTAGGGCTTTATGAAAAATACAGTGTTATATCTGATAGATGTGGTGTAGTTTTCAATAGTTGCGGTTCAATGTTTGAAATGTGTGGTGGACTAGTTTCTAACCTAAAATCAATGATTTCTAAGTGATTTTCTATTTTGGGAAGTTTCTAAATGCAGTAAAAAAGATAGAAAACACTCAGAATATGGGTTTGGCTAATTTGACTCTTTAAATATTGGATAATCAATTATTTCACAAGCCTTATTCCATACAACTCACTAAGCCTTGTTTCAAAAACAATTTAAACAAGCAAAACTTAGCTAGTAGTGGAGGGTTATCTAGTATCATGGGCTCACCACACTAGTGTGTTAATACCAATTCAAGGAGTGGGTAAGTAGGGTATGCCAAGGTCATGTACCACCTTAACACCCCTTTCATTGAAAGGATGAAATATAAGCAAGGAACCATGGCACCTCATCCAAGAACTATAACATGGCGAGTAACTTCTCATGATGATGCTATCACGATGTACCACAAATAGTAGATGTACAAAATGTCTTAAGATTCTAAAAACAAGTGGTTCATAGTGGAGGTACTCCTAAGAACACCATGAAATAGTAGCGATGGGAGACCAAAGTCTTGAACTCGTGTTTGAAATCACTTGGGACCACAAAGGCCCACCCCCTATGGCACAAGTGGATTGACCTCACCTTTCAATTTTTTCCCCTTTATATAGCCCACTAGAGATACGTGCTTGAGGTAGACCCCCTACAAAAAGAAAAAGGGAAAGCTTGCATTGCTATTTCTCATCACCAAAGAACCACATGTAGTGTAAGGGGAGAGGATAAGTTAGATAATAGTGCCACTATTTCTCATCACCCAAGAATTGCATGTAGAGAAAGGGGAGAGGATACTTTAAAGACAAACACGCTTTCGGTAACTAACACATGCATGCAAGTGTATAAGACAAAAGAAAACTGTTCCTTTTAAGCACCAATTCCAAGTGTTTCTAAATTAAAAATCACAAACACATAAGGGAACCTACAAGAAATTGGATTAGTATTTTTGTTCAAGGTCTTCTCCCAATGATTATAACATAGTTGGAAATTAGATATCAGTAACCAAAAAGATTTACCCTAATGAATGCAAAAAGTGGAAAAATGGAAAACAAAGTTTTATACCCTCTTTTTGCTTCATAGTTAAATATGGTGCAAAAATGATCAAATGCGGTGCAGGAGCCAACAAATGTAATGCACCAATGCATCACAAAAACTGATGATTATGATGGATAGATGTGACACATGAGAATGAATGTAGTGTTGTAAGAAGCAAATGCGGCATAGTAGATACAACCCTAAAAATATATCGAATTTGATAAAATATAGAAAATATAACAATCCATAAAATATAAGCTCATTGTTAGGATGTTAGAAAGGTAATAAAAACCCTATAAAATAATCAAAAACAACAATAATTGAGCAATTTTAAAAACCTTGAAAATCACAGTCAGATATGGAGCTAGAGATGATGAATGTGGTGCAAAAAGCCTCACATGCATCAGACAAATGCATTGTAGGGCTTGAAAAATGTGGTGTCTTACTAAAAATTTGTGGTGTTCTACAAAATAGATGCATCACACTTCCTAAAACTCAAGATTTCTTAACTTTTTTGAAAATTTTAGTTAGTTCATCTTGGGTTTACCAATTGTTTAAATAGGAAAAATTGGGGGAAAGCATGAGGACAGGTGCATGAAGATGAGTAGCCAATTTGTGGCCAACTTTTTTTAATAGTTTTTAAAAACACATAATGCGAGTGCATTATAATACACTCACATTATGGCTTGGTATATTGAGCCTGAGGCTGGGCCACAACAAGCCCATAATGTGAGTGTGCTATAAAATGAATTCATTATTGCATTTGACTGTGTTTTTCTCTTTCCTATAGCCAAAATCCCAATTTTCCATGCTCACATTCTGGGAGGAGGTATTTTGTAAAATTCTCCATCAACAGTTGTTTCATCACGAGGATGTTGCTGCGTGGATGAGGAGGTGTGAGAGGTAAGCACTATTTGATTTTTGTTTTGAATTTTTTAGTTTTAGGTTGTTCTTGATATTTATTTTTTGAATTTGTAGGAGATGTTAATCAACCTACAAACCCCCCTCAAAATCCTCAAGAAACACAACAACAAGAGGAATAAAATGCTCAACAAGCACAACAAGAACAACAAAATACTCAAGTTAATCAACCACAACCTCAATCTCCACCAATCCCTCAACATCCTCCTAGCACTTGACAAAACTTAATGAGTGAAATTGAGAACAATAAAAAACAAATTGAGGATTTAATCAGGAGGTTGAATGATCCAAATGGTTCAATTGTGGAAAGAATGACCCTGGAAACTTCACTAAAAGAAATGTTAAAACATGTAGATTCGATCAACAAACAATTAAGTGGTTGGCAGGATAGAAGGCAAGCGACTAGGGCTTATTACCAAGATAAATTATCATATAAAGATGTAAAAGATTTAAAAATTACAAAAGGTGATTTTTATGCATTATTCACTAACCCATGGTCAAATGCAAATCTTACCCTTAATGCAAAGGGGTTTCCTATTCATTGTTTCCACCACCAACAGATTAGGATTTTTTTTGGGATAGGTGGTACATGGTTTTT
This sequence comes from Sequoia sempervirens, assembly GCA_007258455.2. Classification (NCBI taxonomy): domain Eukaryota; kingdom Viridiplantae; phylum Streptophyta; class Pinopsida; order Cupressales; family Cupressaceae; genus Sequoia; species Sequoia sempervirens. The sequence continues at coordinate 552,176,532 of VDFB02000015.1, forward strand.
GATGAACCACCATGCAACAATTGTAAAGTCTTGCACTATTTCCTTAGGAAACTATTCTGTGAGTCCATCTTGAAAAAAATGCCAAATGATTTTGATATGAGGGACTTCTAGGGGAGACATGGGGGGTTAGCTCAAGATAGACCTGGTGCATAGAAGAATCCTACACAACAAGGGAGATGACCTCTTGCTAGGCCACCTCATGAGCATGTCATCATCCCTTCCGTCACCAAGGAGAATGCTGATGTAGAGACTTTGTAGGCCATCAACTCTTTAACCCATAGCATCATCCAACATGCCAACCCTATTCTACAGTGCCACCCAAGGAGTCTTTGAGTGGTGGGCTTCAATCCCATTTGTGTCAATCTTGTGGAGCAACTTGTTCACATGACCCCATTGACACTTAGGACGATGCTATGCAAGATCCATCGATAGCTATGGAGATGGCAAGGGAAGCTTAAATTTTGCATGAGGCATATGGCATTGATACTCAGGTAAAATTTAGCATGTTCATTGATTTTAATTTATTAAATTTTTATTTTGAAATGCAAGATTAATTAATTTAGTTTTATGATTTTAATAAAATTGTAGGGTCACAGTATTGATATTGGATACACCGGCCCTACACTTGCTTATTTCTCCACTACACCTACCATTGAGGTATGTAACTAGTAAACAATTATAAATTTATTACATGTTAATAGCATTGTTTTATGAATGGTATTTTAATATGTGATTTTGGATGTTGAATAGGCTAATATTGGAGGTTTCGAGGGAACACCTCCTAGTGCAAGTGGATTTAGTAAAACCTACACACTAATAATAGAATAAAGAGTTTAACTAATGAATTGTACTTAATAGATTTTTGTAGTTTACATTCATATCGTTGATTATGCTCCATTGTACATCTTTCAAACTCAATGCATTACTTCACATTCCATAACTAATAACTAGATGTTGATAGATGACAAAATTCCAAATACAATATAGTTGTTTAGAAAGTCAACATAAGTAGTGATGCAATTATTTCACATAGCATAAGTAATAAGTCTAGGAGCATATTCCAATTGCATTTGCTTGTCATGGTATTCCATGAGACTAATTTTTACTGAGGCATCTTTCCAAACAATTCACTGCCTTGTCTATGCTATGGATGATTGGAAGTAATATATGAAAGAATAATAGTAATCAATAGCATAGACAAGACAATGAGTTGTTTGAAAAAACTACCTCAAAGAAATGTGGTCTCATGGTGATGTCCAGGACATCACCATGAGACCCAATTTATTTGAGGCACTTTTTCAAACAACTCACCACCTTTTCTATGTTACCACATTTTCCATACATGTCTACCAAAGCATTCTATCAAATAGTTCATTTCCTCATTGCTATGGCTAAAAGCTTAAAAAAGGTGTTTTCCAACAAACTATGGATGTTTGGAAAAAAACTATCAAAGCATAATAGTAAGCAATAGCATAGATAAGGCAATTAGTAGTTTGAAAGAATGCCTCACAGAAATGTAGTCCCATGGTGATGGAATGCCATTACATCACCATGAGACCACATTTCTCCAAAAAACTCACCACCTTTTATATGATACCACATTTTCCATACATGTGTACCAAATAATTTTATCAAAATACTCACTTCCTTGTTGTTATGGCTAAAAGCATAAAATTGTTGTTTTCCAACAAACTATGGATTCTTGGAAAAATTTCTATCCAAGCATAATAGTAAGCAATAATACCATATAGAAGGAAATGAAATGTTTGAAAAAATCCCTAAAAGAAATACGGTCTTATTGTGATGGAATGCCATGATGTGCATTTGTTTGTAATGGCATTCCATCACCATGAGACCCCATTTCTTTGAGACATTTTTTCAAACAGTTCACTGCCTTCTCTATGCCACCATAGTTATCGTACATGTCTACAAAAGAATTTTATCAAATAGTTCACCAACTTGCTACTATGGATAAAATCCTAAAAACACGTGCTTTCAAACAAGATATGGATAGGGAAAATAGTAAGCATGATAGTCAGAAATATATAGTTTAATAAGTACTCAAAATTTTGTTCATTATCTCATACATTCTAAGTCATGACGTGGATCGCTATTGTAGTTTTTCGTGATTGAATAATTTGTTACTTTATTTTTAGATGTTGCAAGTAGGCACACCTCTAAATGTTTAGATGACAATGGATATTGATGTTTCATCTACTATAGAATCCTTGATGGCTTTGACATAGGAGGTATGAGGTAAATTACTAAATTTCACTTTACATTCGTTGTTATAGATGTTAGTGAAAAATCAAACCATTATTGATTCGCAGTTTAATTTCTATTTGGATGCTTTATACTAGGCTTCAACACACCTCAACAAGGACATTTGAATATTTCCTCATGGAGAGTGATCATCAGATGGTGGTAAGTTATTATTTTGTTAAATATATCATTTTTTTAATATAATTTCTATATATTAATGTCTTTACTTCTTATTGTAACAGATAAGACTTCATCAAGAACTAAACACTAGGAGGAGCAACAAGAGCACTCCTCGACCGCAACATAAACAAGTGATAGACGTATTGCCATTTGATTGACAAGAAAATGGAAAGAGTTTATTTTGAGAGCCTAGAGAGCGATGACTTTTGATTCCAGAGCCTTTGTTGTATGCCTATATGGCATTTTTGTACATATTTTGTATTGGATATATTTGGAATTATATTCCTATATGGCATTCTTGTAAGCCTATATGGTTATTTTCTACCTATATTTAATACTTATATCGACATATATTGGTGTATGCCCACATGGATATTTGATTAATACAAATCTATATTATCGATGGTGTCCATATTTGCATTATAAATCCATAGTTCAATAGATATGAGTGATGTGTATTCAAGTGTATTCTTTACAACCTACATTTATACTTGATGAATTACGTGCATTCTAATGTATACTTTGTGACTTACGTGTTTTCATGTGTATACCTTGTATTCATGCAAATACTTTGTATTAATTTCTTTATACTATGTATTCGTGTGTATACTTCAAGGTTCATGTGTTTTTGAGTAATTGTGTTTCCCTTATTCAAATGTACATGCTTGACTTATTCACATGTATACTTATTAATTGGTTATCCCTAGCACTGATCATTGGTGTCCTTCATGATTTGTCTTGAATATTAATTGACTAATGCTAAACAAATTTATTAGTCGATGCTAAACAACTTCAATATTTCTAGGAACACTAGTAGAGTTAAAAATTTCAAAATTGCACAAATTGAAAAGAAAAGATTAACTATAAATAAATGCACTGATTATTAACTTGATAATTGATTAAGAATGAGAATAAAATTCAAAAACCCTCATTTTTAGCAAGTTACAAAGGGTTTTACTGAAAATCCCACTGCCCAAATTCTTTACACTTCACCAATGCATCAAACATGCTTCAAATGACCTGCACATGCTTAATCTATCACCAAAATTTGTTGCCCCAAGAGTTTTCCTCACCTACCCACTTTTAATCATCAAATTTCACTCAAAACATTCAAATTTGACAACTAGGGCATCATGCCCAAGCTCCAGAATGACCTCTCCTACTCCCAAAACCATCCAATCAACTAAATCCTACCATATTGGGCCCATTCCACTCAGCTACAAAAGTTACACTTAGTGGAATGGGCCATAATCACATTTTTATGTCTTCAAAACCTTAAAATTGGAGTTTCAAACCTGCCTATAGGGAAAACTCAATAAGATTGTACAACCCTAATGGGAACACCTCAAACTTAGTAAAAATGATAGATAGGGAACTAAAAAAATAATTCAAATCAATTTGGAGTCACCATCAGGATGTACAAGTCATGCAACTACTCTGCAACAACAATATTCAATAGAGGGGCCACTACACTACTTGCATTTGACACATTTTTCATCAAGTGAAAATTGGACACCATGAGAAAATGACTCTAAGATAACAAAAACCGAGAGAGGTTATTGTAGAGGGGTCAAACATGGTCCTATAGGTTCAGATAGAGAGTTCATAGGCATCACATTTTTTGAGTAATAACTTGTTAAATATTGTTTCCCTTTTGCACTTTGGACCCTTAAGGGATCGATCTAGTTGAACATAGCTCGAAGCGATTTTGCATCTTTGGTGTGAAAAAGGACCATGTATAGCATAAAAATACCTATGCATATGTGTTGGAATAGTCTATTTTGTCACATGAGTTGTAGAATGAAAGTTGCATCACTTTGCAACTCAACTACTTGCATTTGACAACTTTTTCCCTAAGTGAAAATTTGCCACCACAAGAAAATTTCTTCAAGATAGAAAAAACTGAGAGATGAGGGGTCCAAAAAAATCCTATAGGATTAGATAAGTAGTTTCTAATAATCACAGTATATGAGTAACATGTTGAATTTTATAGCCATTTTCACTTTGGAACTTTAAGAGATCAATCCAGTTAAACATAGCTCAAAGTGATTATGTGTGTTTAGGTATGAAATATGACCATATATAGTATAAATATACCTATTCAAATATGTTGGAATAGTCCATTTGGTCACACGAGTTGTAGAAGAAAGTTTCACCACTTTGTAACTTTCAACTACTTACATTTGACAACTTTTTCCCCAAGTGAAAACTCACCACCACAAGAAAATGTCTCAAAGATAGCAAAAACTGAGAGAGGTTATTATAGAGGGGCCCAACATGACCCTATAGGTTGAAATGAGAAGTTTCTAAGAATCACGGTATCTAAGTAACAACATGCTAAATTTTGCAACCATTTTGCACTTTGGACTCTTAAGGGATTGATCTGGTTCAATGTAGCTCAGAGCAATTATGCATGTTTGGATGCGAAAAAGATCATACCTAGCATAAACATACCTACACGGACATGTTGGAATATTTTTTTTGGTCACATGAGTTGCAAAATGAAAGTTGCACCACTTTGCAACTTTCAACTACTTGTATTTGACAAGTTTTGCTCTAAGTGAAAATTCGCCACCACAGGAAAATGTCTTCGAGATAGCAAAAAATGAGAGAGGTTATTGTAGAGGGGCCCAATGTGATCCTATAGGATTAGACAAAAATTTTCTAAGCATAATGGTATCTAAGTAACAACATGCTGAATTTTGTAACTATTTTGCACTTTGTACTCTTAAGGGATCGATCTAGTTGAATGTAGCTCGAAGCAATTCCGCATGTTTGGGTATAGAAGAGAACAGTGCCTGGCATAAACAAACCTATTTGGATGCGGTAGAACAACCCATTTGGTCACACAAGTTATAGAAAAAAAGTTGTACCACTTTGCAACTTACAACTACTTGCATTTGACAACTTTTTTCCTAAGTGAAAATTTTCTACCATGGGAAAATACCTCTAAGATAGTGAAAACTGAAAGAGGTTATTGTAGAGGGGCCCAATTTGATCCCATAGAATCAGATGAAAAGTTTCTAAGCATCGCGGTATCTAAGTAATAACATACTGAAGTTTGCAATCATTTTGCACTTTGGACTCTTGAGGGATCGATCCAGCTGAACATAGCTCAGACCGATTTTGTGTGTTTGGGTGTGAAAGAGGACCATGCCTAGTGTAAACATACCTATTCAAATGTATTGAAATAGTTTGTTTGGTCACACAAGTTGCAGAATGAAAGTTTCACTAATTTGCAACTTTTAACTACTTGTATTTGACAACTTTTTCCCCAAGTGAAAATTTGTCACCATGGAAAAATGCCTCTGAGATAGCAAAAATTGAGAGAGGTTATTGTAGAGGGGCTCAATGTAATCCCATAGGATTAGAAAATAAGTTTCTAAGTATCATGGTATCTGAGTAACAACATGCTGAAGTTTGCAGTCATTTTGCACTTTGGACTCTTAAGGGATTAATCTAGCTGAACGTAGGTTGGATGATTCCACGTGTTTGGGTGTGAAAGAGGACCATGCATAGCATAAATGTACCTATTTGGACATTTTGTAATAGTCCTCTTGGTCACACGAGTTGCAGAATGAAAGTTGCACCACTTTGCAACTTTCAACTACTTACATTTGATAACTTTTTCCCCAAGTGAAAATTTTCCACCACGGGAAAATGCCTCCAAGATAGAAAAAACTAAGAGAGGTTATTGTAGAGGGGCCCAATGCAATCCTATAGGATCAGACAAGAAGTTTCTAAGCATCGCAGTATTTGAGTAACAACATGCTAAATTTTGCAACCATTTTGCACTTTGGACTCTTGAGGGATCAATTCAGTTGAATGTAGCTCAGAGCAATTCCATGTGTTTGGGTGTGAAAGAGGACCATTCCTAGCATAAAAATACATATTTAGACACATTGGAATAGTCTGTTTAGTCACATGAGTTACATAATGAAAGTTGCACCACTTTGCAACTTCCAACTACTTGCATTTGACAACTTTTTCTCAAAGTAAAAATTTTCCACTATGGGAAAATGCCTCCGAGATAGCGAAAACTGAGAGAGGTTATTGTAGAGGGGCCCAATGTGATCCCATAGGATTAGACAAGAAGTTTCTAAGTTTCGTGGTATCTAAGTAACAACATGTTGAAGTTTGCAGTCATTTTCCACTTTGGACTCTTAAGCGACTAGTCCGACTGAATGTAGCTTGGAGTGATTCCGCATGTTTGGGTGTGAAAAAGGATCATGCATAGCATAAACATACATATTTGGATGTGTTGGAATAGTCTATTTGGTCACACGAGTTGGAAAATAAAATTTGTACCACTTTGCAACTTTCAACTACTTGCATTTGACAACTTTTTCTCCAAGTGAAAATTCACCACCATGGAAAAATGCTTCTGAGATAGAAAAAACCAAGAAAGGTTATTGTAGAGGGGCCCAACATGATCCCATAGGATCATACAAGAAATTTCTAAGCATCATGGTATCTAAATAACAACATTCTGAAGTTTTCATCCATTTTGTGCTTTGGCCTCTCAAGGGATCGATCTGGTTCAACGTAGCTCAGAGCAATTCTGCATGTTTGAGTGTGAAAGAGGACCATGCCCAGTGTAAAAATACCTTTTTTAACACATTGGAACAATCTATTTGATTCCATGAATTGTTGAATGAAAGTTACACCACTTTGCAATTTTGCACTTCTTGCATTTGACACTTTTTCCATCAAGTGAAAACTGGACACTATGGGAAAACCACTCTGAGATAACAAGAATCAAGAGAGGTTACTATAGAGAGGCCCAACATGATCTCATAGAATCAGACGAAGATTTTGTAAGTGCCACAATTTTTGAGTAATATCTCGTCAAATATTGCTGCCCTTTTGCACTTTGGACCCTTAAGAGATCGAGCTGGTTGAATGTAGTTCAAAGTGATTTCACATGTTTAGGTGTGAAAAAATACCATGCCTATCATAAATGTACCATTCTTAGTGTAAATCCACAACTTTTGATCAAAGAATCACTTCCTATGACACCAAAACATGAAACCCTCACTTTATGCCATTCCAAAGGGGTTTATTGAAAAAAATTGTTCAAGGCTTCTCCATAGCCAACCGAGGCCTCAAACGCCTTTATTTATGTCTACACATGCTTAAAGGTTCATCAAAATCTGCTGCCCCCAATAGTTTCTACAACTTCCCTCCTCTAACCATCAAATTTCACTCAAAATACATAGTTTGACAATTAGGGAATCATGCCTAGGCACTCAACTCACCTTCCCTGCCCTTCAAAAGCTTCAAAAAAATCAATATATGCCTACTCATGCCAAATCAATAATCTCTCAATATTTCCTAAGACGGTTTCACCAAAACCCAACATCTAAACTCCATTTTTAAGCCAAAATTAACCCAATTTCCTCTAGGACAACAACCAAAAACATTTCTAAAAATTTTCCCTACTCCTAAATCTTATTCCTACATCTAATCCTACCATTTTGGACTCATTCCACTGATCCATAGAGAGAAACAATAGGTGGAATGAGTCATTTATTCATTTTTAGTCTTCAAACCCTTATGACTAGCTATACATACCCACAATTAATAATTTGATAGTAAAATTCTTAAAACTCAATGAATTTTTGTCACTCCAAAGAAAAAAAATAGCTAACACCTTGTAAACATCAAAAAATTGTCCTCTTACGATACCTTTTCACAACATCGCATCAGTTAGACACCTTGTATCATGTTTTGCCCTAGGTACCCATGTCATCATCTAATTAGTTATTTATTTGACTAATTTCATTTATTTCCTCTAATGTTAATTAAATAATTTATATTATTTAATTAATTAAATCATTTCTATTAATTCTTCTAATGTTAATTAAATAATTTATATTATTTAATTAATTAAATCATAAATCCAACATTAATTAAATAAATCAAATGTTTATTTAATTAATAAAATCTAAAAAGAATATTCTTGCTTTCTTTCCAAAATCTGAACTCGTGTATCTAATTAATTATTTTAATTAGATAATTCATCAATTATCCTTCTCATCTTTTTCAGGATTTATTTCCTTTAAAATAGGAAATTGAATCCTTCTATCTTTTTACAATCTTATCTTATCTTGTTTTATTTCCTCTTTGATCAAATAAAACAAAAATCAAATCCTTATCAATCTTATCAAATCTTATCTTTGTCCACATCAAAAATCTATAAATCAAACCTTTCACAAGCCATTTGAGATCGAATCTTCTTCTAGCATCTTCACTCTATCAAAATAATTCTTCAATCCATCTCTATCATTCTTCATCATCAAGTCGTTATGCTGCAGGATTGAGCATCCAACACTCCTCTATTATCAACCTTCAAAATCTTGCATCCTTGTGCAAGTGGAGAAGAGCAATGGAGATAAATCGAGTTTAGCATGGAGATTGGTTTGCATTTTGCTTCTTATTTTGATTTTCATATTGTCTCGTACTCTATCGTGCTTCATAGGAATTAGTTGATTTATTGTTTCAACTTTAAATCTGATTGATTTTTCCCTATCTACATTTTGGCGCCCACCGTGGGGCCTTGCCCCATTTTTAACATCTACTTGTAGGTTTTCTGATAGGTTTTACATTCTAGAATTCGGCTTTCTGACAAAAATTCTCGTTTTAGCACATCTGAGGGTTTCCATAGCACATACAGGGTTTTTAGCGATTCTTCTACAAGTCTTTTGGTGCATCTGGGGACTATTTCGGCACATCTGACAGTTATTTTAGCGCATCTAAGGAACATAATAGCACATTTACTATCACTTATTTAGAATTTAAAATCTACATTTTTTAGATTAGCACATTTAAGGGTTAGTTTAGCACATTTAAGGTTTTATTTAGCACATACAGGGTCTGTTTTAGTGCATCTAGTTCTGTTTTAAGCATTTTGGCACTTCTTTTACCGCATACAAGGTCTGTTTTAGCACATCTGGTTCTGTTTTAAGCATTTTGGCACTTCTTTTGGTGCATACAGGGTCTGTTTTAGAGCATCTGGCTCTATTTTAAGCATTTTGGCACTTCTTTTAGCGCATACAATGATTCTTTTAGCATATATGGGACTGTTTTAGCTTATTTCACAGTTCTTTTAGCGCATACGATGATTGTTTTAGCACATGTCATTGTTTTAGCTTTTTTATAGTAAATCTTAAAATGGTCATATCTTGGTTAGTTTTTGGTCTTTTTCAACACTTTTTTTTTATATGGAGTAGAATTTCATAAGCTATCCAATGGTGTATATTTTTTTCAACTTTGATAGAGTTAAAGTTTTCAATTTTTCATATATTCTTTAGCGCATATGACTTTTGTTCTAGCACATTTGTAATTTTTTTTTTTGTCTTGGTGACTTGTTGGTGAATCATACAGAGCTGGAAAAGCATTGGGATCAATCACAACAACAATCTAGAAAGCAAATAATCAGGTGCACACATTCCATTTTTTTTAATCTCATTAATCTTGTTTGTCATAACTTTCAATTTGGGACATAAAATCAAATCTTGTTTGATCCCATATTTGAAATTGGGCTTAAAACAAATTTTGTCTTCAATCACACATCTTGATTTGGGCTTAAAAAGAACAAGTGCTTGAATTTTTTTACACACATTTCATTTCTAAGGGAAATTAACAACTGTGAATGTGAATCAAGTGTATGTGTGCTTTAACACCTCACTTGGTTTGCTTTTGGCAAACCCTTCATAGGAGGCCTGCTAGGGAATTTCATCACCCCTGGGGATGACCTCAATCGAAGTGTGAATCGAAAGACATGCTTGTTTGGGAGTTAAAATCTTGTCACTCTGAGCTAAGCCCCAAATAACTTTATACCTTTGGGAAGTGAAGGTGAAGGGTGGATTACCCCTTTCTCCCGGCTTATTGGAAGGATTTTACTTTCAAATCATCCTTATTCAACCTTGTGCAGACTAGCTTGAGACCTAATTGGTCATACCCTACTTGACTAGTCACAGGGCTTGTTGATGTGTCTTCCATGTGTGCTTGTTTAATAATCATCATTACTTTCTTTAGATTTCAAAATTCAAACTTGCTTATGTGTCTTGCATGAGTGATTTACGTGTGTACATGTGTGATCATTCATTTAAACATTTCTAAATCAAGCTAAACATCAAACACATAAATACAAGTCACTCTACACGTTCTTCCAACACATTCACATCCTATCCATTTCATCCTAATCAATCAAGTCATCCAATCTTATCATTCCACATCATCACCATCACCAACCTAGTCCTAGTCACCACTTGTCAAAATGATCATAATCATAAACAAGCCCAATCCTAATCATAAGCCCAAAATCATAATCCAAGGGGGCTATCCCTCAAGGCCAAATCATGAGACAAAACCTAAGCCTGAAGTCATAATTCAAGGAGTCTCTTTCTCTAGTTCAAATCATGAAATAAAACCAAAACATAAAATCAGACTTCGAGGGGCTTCTCCTACCACTGCTAATAATTACATGAACGATGTTATATACTTTGAGGAACAAATTGATGTGCAAGAGCTTACACACATGTGTGACACCATTCCCACATTCAAACAAAATACCTAGAATCCCAACTTCAAAACCTCCTTCAAAAACTTTACCAAATACCCCAACCCCTAGACCACCAAACCATACAAAGCTTTCAAACCCTCTTCCAAAATTTTCAACAAATTAAATCACCTAAAATCCAACACCTCCTAGCTCAAGCCAATCAATTCATTGCCACTTGTCAAATCCAGCAACCACAACGTCATCCCCTATCCATTCATTATCAACATTCCACCTCATACCAATCTAAGCCATCCACTTCTTCGCATGTCAATGCCACATCAACCTATCAAGCCACATCATGACCAACACATGTGACTCTAAGTTCTACCTTGCAACATGGTCAAACTTCATCATGGTCTAATGCAACCATTGACAAGTGGAATTCCAATCTAGCACATGCACCCTATAACTTTATCATACCATCATCCAATCAAAGTCAAAATCCTAAGCCAAAATCTTCCACCCCTACACCTCCAAGGGATGTGACCCAAGAGCTACAAGAAAGGAATCAATTGTTTCCATGTCATTTAACACATATACTTGAACGTAAAAAAGAGTCCTCAAACATCATACCAAGTCCTTCAAGCCAACCATGTCATCCACAACCCCTTGAGCCAATTCAAGAGTCTCCCCTCGTAAGTCCAATTCACCCTCTATCATGCTCCTATGTTGTTGACCATCAAGAACATGACAAGTCTCTCCATGAGAAATCCTCTTCCACCTCCATTCAAATAAGTCATGAGGTATGCCAAGAGCACAACCCTAAACATGAGGAAACATTACCCCCACATCTACATAAAGATCAACACCCTCCCAATGATTCCATTCATAGCATACCTAATATTATTCATGATCAATCTTCCATCTTTGATCAAGACCCCTTTTATGATCAAGAAGACCATGATGATCCTCTTAGCCAACTTTATGCATTCCATGGTCAAGAGATTTCCACCTCACCCATCCATGATGCACAAACATACACTTCCCATGATGAGATAATTTCCTCCCAAGCACACATAGAAGATCAAAAAAATACCTTGGATCTAAGTGAACACAATGCTAATCAAGATCCTAATGATCCTTCATCACCCACTATTGACCCCATTGCAAGTCCTCCACCATATCCTATTAGCCTTTCCACCCTCATTCATGAATGTTCCTCCTTAGAAAAACCAAAACCAATATCTGTTGGATCTCAGTTGTGTTTATGGTTTGTCCTTGATGACAAAATCTCTTTAGTTGGTTCTCTTTGGTGATCAGTCTCTGTTTGGTCTCTTGGCTATTACAGAAAGTTATTTGTTATCATTAAAATTCATGGTGATGAGATTTCTTGTTCATGTTATGAATTCTATTTTTGTAACTGACAGAGTTTGAAAGATGGTTCTCTTTGCATATCAGGTGTATTTCACATGATTACAATCCATTTGATTACATTCTTTGAACTCACACTTTTGAAGGCATTACAGTTATCTTGGTTCTATCATCTCATTTGTCTAATGGTATTGGTTGTTTCTCACTCGGGCTTATACATTTTGGCATGAGAATGGCAGGGTCTCCCTGATCCTTTTTGGAATGTTTGTGTTGCCTATCAGCAAGACATTTCTGATGTCATATCGATTGGAGTTTACTTTCAGGCAAGTTTCGGCATGACATTCCTGTTGTCTCCACGAAAGTGGTTATATTAGAATAAGTTAATACCATCGACATGTGGTCACAACGAAATTGCTTTGTCTCACCGATCGAAGGTTGAATGGAAACATATTGGCAAGAGTCTAAGGCTTCGGTGAATGGTCTTAACGAAAAGGATTATCTCACCGACTAAGTTCTTATGGAGATTCATCGACAAGAGTTGAGCAGTATTGGAATAGGTCTTGACGAAGTGGTTTTGTCTTACCGAACATCACATGGAGGAGTTTTCTTCAGCCAAACATAATGTATTTGGTATATTGTCCCTCCGAAGATTTTATGTCTCACCGATTGTTGCATTGAATGTCTTATCGGCATAAGGTTACTGCTTGGTGAAATTTTATATCGAATGTGCAATGTCACACCGACTGAAAACTTAAAGGTAGTCTCTTCAGTAAGAGCTAGGGTTTTCAGCGAGAGGTCTCGGCGAGTGACCTTCGGTCTCGCCGATGGAACATAAAGGGACTTCATCTGCATAAGATTTGGATTGTCTCAGCGACTCCGAGTGAATGAAGTTTTTCGGTATGACTCAAGCTTTCTACGAAAGGTCTCCCCGATATTGGTATGTTATAGCGACCCTCATAAGATAGAAGGGTGCATCGGCGAGAGAACCATTATGTTATAGTGACATCACACAAGGGGTTTCTATCAAAGGCTCATTGGTGAGAGATATTTTCTTCGGAGTATGGTCTTAACGAATACCTTGTGTCTCACCGATAGAACAAAGATCTCCATCGGTGTGAAATTGATATTATCTTGGTGATCTAGGGTGAGCTCGGGATGTTTCAGAAAAACAAGGGGCAGTCTATATAGTGTCTCCCCGACTATGTATTGTCTTCACGACTTGGAAATTTTCAATCCAAGAGTGATGAGGGTATCTTTTTGGGATACTCAACTCACAACAAAGCTTATAAATGTCTCAAAAAAAGGCTTAATAAGATTGTTGAAGTTGTTAATGTAAAATTTGATGAAAGACCACATCTGAATGTTGAATCCTTGCAGAATAATGAGGAAGAAGAACTTGAATTTGAAATAATCTCTGAAGGAACTGGAACAACAAAGTCTATTGCTGAATTAACAAGCCCTAAAAATGAAAATTCAAGTCCTAAAAAGGTTGCATCAAATGCTCCTTCAAAAAATCTAGCTATATATCACCCCAAAGATTAGATTATTGGGGATAAAAATGCAGGAGTTCAAACTAGAAGAAAGTCTGCAGAAACTGATGAAAAGGCACAAATTTCTTTCTGTCTAGTTACTTAGTTTGAGCCTAGAATTTTTAATGAATCCCTCATAGACTCATGTTGGCTTAATGCTATGCAGAAAGAAATTGATCAAATTGAGAAAAATCAGACTTGGGAGTTAGTCCCAAGACCAGATGACAAGAATGTCATTGGAGGCAAATGGATATATAGAAACAAGGTTGATGAAAATGGTAATGTTATTTGCAACAAAGCAAGATTTGTCTGCAAAGGCTATGCTCAACAAGAAGGTATTGATTTCGGTGAAACCTTTGCACCCGTGGCTAGATTAGAATCCATAAAATATTCTTGGCTTATTCTGTTTACAAAAACTTTATTGTTTATCAAATGGATGTCAAAACTACCTTTTTGAATGGCTATTTAGATGAAGAGGTCTATGTTGAACAACCTGAAGGATTTATATGCAAAGATAATCCTAACCATGTCTACAGGTTGAAAAAGGCTCTCTATGGCCTAAAAAAAGCACCTAGAGCTTGGTACTCTAGGCTGGACAGTCATTTAATTTCTAATGGCTTTGTTAGAGGAGGTGTAGACAATAATCTTTATGTTAAAACTAAAGGTTCTGATATTTTGGTTGTTGAAATTTACATTGATGATACTATATTTGGCTACAATAATGTCACTTTGAGTAAAAAGTTCTCTCAGATAATGGAATCTAAGTTTGAAATGTCAATGTTAGGAGAATTAAATTTCTTTCTAGGTCTTTAAATCTCTCAATGTGAGAATGGAATATTTCTTTCTCAAACCAAGTATGCTAAAGAGATGCTTAATAAATTTAAAATGGATGAATCTCATCCTGTTAGCACTCCAATGGCTACTAGATGCAAACTTACTAAAATTGACGATTCTCCTGATTCAAATCAAACTAAATATAGATCATTGATCGACAGTCTCTTATATTTAACTGCCTCTAGACTTGACATTATGCAGGCAGTTTGCACTGTTGCACGTTTTCAGGCATCACCTAAAGAATCTCATGTTATTGTTGTTAAACGAATCTTTAGATACATTCAGGGCACTCTTCATTATGGTCTTTGGTATCCTAGGAGCAATGATTTCTCTTTGATTGCTTATACTGATGCTGACTAGGCTGGTTATTTGGATGATAGGAAAAGCACCAGTGGTGCTGCATTCTTTCTTGGTGATCGTTTAGTGGCATGGCACAGCAAGAAACAAGTATCTATCTCTCTTTCTACTGCTGAAGCAAAATACATTACTGCCACTTCATGTTGTACTCAAGTTCTCTGGATGAGTCAAACTCTATCTGATATGGGTATTGAAGTTCCTAAACCTGTTTCTATTCTCTGTGATAACACGAGTGCAATAAATATATCAAAAAATCCTGTTATGCACTCTTGAACTAAACATATTGCTATCAAGTTTCATTTTCTGCAAGAAAAGGTACTGGCTAATGATGTTTGCTTACAGTTTGTTGGTTCACAAGATCAGGTGGCTGACATTTTCACTAAGCCCTTAACAAAAAAGCTATTTGAAAGACTAAGACTTCGATTGGGAGTTATCTCTCAATCATTACTTCAATGAATCCCAAGCTACTGCTTAGGGGGAGCAGGTTAAATATTTTCATTCACTTACAGCTCTCCAATAATCTTGGTTGTTGCACTTCTACTCTCTCTTTTTTGCAACTATTTCTCATGATATTTTGGTTGGCTTCTTAGTTGTGTTTCATCGCAATGCACATTCTTCTCTTCTATTCTTTGTCATTGAGGCAAAAAGGGGGAGAGACAATTGTGTTTTTCCATCAAGGACAAAGGGGGAGTTTGTTGGATCTCAGTTGTGTTTATGGTTTGTCCTTGATGACAAAATCTCTTTCAGTTGGTTCTCTTTGGTGATTAGGCTATGTTTGGTCTCTTGGCTATTACAGAAAGTTATTTGTTATGATTCAAATTCATGGTGATGAGATTTCTAGTTCATGTCATGAATGCTATTTCTTTAACTGACAGAGTTTGAAAGATGGTTTCTTTTTCAGGATGGTTCTCTTTGCATATCAGGTGTATTTCACATTATTACAAGCCATTTGATTACATTCTTTGAACTCACACTTTTGAAGGCATTACAGTTATCTTGGTTCTGTCATCTCATTTGTCTAATGGTATTGGTTGTTTCTCACTTGAGCTTATACATTTCGGCATGAGAATGGCAGGGTCTCCCTGATCCTTTTTGGAATGTCTGTGTTTCCTATCGACAAGACATTTCTGATGTCATGTCGATTGGAGTTTACTTTCAGGCAGGTTTCGACGTGGCATTCCTGTTGTCTCAATGACAGTGGTTATATCGGAATAAGTTAATACCATTGGCATGTGGTCACAATGAAATTGCTTCATCTCACCGATTGGAGGTTGAATGGAAACATATTGGCAAGAGTTTAAGGCTTCAGTGAAAGGTCTTAACGAAAAGGATTATGTCTCACCGACTAAGTGCTTATGGAGATTCATTGGAAAGAGTTGAGTGGTATTGGAATAGGTCTTGACGAAGTGGTTTTGTCTTACTAAACATCACATGGAGGAGTTTTCTTCGGCCAAACATAATGTATTCGGTATATTGTCCCTCCAAAGATTTTATGTCTCACCGATCATTGCATTGAATGTCTTATCGGCATAAGGTTATTGCTTCGGCAAAATGTTATATCGAATGTGCAATGTCACACCGACCGAAAAATTAAAGGTAGTCTCTTCGGTAAGAGCTAGGGTTTTCGGTGAGAGGTCTCGGCGAGTGACCTTCGGTCTCGCCGATGGAACATAAAGGGACTTCGTCTGCATAAGATCTGGATTGTCTCAGCGACTCCGAGTGAATGAAGTTTTTCGGTATGACTCGAGCTTTCTATGAAAGGTCTCCCCAATATTGGTATGTTATAGTGACCCTCATAAGATAGAAGGGTGCATCGGCGAGAGAACCATTATGTTACAGTGACATCACAAGAGGTTTCTATCAAAGGCTCATCGGTGAGAGATATTTTCTTTGGAGTATGGTCTTAACGAATACCTTGTGTCTCGCCGATAGAACAAAGATCTCCATCGGTATGAAATTGATACTGTCTTGGCGATCTAGGGTGAGCTCGGGATGTTTCAGAAAAACAAGGGGCAGTCTATATAGTGTCTCCCCGACTATGTATTGTCTTGATGACTTGGAAATGTCAAAGGCCTTCGCTATAGGTATTGAATTGTCACAGCGACAATGTGTATCAAGTGACTCTCAGAAAAACATTATGAAGTCTACAAGAGGTCTCCCTGACTTCGATATGTCTCATCGATGGAATTAAAAAGGACTTTATCGGTGTGAGATTTGTTCTCTCTTGGCGATCTGAGGTGATTTTGGGGTGTTTCGGTATGACATGAAACAATCTACAAGATGTCTCCCCGATGGTTTGAAGTTACAGTGACATATATAGAATGGATGGACTCGTTGGCAAGAAAAACCTTGTGTCACAGCGAAAGCGAATTGAACGTCTGGGGATTAAAGTTTCCTTTTGGAAAACCATCACATCGATTGAAAAGAAAGTCACTTAGGGAAAAATTTGTGATTATTCTTTCTAACCGGGTATGGAACCCTAGCCTGGTCGCCATCATGAGAAAGCTTCATAAATTTTTCTTCACTTCTGTTGCTAGCCGTAACGGCTTCATCAGTGGTATATGGAAGCTCAACAATGGTTGATGGAGCCATGGGAATTGTAGATCTGTCTGGTACTTTTAATTATGTGTTTCATGCTGCTTATACTGGTTTATAATCACTATTTTTCTTTAACTACTCTTTGCATCTTTGTTACTAATATGACAAATGATGCCCTGACTGAGTATTGTCTTTCATACAATAGATGTTATGATTTTCTATGGTGGGCAGTTGTGTGTTTTATGTAGAAAATGATCTCATAAGTTTCATACTTGTTGATGATAGCTCTTAGCTGGGTGAAATGGTTCTTGTCTTGTTTGGTTGTTCAGCCGTTACTCCTGAAGATAGTTACCTATCTAGCATTTAAAACAAGATGTATATATAGAAGCAGAAAACTTAGTTTTATGTTTGACTATCGATGTAATTCTGAGATTATCATTCCTTGGCTATATGAAAATGTATGGATAAACTCTACAATAAAAGAGGTAGAGACTTTGTAAATTTCTTCTCTACAAAGTATTTTGGGGATTTAGCTATTGAATCTTTAAGTTATTTTGTAGATGAGAAAACAGAGAGATATGTGCTTAACTGAAAACAGAGAAATCCTCTAAATCATTATTATTTTTCAAAACATAATTTGAGGGGTTGGTAATCCTTGAGATAGATATCTCTAAACGAGGGCTTGGTGCTCCTTGAGTGGGTGTTCAAAAATCAGCCTATAAGGCATTGTGAACAATTGAATATAAAGATTAAACCTGGAAGGCATTTAGGGAGTGGTTTTTATACCCCAGGAGGGTTTTCCACTCGGAAAAATATTGTGCCTCTTTGTTCTTTTGTGTTCTCTCTGTTTACTATGTTGTTGTTGTTTCAATTCACTGTTGAGTCATTATTTTTCTCAATTCTATTTATGAATGATTACATTCAACTCATGAATGCTTTAATCAGAGTGATATTGAGATGAAATTTGAGCTGTGTGTTTGAATATTTGTAAAATTGGTCAAATAGTTAAGACACTGATTCACCCCCCCCTCTCAGTGTCATTTTAACTCCAACAGTATCTTCCCTTTCTTCATTTTCTCCATCCAATAAGAAACTCATGTCTAGTGTTTCACCTACACCTAGTCCCATTATCCATTGCCCACTCCAAATCATGAACCACCAAGGTAAAGGTCTAGACCTTCATGAACAAGGTATTTTGGAGCCCATCCATGTCAAAGTCCCTCCACCCTCTTATGGCCTTGGACTTACACCCCAAGGACACCAATCTCAAGAAGTTTGTATTACCTCCATGCATCCTAAGTCCACTTTCCATCATAAAGCCTATCATATCCCTAAAACATATGTTTCCATCTCCACTTCATCATCCTACAAATGTCAAAAGCATGTGACCATACACCTTCCACCATCAACTTTACCACCATTACTTCCAATTCCTAATATTCGACCATCAACTTTTCCACCATTACTTCCAACTCCTAATTTTCCTCCATCCACTTTACCACCATTACTTCCAACACCTAATATCCCTACCATCCAATCCTCTTATCCATTTATCCATAAATACCCTAACATTCCTAATCATGACCAACAAATGCACACATTGTATAAACATGAAGCTTCCACCCATTCCGCCATACCCATGGGATTCAAAAGCAAGAATTTCAATTCCTCTACACATAAAGTCAAAATTTCTAAAGGTCCTAATGCCTTAGAGCATCAATGCAAAAAGTAAAATCCAAGTACATATAACAAGCTATATAATCCCATACCTCCAAAAGTAAAGGCCAAAACCAAAATGGTTTGGGTACCTAAGAAAAAGGAAATCAAGTCAAATGAGGCATCCACATCACAGAAATCCAAACCATCCACTTCCACCCCACATTCTCATTCCATTCAAAAGTCTCACATTCTCATTCCATTCAAAAGTATCAAATTCCTAAGTCCCATAAGCCAAAGAAAAGTCATAAAGATACTAAGTCTATGTGGATACCAAAATCACTACATCCACCACCTCCTAAGAAAACATCTCTATTGCTTCCTACACCTCATCCACATCAAAAGCTTCAAATTTTATTGCAGTGTGTGCAACCATTGGTCATGGTTCCCTTCCATTTCACAACAATCCCACATACCTCCATCTCCCCATCCTCCAACTACTATCCTACATATCTTCCCAATCACCTTCCTATGGTCCATGCTTTTTCATAAACCTTTCATCCATCCTTTTTTACAAGACCTATTCAATCCACATCATCATCCACTATTCCCAATACATTCCTGCATAAGACTTTATAATCTTCCATCTACCTAATCCATCCCTTTCATGTCATCCCTTACCAACATCTATGAGCATAATGACATTTGACATGGTCCATGTAATGACATCCATCTCTAGTGGGACTATCATATTTCATGCAACTAGACACTTGAGTCCCTCCTATCCATATTCCCCTTCTCCTATCCAAAAATACAAAAACAAGAAAAAAAGAAAAAAAGTAAAGAGAAATCCCTTCATCCAACGGTGAAAACCTGGTAAACAGGCACCCTAGATAAGTACCATGATGAAGACCTAGCAAATAGGCATCATGTGTAGGTTGATCTTCTATGTCGCTTACACTTGGGGGCACAATGTCTTATCTATCCAACCTATCATTTCCATCTTACCTGCCATCTTTAGCTATCATATTGTGTCCATTCATACATACCTATCATATTGAGTCCATTCATCCACCCTTCTTCTTTTTATTTTGGTGAAGATATAGGGGAAAAGGTTGAAACATGTTTTGGGTATCTCTTGATATACCTCATTCTTCCAAACAAGCCTGTCATTATCTTGTTCTCATACATTTTATCTAGAAAAATCATAAGTCTTGTACCTAGAATGGGGCATGTTATTCCTATGCGACATAGTCTTTGGAGATCACATCCTTGCTCTCTTATGATGCATACATCCATACCATCCACCCATCTATCATGAGCATTTTATCCCTTATCCCATCACCCACCCTTGCACCTAGACTTGGTTTTCCCCTTGTCATTGGTATCTAGCACAAAGGCTGCTCAAATTTTCATCCTTTGACACCTCAAAACATTTCAAAAGTCCAAAAAAATCAAAACATTTCAAAAATACAAAAAAAAATCGAAACATTTCAAAAGTCCAAAAAAAACAAAACATTTCAAAAATACAAAAAAAATCAAAACATTTCAAAAACAAAAAAAAAATCCAAAATCATATCCCCAAAAATACAAAAAAACAAATATCCAACAAAAATCCAAGCAATAAAATCAATCCATCCAATTAATTCTTCCAATTTCATCTACTAAATCCATCACCTCAATCCAATCATTCAACCATTCAACCAAATCAATCATCTTCATAAAATCCATTCATCCATACATCAAATCAATCGAATCAATCCAAGCAATAATCCAAATGCAAGTCAATCCTTAATCCATACCAATCAAGTCAATCAATCTTGTCAAATTATCCAATCACATCTTTTGGTCTTGATCCTAATCTTGGCGTAAACCAAATCAACCAATCAATCAATCAATTATCATCATCCTTGTGTTGGTCTAGGGATATGTCACTCCCCACAATGACAACACTATCATCATCATCAATCAATCTATCAATCAACAGTTTACCGCTTGACCGGGGCAATTCCTTGTTTTTTTTTGTATCATTTGTGCATGCTTGCTTGCTTGCTTGTGTGTGTTATCATTTTATCTTGCATTTGTATCAAATCCATATCATTCCGACTAATATTCATATCTTGTGTATGTTGGAGTAACTTTTTGTACTATCCTTTGCATCTAAGGTCACATCATACCTTTTGTGAATTAGGACTTTAATGCTCTAAGTCTTCTTCCTCATACGTCTAGACAAGGTTGTATTACGTTGGGGCAAGAGACATATGGTCACCTTGGTCCTTATATCTTGGTGCATAATGTCTAGTGCTATATCAAAAATCATGGTTACTCACCTTCATTGCAGCATAACGTATCATTCCTCTCCTTCATCCACTTTCTATCTTGCATCATCATGTCTATCCTTATCATTTCATTTCGAGATCCTACCCGTGTTTGTTCAACCCACCTATCCTCTCGAGGGGGCATCATCATTCCATAATCATCCTATCTTTATATCATTATCCATTTTCCTCTATCCATACCTTAACTTCTTTGAAATGATGTTACTTGACACAAATCTCATCATCTCAAACATCATCTCAAAGAGGGGCAAAATGTAGACATCCAAAAATTGTCCTCTTACGATACCTTTTCACAATAGCACATCAATTAGACACCTTGTATCATGTTTTTCCCTAGGTACTCATGTCATCATCTAATTAGTTATTTATTTGACTAATTTCATTTATTTCCTCTAATGTTAATTAAATAATTTATATTATTTAATTAATTAAATCATTTCCATCCATTCTTCTAATGTTAATTAAATAATTTATATTATTTAATTAATTAAATCATTTCTATTAATTCTTCTAATGTTAATTAAATAATTTATATTATTTAATTAATGAAATCATAAATCCAACATTAGTTAAATAAATCAAATGTTTATTTAATTAATAAAATCTAAAAAGGATATTCTCGCTTTCTTTCCAAAATCTGAACTCATGTGTATCTAATTAATTAATTTAATTAGATAATTCATCAATTATCCTTCTCATCTTTTTCAGGATTTATTTCCTTTAGAATAGGAAATGGAATCCTTCTATCTTTTTACAATCTTATCTTATCTTTTTTTATTTCCTCTTTGATCAAATAAAACAAAAATCAAGTCCTTATCAATCTATCAAATCTTATCTCAGTCCACATCAAAAATCTATAAATCAAACCTTTCACAAGCCATTTGAGATCAAATCTTCTTCTAGCATCTTCACTCTGTCAAAATAATTCTTCAGTTCATCTCTATCATTCTTCATCATCAAGTCGTTATGCTGCAGGAATGAGCATCCAACACTCCTCTATTATCAACCTTCGAAATCTTGCATCCTTGTGCAGGTGGAGAAGAGCAATGGAGATAAATCGAGTTTAGCATGGAGATTGGTTTGTGTTTTTCTTCTTATTTTGATTTTCATATTGTCTCGTACTCTATTGTGCTTGATAGGATTAATTAGATTATTTTTTTCATTACACTAAATCTTATTGATTTATTTACCTATCTCTACCAATTGGAAAATCTTTTAGGATATAATACTTTTGTACAGCCAAGTATAATAGTATGCAACAAAAAAAATCAATGAAACATAGAATTACAAGAGAAATAAGGGGATTTTCATTGTTTTTCCTTCACAAAAACCTTCAACAACCTCTTCCTTTGAGTTCCCAACATATTTAAACCTTAACCAACATATGAAAATGGCTCTAAATTCCCATGACTCTTGGGATTCTTCAAGTTTATATTTTTTTGCACCTTTTTCACATTGATAAGTTTTCAATTTTTGCAATTTTACATCATTTTGACAAATATGCAACATGAACTCCAAAATGACCCAAAAAACCAACTAACATGACTTATTACATTATAAATTGGTCTAATTTTACTTTATTCAATTGAAAAAACTCAAAATACAAAACTAACTTAAGACTTCCATAAACCAAATTTTCTTATAATTTCTTATAAACCAAATTCTCTTATAATTTCTACATCATAGGTGCTCATTATGAGGTTAACTTAAAATGAGTAATTTTAGATTCCCTCGCTAAACTTCACACACTCTTTTATAATGGCTTCAAATCAGAATTGAGATTTGTTAAGATCATCAAAATAAGGATGTTGCATTTCTTTTTTGGTTGAGATTCTCTTCGATGGATCATAAATCAATATTTTCTTCAAGGAGAGATGAATCAATTTTTAGTAGTTTACTTACAAATACACAAAATAAAATAAGAAAAAGAAAGAGCATCCAAAATGTAAATGAAATCAAAATAGATGGAAGGCACTTACAGATATGCATGCCACTCTCTCAACTTAGTCACTCCTAGTCATACATCTTCACTAGGAGTTCCAAGATACCTATTGCAGACAACACCTCTCATGAATAGAATAACTTGAAATTCGAGATGCTTTTATAATGTCTACATCATAGGTGTTCATGATAAGGTTTGCTTCAAATGAATAACTTGAAATTACCTCACCAAGCTTCACAAACACTTTTGTAATGGCTTAAAATCTTAATTGAGATTTGTCAAGATCATCAAAATAAGGATTTTTCATTACTTTTCTGGTTGAGATTCTCTTGGATGGCTCATAAATCTGCATTTTTTGTAAGGGGACACCAATCAATTTTTAGTAGGTTACTTACAAATAGGCAAAGTAAAAGAAGATGATAGCATTGGCATCAAAAAAATTAATGTGCATACAAGTATAAATTAATAGGAACCAAAGTGCATACTTACAAATTAATCCAACAAACCATCTGCGTCTACTCTACTCTTTATTGTGTCAAGTATTGCCTCATGGTCAGACTCACGAACCTTCCACAAGGTCTTGTTCAAAGGTCTACCCCATATTTGGTCAAACAGACATTGGATACCATGACAAGGTTTGAGTAATCAAGAATTTTACGATGCATGTCAAAGTCTTCAAACAACCAATGTTTAACACTCTTATGTGGTACCTTTTAAGCCATGTTCCAGTAACAACAACTGAGCCTATAGGGTATTCGATGTTTTCTCCATCTATAACTGGGGCCTCCAATTTATTTTTGGCCTCAACATAATGACATAAGTAATAGTGTGTTCCCTCTTCATTGTCTTCATCTGCAATAACTGCATAAACATGCCCTACATTGATATGTGCAGTAAATCTCTTGAAATTAGTCAACATTACAAATACACCACAAAGTAAGATAACAACATGAAATTTCAAAAACTAAGCAAGTAGATATATTACTTGGTTGAACTAGAGATGATACGTGGTCAAATTTGACCGATGATTCCATTTGTGTTAGTTCTAATGCCATTGGAAGGCAATACGTATGAAGTGGGCTAAGATAACTTGTCAACCCACTCCCCTGACTCACAAAAATTCTAGGCTTGCATTGTACATGAAGAACAAAAGCATGCCATATTTTTTGTATTGATACTCCATGAACTTGCATTTGAGCTAAGAGTGTAGCTCACTCGATCCTATTAGTGTACAACAATCTTCATATAGTGCAATGTTAGTATCATCCATCAACCAAAAAAATATACGAACTAAAGATGTACCTTCATTACCTAGACCCATCGAAGCATTACACCACTCGATGATTGATCTTGCATCTGTCAACTTTGCACTGTCTTTATACTTTAACTCTTCTTGTGCCAATTCTCTTTTCATGTATGCTCCTACACCATCATGCTCCCCCTTTCCATGCCCAATGTCACAAAATCTCCACATATGTTGAAGACCTATAATAACATGCATCCTTCTCAACCAATAGAACATGTGTGAGTTATTGAATTGTGTTGCATAGTTATACGACCATATTATATGTCAACCATATGCTATTCCCCTTTGATCCAAATCAATGTAGAACATTTGGAAGCAACCTTGCACGAACTCTGGAGAATGTGTATGATCATCACTAATATAAAGGTTATACTCCCTCAATACCTTCCTTTGATCCTCTGTACTATCAGTTGCATGAATGAATGCTATGTGCATAAATATCAAAACCTATGTGGAGTTGTAATATTGTGACTGCACCTCACATTGTGGCTATAGAGTGTAGCTCTTTGCAAATTCAACCACTAATACTATGTTGACAACTAGAAAGGTGTTCTTGCATAGCTTAAATTGTGTGTCCAACCATCGGACTCTATGGGTATGCCTTGCATACTCATACACTATATTTTCATGAAACATGGACATAAATTGATACACTAGAATCTTCTAAATAACCAAATCATACCCTTTTTCTTGAGACCCATATTTTGTAGCATATGCCATTGTTTTATACTTCCTGAACTCTACTAGTTTTTGTCCCACCTCATCTATGCTTTCCATATGTTGACATACTGGCATATGTTGTAAGCTAGCGCAATGCTCGCACGAACCATCCAAGCATGTTGTCTTGTAGAATATTTGGCCATCCTCTATTTCACATAAACTTTTTTATAAGAATTCTCTTGAATATTTTGGTGGGGCTTCTATGCCACAATCCTATAAAACATCATTAGTATGCAAATCTAAACATATAGAATGATAAACATCATAATGGTTAGAGAATTAAATATGTATTCTACAACAACAAGTAGTGTGTGTGTGTGATTTATCTTGACATAAAAAGGTTTAATCATTTCAAAAAACCTTTGAAAAAATACTAATTTCAAGATAATTCTTTTGAAATTTATGAAAAAATTGAGTTTGAGTTGTATCCAAAAAATGCTTTGGATGTGGCTCACGGTTCTAACTACCGATTCTCCTTCTTACCACATCCCTTTGATTTGGTGATGGCCTTATGTTATCCTTCTTACCTCAATGAAAGCTTTCGCAAGTGGTATGCGCATCCATAATAAAAGATTGAGAAATGGTGTTTTATTTTACTTCCTTAAAACTTTGTCATATATATGCGTATACAAAATGTGGAAGATACACAAGATAAATCAATTGTTAAATAACAAAATGCCTCAAAGATACATGGTTTAAAAATTTAATTGGAAAGTCTATGGAATTGTGTAATTTAAAATGTGCATTGACAAGCTAAGGTTATAATGACAAATAAACAATGATCAACATAGAATATGCAAAATAACAAAAATGAAAGCAAGCCATAATAGAATGAAAGAAAATGTGTAAAGACTTCACATACCTAAAAAACAAGAGTTTCAAATGGAGGAGTTCTACTCAATTATGTAGCCTTTGCTTCTTCTTTCTTCAAGATCCTCAACAATTTGACTTTTTCAAAAGCTTGTTCCCCTCCAAAATTCAATTATATATCAGTTTTCACTATAATTAAAACTTGAATTGATATTATATGCCTTTTAACATGAAAACTCTACTATTTCATGCAAAATTGGTGGAAAGATCATGAAAAAGGTGGTGGAATGTGAAAAACATGCATGCACACTTCACAACATCATCAAAAAGCTACTTTTTTTTGGAGCACGTGCAAAACCAGGAGAATATGCAGAATGTGGGCCTTGAGATCATGGGTATATTGAGTTTTTTTACCATTTTTAGAGAAAGAAAAAACATGCTCATGTTATAATGCAAGCACATTATTTCTTTCTGAAATGGTCATATCTCTACTTCTT
>VDFB02000015.1:552205824-552247939 GCA_007258455.2 Sequoia sempervirens
TTAAAATTATCCCTCCCTCTAAATACATACATAAATACATACAAGCATAATACATATGTACATACAATCCTACATACATGCAAGCATACATGGACATGCGTAGATACAATCTTACATACATATAGGCATGCATACAATATACATGCATTGATACATACAAGCATACATACATACATCATGACATACAAGAATATATGTACATACAAACATACAAATATATAAATATACAATCAATAGAGCAACATTTAACATAAATTAAGACATAGCACAAGCACATTATACCGTACTCGCATTATGTCTTGCTAGACTTGTTCCCCACAAATGCAAAAAACCATGTCAAAACTAAGATATAACGCACATGTGTTATATCTTTCTTTGGGAATCCCCAAGCCTTGGGATTGGTATTTTCCTTGGAATACCAACACAAAGGCTTGGAGGGAATTCCCAATGACCAGAGACATGTTTTTGCAAACTCCACAATATTTCACATAATCAAGTTCGTTCTCACTATCAGGATTGCACATGGTTCAATATCAAAAAAATTAAACATATGGGTAATTTTAGGTTCTCTCTTAGCTATCCAACATTGTAATTTTTTTCGCTTTCTGACAATGTTAAGCCTTTCATCCATAATTTATTTTGTTTGTGTGTCTCTTTTTTGGAAAAAAGCAGTGTTCGGTGTTTTTTTGGTCATAAATTAACATTTCATCGAAATTTCAAATAAATTACATTTTTAGAAACTAGACTCCATTCTGATTTTTATTTTTTTTTAAATTAGTTTCCAACATTTGTAGGGGTAGCACAACAAAAATTCTATTTTTCAAGAAGTGTCCACTTAAAAAAATAGTACAAAAATAAATATTCATTAAAAATTATCATAAAAATTGTGCATCAACTACATATTGTTAGCTAACTTCTGATCGTAGAAATTTTAAAAATACTAAAAAAAAGTTCACCGTGCTAGGGTCATACAAGAGTTGCTATGTTATGTTTTTTTGACAAAAAAAACTAATTTGTGTATGTCCCTCATTTGAACCCCTTAATCTCAACCATTTTCAAAATAAATTAGTAGTTTAGAAAGTAGACTCAGAGCACTTCAATCCTTGTTTTTGTTCCATGTCAAAATTTTGAGTGTAACTATCCTCAATTTCACGTCCATGGTTAGTATTTTCTAATTTCAAAAAAAAAGTGGCCACTTAAGCCCCCTTTTTGGGAACCATCTTTTTGTAATTACCATGAATCATCATTAAAAACCAAGAAACTACCTAAATTCAAGCCATAGAGACCCTAATCTAACAATGAAGCATAAGATTACAATAGAAAATCAAATAATGAATCAATAATACCTCAATTCCGATGCCAAATTTGATTCTCCTCCATTTCTCTTCTCAATTTTGCTTGTTTGATCTAAAATATGTAGTGTGTAAAATTCATAATAAGCTCAATGTTGATGTATGATAGCAAGATATCAAAGATGATATGAGTGATATGATAGCAAAATATTGGAGATTGTGGTTCTTCAAGATGAATGATAGTAAAATATTGAAGAATATGCTTAACCTTGTGTTAGATGTATAGGAAAAGTGAGAGGGGGGGTGAATTAGTTGTACATTAAAACATAAAAACCCTCATTAACATTTAGATATTTATTAGCCCTTAAACCCTTAACAACTTGGTAGGAATTTAAAAAAAAATTTGGTTCTAGGCTTGCATCCCAAAATTTTCTCCTCCTGAGTATAGGGTTTTCTTTTCATACTGCTAGGGTTCAGTCTTAGGGTCAAAACCCTCATTTATACAAAATCCCTAATATTCTTTTAATTTCTTATTGGCCTTATGTTCAATTTTTTATTCACTTAATTTACAACTTGAGGTCTTTGTGTCATTGGCCTTGTCTTCCTAGTGATACTTGGTCATGTGCCCCTTTTGAATTTATAGCCTAAGGTCTATAGTCTAAGCAAGTCGAGAATATTAATGTTTTAATCTTTACTTTAGGTGAAGGGAAATATTCCTTTTAAATGACTAAGCCTAGTGTGTATCCCCTAGGGAGGTCCCACTTTAAGTTGTGACCTAGAGCATGTGTCATTAAAATTGCTTAAAGAAGTGCCCAGGTCCCACAGATCAAATCTAGACCAATCCCTGCTACCTGCTATGAAATGTTGATGTCAAGAAATATTGCGAGGGATAGCAGATGCATGCCATGTGTATCACTTCTTTGTTGGGCCCTGAAAGTTTTTGAAGCAATAATAAGGGTGGGCCTAAGATCTAATAGTTGTGATTGATCATGATAATTAAATCTTGGTTCTTCCTCGCTACCCTATAGTGAATCTTTCAAAGCTTTTGATACCATGAGGGACAGTGGACGGCTATCACGTGGCATTATCTATAATGCTCAAGGAACTATTATAAGAGGGAAATTTTTCATCAAATATTTTGATGGGAATATGGAGGTTTAAAGCTTGAGCTACTAAAGGAGTTTTCAGTGCACATGGGTAGAAGAAGGTTTCAAATGTTTTAATCTCAGTTGTCCATCTAACAAAGGTGCTATGCGCAAGGATCTAAGCCTAAGGGTTAAGTGGTGAATAGGTTGAAGTGTACAGGATAAATCTAAGTTTCTCCCAACTACCCTATGGTTGTTAATCATAATCCTATAGATTCACAAGGGATAGTGGGCTAGCAACACGTGGATACCTCAAAGGTTTGTAGGCTATGGTGGAACCCATACTGACAGCAAAGAAGGGAAAACATGCGGAAATTTCTAATTGGTTAGATGTTGAAGTTAGAAAAAGTCAACAATTCAAACTTTTATGACTCCATTTGGGCTATTTGTTGATCTAGCTCACTAGGAGATCAATGACTATGATTTAAATTTGCAAACAAAGTTGAATGAGTCATTCTAGTTTGCGCGAGTGAACAATAATGGCGAAAGTAGTATTTGATGACCGAATTAAAGGGTTATTTCACCATAAAAGCTTTAAAAAAAGCACTAATTGATTCACCTAAGTGTTTTAAAGGATCCAAATATTTTTAGTAGCCATTTTAAATTTTTAGGCATCTATAACTAGGGTTTTTCAATGTATACGAACTAGTAAGTCAAAATTACTTCCTTTGCACTAAAATTTCATTGTGAATTTTATAGAATTACTAGTTTAGTGAATCAATTTTTCAATTAGGGATTCTTTTAAGGTTTGATGTTCATCAAACTATTTTTAATTATTCTTGAATTACCTAACTTCCTTGCATCAATTTTAAGCCCTAGCTAGAAATTGTAAACCCTAGGTTGTGTCGACTCTCAGTCCAATGGTGCCCTTGAAAGCTAAAGTCTCTAATTCAAACCCCATACTAAAACAAGACTATTGTACCAGGATATACTTGAACTATTTCCTCCTTCCAGCAATGAGAAATGCATAGGTTAACCAATGTTTCAAGGCCCTGGAATTGGAGATGACATTGTTGATAAACAATACGTCATTAAAGACACTACATTGTAAGTTACTAGGTGGAATTTTTTCACCTATATGTTTAGGAAAAGGAAATCCAAAGTCCCCATCAGAAATTCATGGGGGCTTGATATGGGAAAACTTATGGTCCCAAATGTGTACCCTAATATTGACCTGCTAAAGGCTATAGTAGCCAATTATGACCTTGTTGTCTGGGTTGTAAGAACACATTTAGGGGTGGAGATGGTTAACCTTACCAGGGCAGGTTTCATTAAGGTTTTTAAGTTGGATCTTGTGGCCAAGGAGCCAATTGACCTTAAGGCCTTCAAATCTGAATATGAGAAGATCAAACTAACCTTCAGGGTGACACACCTAACAAATTTCATGAGAAAAGGGAAGAACAGGGTTAAGATCAAATTAAGTCCCTTAGACAAGGAGACCTTCATAGTGGAGAAATTTGAGTTCTACTTCCAAAAGACATTTTTTTCACTGTCATATTTTTGGGATGGATCCTCCTAATTGGATTCCAATAGCATACATGTATATGGAAACTAACATTTAGCACCCTATGGTTAATAGGTTGTATGCTTTTGCAACCTAATTGTGTAATGAAATCCACAAGGGATTACTAGCTCTTAAGAAGGGGGAAATTGGTGTTCCATTTTGATGGTATTCACTAATGCTTCATATGTTCTTATATAAGGGAGTTGCACATTCTGGTTAGGATATCAAATTAGACAAGAAATATGAGAATGGTGAAGATCTCCTAGTCTAGGAATGGACCCATATTCTTGACATGAAGGATCAAAATTCTAGTTTTGTGGTCTTCTCTAAAAATTTTAGTTCAAGGTTGAGAAGTTTTTTTATACTAAATCCACCTAGGATTCCCAAGGAATTACATGATTTTCTTAGGCCCAGGGGGAGGAGACCTAAGAAAGGTATTCAACATAATAGGGGAGACATTATCCCTTATTTTGATTACACAATTCTTAGGTTCTATGGCACCAATGTTACACCTCCTGTCTTCCCAAGGGATGTTCCACTGAGATTTGGTTTTCTAGATGTTATGTGGCAATTAGGGAGGGTTGAAGACACCCAACTAGTTGGGATGAGGAAGGGGACTCTATTTCCTGCTTATACTTTATTTATTGATTTTTTCATGGTTAAGGATGGTTGGAAGAATATAGTTGATAAAATTAAGCCTCTAGGGATGAAATGTTCCAAAGCCAAAAACCATGATCTTGAAAGTTTTATGATTTGGCTAAAACATAGGATTAGGGGTAGACAATATTGACATAATTTCTACTTTCCATAAGTTGTGATCAGGAACATTTTTTACTATTAGCTACAAGAGGAAAGAAAAATGAAATGGCTAGCCTTTTTCAAATTGGACAAGGAAAAGTAGGAGAGAGATCCCACATTCAAGGGGACATATGCAGACATTGATCATTATGTGGTGAGAATGGAAACAATACTACAAAATTTTGACAAAGTGATTTGAAAGCTTAAGGAAGAAAGAGAGGTGTAGGACAAAGGAAAAGAACCCATGGTAGAGGAAGAGCCATTAGAATAGCCACCCACAAAACAATTTATGTTTTCAAGAAGAAAAGATGTTGTAAGAAAGGAGAAAATTTATCCCACTCCCATTCATTTGAAGGAATCCAAAGCTTCCTCTCCTCAATCTATGAGCCCAAATTCTCCACAAGTTATTGAGCTTGACTCACCTCCAAGGGATTCATATCCAAAGAGAAGGAAAGTTGAACCATCCAACAGTGTTGCCTCACTTGGATTGGTTGATTATCCCATTGATTATGATGATGAAGTCATTGTCTCTATAGAATAAATGAGACAAGGCATTCCTTCACCCCGAAGGGAGGTGAGTCTATAGATTCAAAGGTTATGATTGAGCAAAGCTGATCTTATTGGGACTAATAATGTAGATGATATTAGAGAGAAAACATGCAATGATTTCATGAATGATGATAATTTTGTTAAGACAAATGCTTTCCAAGAATTTGTTTGGAGAGAGAGAAGAGAAGAATATGATGAAGAGGTGAAACTTGGGATAGTTAATAGCCCAAAGCTTCCTAGGGAAGTTATTGAACGAAGAGTCCTAGAACAAATGAAAGAAGAGTACCAAGAAATAACACTTGTTGAGGGAAGGGAGTTGGTAAGGAAGGATAAAGTACTCCTCTTACTTGAGTGGGTCATGGAATCAACCATTTCCTTTGATACAATAAGGAGATATAACACCCTTGTGTTTGCAATTGAAGAGGAAGACACTGTAGGTTTGTAAGTTCTAACTTTTAGTCTATAATGGGACACTCTGACAATTTGGGCATTAGCCCAAAATATAAGCAAGCCAGAAGTAGCTAAGCCAATAGCTAACTTAATGGAGGATTGATTATCAAGAGAGTATTTGATACCTTAGCAATTGAAGTAGCAACAATATCTATAAATGTTGCTCAATTTACTAAGGCCACTATTGATTCCTTGATAGGGGAGAGGAACCAAATAAACAAGAAGTACAATGATCTTGTGGTTGAGTATAACAAAGGGCAGCGGCAAATTGCAAAATTGCAATTAAAAGTTGCATTGAAGGATAAGTTGTAGGAATTCCCAACTCAAGGACTAGTACAAAGAAGTATTCCTCCTACAGTTCCATCTCCGCCAGAGTATGCCCCACCTTCTCTAGTCCAACATCCTCCTTCCACTTCCATAGAATTAATTATGTACAATCCAGATGATATGCCCATTGTGTATCTAACTGCAAGTGCATCATCAACAACTCAAATAAGGAAGAGATTTAGTAGAAGGGATTTGATTGAACAACTCTAGGTTTATGATGAATTCCTTGAGCATGTGGATAGATTGTATATATGAATAACATGAAGATTTTAACTATGTTTTTGGAGCACCTGAATAAAAATATTGAGAGAAATACTCCCAATGTTCATTCAACTTATTCAACCATGTTTGATGTAATAAATATATTTGATAGGGAAAGGGAACTTTCTATCCCATTGATGAATAAATGAATCCCTAGGTTTGAAACATTAAAGAGCATGGTTATTAGATCAACCAATGATGCTAATAAACCACCACACATTGCCCCAACCCACAAAATTTTGAAAGGGATTGTAGAATGTCAAGCGATGATGGATCCCTTGGAGAAGAAGATAGAGGGCTTGTACATAAATTTGATGAAGTTGACTTTTAAATTGATTCCTGATATTCTAAATGATGTTGGTGGAGTTAACCCCTTAAATAATGGAAAGATCAAATAAATAGTTCAGTTGCCACTCAAGTTGCACTAATTTTTGGAAGAGTGGATATTGACATGTTGAAAGGCATTATGGATAAGTTATCTTTCACAAATGTTCTCCTTGAGGGTTTTGATAAAGAAGCAACTTAGACAATCATCAAGTATGACCCATACAAGAAAAATATGGATTATTTTATTGCATACATGTGGCCATCTAATGAGAATTTTGAACTATGGAAAAGGATATATGTTGATATTCCTGACTTGTGAGTTTCTTCTAAGGAGAGGGTGGCGGTGAATTTAAATCCTGGTGTAGTCAACAGATAAAAGGTCTTCAATAAGGAGGGGTATAGAGATTATTGAATTTTAAATGGCCTACTAAGGAGGAATAATATACATGGCTTGAAAAGTGTATAGATTAAGCCTATGTTATATTAGTGTTCAAATATTATTTCCTCCTCAATTCAAAGTGATGATGTAGGAGTGTTGATGTGGAGGTGCTTTTCTCTTTTCTTCTTTTTTTTCATGATTTTCATCCTACAATTTTGGGAGCACATGGAAGAAATGTTTTCTCTCATGGAAGGAATATCTTCATCTACTAAATTTCTTTTCAAAAGGTGGGAAGTATCTTCATCAACAAATGGAAAGTGACTTTTGTCTTATACAAATATTTCCCCCTAGGTTTTGAAAATATAACGGTCTTTTGAAATGAATTGTAATTGTCAAATGAAAATGTGACAAGTGTCAATTGGCCTAAAGCTTGTTTTGATCCCTTTCTTTTATAAAAGGTAATTTAGGGCCATTTGATGGGGTGGTTGTTGAATAATTTGAGAAGCAGGTTGTAATAGAGAACACAAATACATTCTATCTAATTTTTGTCTAGGTTTTGGAGTTTGAGTCTTTAATTATTAGTTTTGTACATCAGTACTGTTACTTCTGAATGCAAATGGAATATTTACAAAGCTTTTGTGTTCCATTGTATACTTTATATAAATCATGAATGAAATGGATCAAAGATCTTTCAATTCATCTTCATAGTGTTCCCATTGAATGTTTGTTTATTGTTAATGCTCTTGTTCAAAGAACAAGTTAATTTGATTTAACATGAATGAAGGTTTATATGAATATATGCTAGGATGATTAAGTAATACTGGCTTGGAATTCTAAGTTAGATGGCATAAGGCATCATTTGATAGCTATGTTGTGATACAATGAATGGTGTTGTATGGTTATAATCAAATGATTTAAAGACTCTATGCCTTGAGATAAGGCACTAGTCCATAAGTCATGTTGTTATTATAATCCTTTGGTCATTCACAATAATTACATTCACAAAATCATTTTAAATATTTACTTTTAGTTTGAATGTATGTTCTGAGTTAAGTTTCAACATATTATCATGTTATAGGTTGATAAATGTTGTAAGATCCACTAGGTCTTTTAGATTTTCATCTATTAAATAGTAATTTAGAGAATACATTTGTTGTTACAATTCTCATAAGTAAAATGGAACAAGAGAGCTTGAGAGAATTGTTAGGGATCACCATCCTGAGCCTTGTAGAGCTCAAAGTGTAGAGGGAAATTATTGAAGGCTTTCACCTGTCAAGTTGGCCAATCCCTTCTAATTATTGACAATTGAATTTGGAAAAGTCATAGATAATTGGTGAGATCAACTTGGTTTATTTAAAACACCAACACAACCATTAAACCTTTATCATACATTAGCAGAATGTAAACATATGAAATAGTAATGCAAACACATCCAAACACATAAGAGCACCAAATTTACATGGAAAACCCAAGAAGGAAAAAACCACTATGAGGATTAGCTCATAATATAAAGTAATAGAAACATCAAATATAATAGGCTCACTACTGGAGGGCTCACTTCCTAAAAGAAAGAAAGGATCACTGCCAAAGGAATCACTATCCAAAAGAAAGAAGATAGAAAAAGGGATGACTCACTACCAATTTTAACTAGTAACAATGCATATTTCTTATTCCAAAGTTATAGTTCTACTAAAGCATATATAACTCATTCAACAAACTAAAATTTAGACACCTTCTACTCATTGCATCTGGGAGTCATAGGCATTGAAGATCACACTTAAATCACCACAGTTGATCAATTTCACATCTTTCTCATCTGACACCTTCTCTCCTTGATCCACATTTATACCATCCTCAACCTAAAATTATTCTCAATTAGGTTAGCCTTAAGGAAACATATGCACCTCAATCGTACGACATCAAATAGGTCAACACCAAACACTTCCACAGTGTAAATAAGTGAAGGAATACCACACCACAACTTAACTATGACCCAAATCTACACCAACACACTTCTCAAAAATTCCACAAACAAAAATCATCCACCATAATTAGCACTAGAATGCTAAGTCATCCAAACCTACAATAACACTAACAAGTAACAAGTGACAATAAACATGCCTCTCCATGTCTAAAAACATCTTGCAGACCATACAAAACAATCCAAAATATCTCAAAATATTCCACATCAAACAAAATTGCGGAACACCTCAACAACTGAAACTTCAAGGGAAGGTAGATAAAAAAGATATAATCACATTCCCAGATATACAAGCTAAGAACCTTTACTATGAAGAAATATGGGGCAATCTCATTTCTCCCAAACACCATATTTCACCACACAGACATGTTGTCAAGCACATATTTCACTGCAAAACAATCTAGAACCTAAAACTCTAGATATAAAACTTCTATAAACCTCTAATAATCATATCCAAACCACACAAACATATCTTCAACCATGAAGAAATGTGGAGCAAAACACTAAACACTACTCTGTCACGCTAAACTCTATTTTATTCATTTTTTTCTCAAAATTACTTGGAAACCAAGTGAACCAATTGCATCAACAACACTACTAGCACCTCTACAACACATCTATGACAATTACAACATCTCTCATCAACAAAACTTCTACAACTATACTGAAGTAAGACATCAATGACAACACCAACATTGTGTTAACATCAATACCAACAACTCTGGGCTTCCAACAACTCTAATGCTAGGGTTTTGCATCAATGAAAACACCCAAATAACTCACAAACAACTCAAGCTTCCAACAATATCCCCTTTTCATTGATGGCCACACCAGCTTCCAAAAACTATCAATAACAAAAGCAACCAAAGACAATTATACAACAAGCAACACTCCCCTTAAATGGGGCAACTCTTACAAATCATATTCTCATTCTCTTTCTCCTAAACACTCTCTCCCCTTGTGGTCTTCAGACCATATTCAACCAACTCTCTCCCAAGCAACTCTATCTCTTTTCTTTTCCTGTAATACTTTTCTAAACAATGGGTTTCCAACCACACTAACTCTCCCCCCCTTTAAAATCAATGGAAAAGGGCCATATACCCATCCAAATCTTGTTCTTGTATTGAATTCTCTCCCCCCCCCCTTTGAAATTTTTTGAAGGGTAACACTTGCACCTTTCACACATCATCTGCATACACCACTTTGACACCACTTGCAACACCAACAAACAATTGTACAATCTCTTTACTACACTGAATTTTCTATACACTCCCCTTAGGGGAAAAAAATATGCTCCATCTGATTGCACCAACTAGTAACCACTACTACCTACTCCCCCTAAGAGGTAGCCTTCATTAGTCTAGAACAAAAGACTAAATCTTGAATTTCTCTACCAAACTGATGCACACTTTTAGGCATCTAGTTGAAAGGAGGGGAAATAATCCCTAATTTCTGCTAGAGATACTTGAATGTATCTTTAGGAAGGGTCTTTGTGAAAATATCTTCAACTTGATCCTTTGTAGGAAGATACTCTAGCTTCATCTCAATTTTTATAACCTTTTCTCTTAGAAAGTGATACTAGATTGAGATATGCTTTGTCCTTGAATTCATCACTAGATTCTTTGATATATTGATAGCACTTGTATTATCACACAATATAGAAATATATTCATCATATGATATTATGATATCTTTCAATTTCTACCTCATCCACAACACCTATGTGCAAAAAGATGTTACAGCAATATACTCTACCTGTGCAATAGATAAAGATACCAAATATTTCTTTTTGCTTAGCCAAGAAACCAACTTGCTTCTGAGAAATAAAGTACCACCACTTGTGCTTCTTTTTTCATCCACACAAATTTCCCAATCTGCATCTATATAGGCACTTAAAGAGAAATTAATATCCTTTGGATACCATAGACCATAGTCTAGATTTCCCTACAAATATTTGAATATCCTCTTAACTACTACTACATGTGATTCTCTAGGATCTTCTTGAAATCTGGCCACAAGAGAAACTCCATGCATGATATATGGTCTAGTAGCAGTTAGATATAGTAATCCACGAATCATTGATTTGTACTTGCTTTGATCATTCCTAGGAGATTCATCATTCTTTCTCAACTTGCAACTAGTAACCATAGGAGTACATACCAATTTAGAGCCTTCCATTCTAAACTTTTTTAGCATTTCCTTGACTTACTTTGACTATGAAATGAATATCTCTTTTTTTGTTTGACTAATTTGTAGCCCAAGGAAGAAATTCATCTCCCCAAACATAGACAACTAAAACTCTTTCTACGTCTCTTCTACAAATCTCTTACGCATAACTTCATTTCCTCTAAATATTTTATCATCAACATACACTACCACAATTAGGATTTGTTCTCCTTCAACTTTGAAATATAGATTGCTATCTATAGTACCTCTTCTGAATCCTTCTTGCAACAAGTACCTATCCAATCTTGCATACCAAGCTCTAAGAGCTTGCTTGAGACCATACAATTCCTTCTTCAATCTACAAGCCATATTAGGATCATCTAATAACTAAAATCCTTTTGATTGTTCAATGTATACCTCTTCTTCTAACTCACCATTTAAGAATGTAGACTTAACATCCATCTAATAAACCTTGAAATCCTTCTGTGTTGTAAAGGTTAAAAACATCCTAATGGCCTCCATTTTTTCCACTAGAGAAAATTTCTCCTCAAAATATATTCCTTCCACTTGTGAGTAGCCCTTTCACATAAGTCTAGCCTTATTTCTGGTAATTTCTCCATTCTCATTGAACTTGTTATGGAATACCCATTTAGTTCTTATTACATTCTTGTTTGTTGGTCTTGGGACTAATTCCCAAGTTCGATTCTTCTCAATCTATATCAATTATTCTTCCATATCTTTGTTCCAATTCTCATCCTTACATGCCTCAATCATAGTCTTAGGTTCTGCTTTAGAATTTAGACACAAATTTATGTGTTCTTCTATCATATGTAGCAATTTTTCTTCTTGTCAACACACCTCTTCTTTGATCACCAATGATCTGATCTTCAAAATAATTCTTTTGCACATACTTAGGAGTCTTAGGAATCCATTTTGAAGATTCTTCCTCTTCAAACTACATCTCCTTTTCATTTTCTTCTTCTTTTCCTTCTTCTCTATAAGAAGAATTGTCAAATTCATATCCATCTATTAGTATTGAGCTTTTACATGGTTCTTCATCTACTTTGACACTTGAACTTTCAACTGTCTTTTTTAGCCTCTTGTTGTAGTACTAGTAAGCCTTCTTGTAGAATATCCAAGGAAGACTCCTTCATCTAACCTTGCATCAAACTTACCCAAGTTTTATTCATCTCTTTTGATATAACATCTGCTTCCAAATGCTTTGAAATATTTGATAGTAGGAATTCTTTTGTACCATAGTTCATATGGAGTCTTTAAACTATTTACTCTTGCTTGTACTCTATTGATTATATATACTATAGTATGAATAGCTTCTCTCCAGTAGGAATCTAGTAGATGCTTCCTTCATCATTTTCTTTGCTACTTCCTAAACTATCCTATTCTTTATTTCCACAACTCCATTTTGCTGGGGAGTTCTAGAAGCTGAAAAATGCCTCTTTATTCCATGATCTACACAAAAATTATTAAACTCATTAGAGGTGAATTCTCCACCTCTATTATAGACCATAAGCACTTGATTTTTCATATCCATTTCATTCTCAACCACAACGTTAAATGCTTTAAACTTTTCTAGATATTTTGATTTTTGTTTGAGAAAAGTTACCCATGTCATTCTATAGTAATCATCAATTAACAACATGAAATACCTATCAGCTTG
Organism: Sequoia sempervirens; assembly: GCA_007258455.2. Classification (NCBI taxonomy): domain Eukaryota; kingdom Viridiplantae; phylum Streptophyta; class Pinopsida; order Cupressales; family Cupressaceae; genus Sequoia; species Sequoia sempervirens. Next base: position 552,218,682 of record VDFB02000015.1, read on the forward strand.
AAATATTCTTGTTCTTGTAGGTCCACATAGATTTGTATGTACCAACTCCAAAGGTCCTATAGTACAATATTCTTTGATATTGAACCTCTTTCTTGTTTGCTTCCCAACTTGACATTCCTTGCAAACTACATTGATAGGCTTTGTAATTCTTGGAAGATCTCTCATAGATTGAATAGAGTTCATCCTCATTAGGTTATCAAAGTTGATGTGACACATTTGTCTATGCCATATCCAACTTTCATTAATTTGAGTCATAAAGCACTTACCATTAGCACCTTTGGGCTGATAAACATTCTCATCTTTCCTTGTTGTTGCAACAACTAGAGTTTTGGAGCTTCCTTTTTTTATCTCACAACCACCATCTTGAAATAAAAGATTATATCATTTTCTACACATTTGTCCTACACTTAGAAGATTATGCCAGAGACCCTTGACATAAAGAACATCATTTGTATTATTCTTTCCATCAAAACTAATTGAACCTTTTCTACATATCTTACCAAATGCATCATCACCAAACTTAACAAGGCCACCTTCAAAATTTTCAAGTTAAACAAACTTACTCTTATCACCTTTCATATGATTTGAGCATCCACTATTAATTATCTAGTGGTTTTTCTCTTCTCTAGCATGAAAAGTAGTCACTATAATCCCTTTGATGTTGTGAACTATGTTTGGAGAAATTTCCTTCATACATCTTTTATAGTCAATAGCATTATTTCCAAAATTCAAAGCCCTGAAAAAGCATTCATCATTTTCATCATCCAGGTAGTCAGTGTAGACACTAAAAATTGTCCTAGGCTTGCGAACTCTATTTTCTCTATCAATTCCCCTTTCACTCCTAATAATGATATAATTTAATTACTTGATTATTGTCTAATGGAATAAGTATTTTATTAACTAAATAATTTTAATTATTTAATTAATTCATTGCTTTCTTGCATTTCTTCTTTTGATTAATTAAATAAATTTTATTTATTTAATTACATCACCAATGTATTTTCCTCCATAATGAAATAAATTTTTATTTATTTAATTATTATCATATTTCCACTACAATTAAATAATTAATTATCCCCAGTTGGTTTTATGGTTTTTAGGAGCCTATGGAAGGCTTGGGAGTTGGTCAAGCACAATGTGGAATATAAGACAAGTAATGTAGTAATTGACAATTACCAGAAGTGTCAAAATTGCAGTTCTATCTGGTGGAATGTAAACCATAATAACAAGCCCCTCGCCTTGGTGCAAGGCTACTCTGCTTAGAGGTGGTCTCAAATGGGTATTAATTCATTCTAGGATATCCTGGCTAATAGTGGAATAAAAACCTGGGAAAAGCTTAAGTTTGGTTTTCATATCCCTAACTCCAATTCTAGAACTTATAAGATGTTGGTTGAGGCTTGTAAAGATGCTAACTTTTCTCAAGTCACCGACAGGGACTTGTATCTTGGGTGCGACCTCATCTGGAAGGATGACATGACACTAAAGGATCTCAAGGCTAAGTCCATATAGTGGGATCTAGTTAGCTCCACTTTTGTGTTTGAACATGTATATGAGTTGGGGTATCTCATACCTAGATAAATGTGGCAAAAAATCTTTAACTCTATTTGGCATAATATAAAGGAGCCTAAAAAGGCTTTTTTTAAATGGTTGTTAATCTTGCAAAAAGTTCCTTATAAATCTATGGCTTTTGATATTGATATTTACAACATCTATAGAGTTCCTAAATCCATTATGTGCATCTTCTTTGATTACCGATATGCTAAAGAAATTTGGAAGATTTTTTGTAATGATCTTCTAATTGGAATGCAAATGATAAAGTTAACTAGAAAGATATTTTGTTTTACAATAAAAAAAAAAGAGATTATCATATTTTCTAGGATTGTCTGGCCATTGAAATACTATGGCACATTTGGAGGGCTCGTAATGAGGATAAGTTTCAAGGGTGCAAGAGGGTGCTTACTGAGTCCAATAAACAACTCACATTCCTCAAAATTATTTTGTAGGTCTCCTTGCACATAGAGGTTTTGATGGAAAAAATTTGGAAGTACATCAGGGAAGGTTGCATAATTGTACACAAGGAGGAGGTAAGGTGTGGGCTCACCTATCATCTCAGCAATGAGGAGGCAGAGGTTTTTCTCCAAGCCTTGAATGAATTCAAAAATACTTTCAACACTGCAACTGAGAGTGAGGAACATCAAACTCAGTTCAATCCACAAGGGGCCTTGGGCATAAACTTAAATGGAGGCAATTATAGGGACCAATAGCACAGTTAGGAAGACAATTACAACATCTATCAAATTGGTTTTTAATCTTATGGTTAACAATTACATCAGCATGGTTCCTTATATCTTTGGAAGATTTTGTAGGGTAGTCCAACCTAGTCAACACCTATTCATATTAGTTCTGTAATGATGTAGATGAGTTGTGTTGTATAATTTTGTTTTTAAATACTCATGCAATTCTACCCAAATGTATAATTGAGAAAATATATGGACTTTGTCTATGTTATCCACCAAGGACACATGTCAACAAGTCGCATTGTCACATTCTAGACAAGGAGCCTTAAGTGAAATTCACTATGTGAACAACTCTGGCGATGAAATAAGAGACCTCCACGTGTGATCAAATATATATCATATATCCAATAGACCCTTCCCTTAAATGCTATCACACATCACATACCCTATTGTGGGATCCACACCTAACATTATTATGTGAAGGTTATACGTGATGCAATGGGAATATTTCATGTAGCAAAAACAATAGTTAACTTTACACCACCTATAAAGAATGTGCACATCATTTATTACAATCTAATTAAAAGACACCAACTTAGAAAAACTATGACATCATGTCATGGTAGTTAGAAAATATAACTTGGACTTGGAGACACTTGGTACCATATTACTAATTCACAATCTCAAAAGGAACTTGCAATTAAAATTGGTGATGTTAAAGATTCTCCAATGCAACCAAGTGCTTCCACATGGACAACCAACTAGGAACTAAAGACTTTATAATATAGTTGAGACACATAAACCATTAGAACAAAACATAATTGGTGGTATTGAGTTAGCGCGAAGCGTGAGGTTGATAAAATAATGAGGCTTAATGGATTGAGACTCATGACTTAGGTGATTTCATCTAGGCAACTAGTCACCATTAAAATAGAAACTCAAGGTGAGTAAACATACATAAAATTTTATAAATATTATGTTTTTAGCCAAAGACTTAAAAATAAGCCCTAGCAAAAAATAGAGGTTAAAAAACTTAGGGATCAAAATGAAAAATTGGAACACTCCAACATGTCACTATGTTATATCTAAACCCTAATCAAAGTGTAATAAGTATATAGAAGTAAAATGAATCCAAAACCATAAGAAATTTGAAAAATAATGATTGAAATCTATAGAGGAGGGGGACCAACTGCTCAGGACCCTAGGTCATGGGAGGCTCTAGAACAATAGGCTACCCTGATCTATCTCAAACTATCAAAATTGTTTTGAGGGAGTTTAGAGTTTAGAGGTTGAAAGGGAGAACAAATAGGTTGTTGCTACCCTTTAACACACCTGAATGTTTTAGGAAGTTAGGTGATTAGGTTTCCAAAGTCTAGACTATAACTTAGGGAGCTCACTACCAAAGGACTACAACGTTGGAAACAAGTGATAGCGTGAAACACTGGTGTCTCAATGGGGCGTTGGCATTCGTACGGACATAAAGCATAAAGTACAGTTAGAAATCAAGGAAAAATCTACTAACAACCTAACAAATATGGTTTGATGTAATAACAAAAATAGAGAATGACAACATAACAGTATAATTAAGAGAAAAAATAAGACTAATTCTAATCACGAAATGACAAAGAAAGGTGAGGAAAGTGCACCTTCCTACCCACAAGTTGATATCTTCAAGTTCTTCACTCGATGAATAGCCTGCACACACAAGAGTGAGAAAATGTTGGGATTGTGTTTAGAGGACTATCGTAGTCAGTCCCATGGGGCTTTGGTGTTTCCACCTCCACAAACAACTAATATAGCAATGATTGGAGAAATGTGATAAAGAAAGATATTGAAATAGAAATACCAAGTAATATATTGAACACCAATATGCTACGATATTAGACAACAATACAAAATAAAAGAAAGATGGAGTGATATCACCTTCAACCATGTGCGCTCAAGGAAAATGGGAGAAGGAGTGAGTTCACAAGATTTCGAAGACCAACATTGCCACAACAATGAGTAGAGTGAGCCAAAAAAATGCCAATTTGCAATTTCAATGGAGATGATAGAACTTGAGAATGTTATGAGAAGAGTGTGAAGATAGTTGCTAAGAATGAATGAGACCAAGGGATTTCAAGAGAGAGTGAAATAATGGGAGAGATAGTCATTTGAAGGTGGAAATGGAGGCAAAGGAGCCATTCAAAGTCAGTCTGAAAGGCAGGAGATGTAACACTTCTCATCCAATGGAGTGTAGTACCTCTATGGATTCCAAAGATGGGAATCCTGTCAGGATGGAAGCATGTCATGTAGATGTTTGTATGTTGTGCTAGCATCCTAGAAAAAATATCCCCCATCGGCATGAAAATAGGCCACCAAGTGGATGGAAAGTGGATGAAGAGTGTGGAATTACATTATTGGACTGAATTCTCTAAGGTAGGAGGTATGTAAATGTGGAATTTATAAGGGGGTGCAAATTTATGCCATTACATTTTTCCCCCACTTTAGCAAGCATAAGTGTTAGCAAATGCACAATAAAGTAGAGTGAAAGCTAAGGAATGTATACCTAAACCATCGAGGAAATAAACTTGAATCTAACACACCCAAACACACAGGAAGAGGAGATGGATCTATAGGTACTCCATATTGAGGAGGGTTGAATAAATGTGTCGTGGGCCCTCAGACCTATGGAAGGTGAAAAAAAGGCTTTGTAGGTACTCAGTCCTACAAAGGAGGCACCGCAGGTGCTCAGTCCTGAGGGAGGCCAGATTTGAAAGGCTCGAAAAATTCTGATAATATAATAGAATAATTTTTTGACACAAAATATTCCTATATCCAAGCACCTACAAGGGTGACAAGTGTCCTCTAGCAACACAAAATAAACATTGGGGAAACACAACACACACACAAATCTAATCTATAGATAAAGAAGATGTTCTCTCCTAGTCCTCATCAACCAGGAGGTCATTTTTCTTCTAGTCTAGATCATTATAAGGGGAGGGAAGACAAGATTGAAAAGGTGGTATAGCAAGGGGAGCACCCTACAACTCTCCTATGACAAGAGCTAAGGAAACGGGTCCCTCGAGGTCTTCTTCGCTTAGCTCCTATGAAGTAAACATCATTGATTTTGCAAAAATCATCAATGGAGCCAGGAAATCATCCACTAATTTTAACATGCACTTGATGGGCATGTCATGTGCCAACTAGGTGGGTGAAGGAGGCACTTGAGATCCACTACCGACCTCACTAAAAGACTTGGGTGTAGTGACGAACTGAGGGGACACCGAGGTTTCCTTTGTCACTAGGATGACACAAGCCAAGGAAGAACCAACTTTCGAAGAAGGAGAGCCCTTCTTCTGACCCCCATTAGAGGCAGGGTCATCCTCCAACTTGTGCTTCATTAGAGGATGCGAGATCCCCATAGAAGAAGAGGAAGGCAAGGAAGAAGAGGACAAAACCACGGTAGATACCACAGATGTGTTTGAAATATCCACAAGCTTAGGAAAAGGTGGGACATCTAGAAGGGACATTATGAGAGGAGGCTCAACCAAAGGAGTGATGAACACTTGCACCCTTTTAGGGTGAGGGTCATCCATGCTTGTGAGGGAGCAGAAGCAAGATTGAGGCGACATGAACTAAAGCAAAAGGGTTGTAGGACGAGGGCACAATAGGAGACACCCAAACAAGAGTTGTTAGCTCCCCTTCCGCTTTCTACAAAATAGCCCTTTCAACAACTAGAGCCTTCCTCTAATGCTTACACTCACATGTAAGTTGGTTTCTTCAACTTTGAGAGCTGAAAGTTGTATCTTGAGGAGTAGGAGGCTCATGTCCTACCATGGGAGTGTCCATGAAAACCATTACCAACAGAGGGAGTGACTCTTGGATAGAAATAGGAGGAAGAGATGCAAGAACTAATACAACAATTGACGAAGAAGCAGACTCAAGCACCTCGACAACATGCCTCTTCCCATTTGCCACCCTATGGGAAAGAGTAGTAGGAGACTGTGAAGGTCGATATGTAGAGGCGACTCCATGTGGACCCTTCCCCTTACCATACATGATGGGCCAAGGCACCATGGGAAAGATAGGAAGGTCAAACACCTAACACTTGGCTTTCTTCCAAGTGCATACCATCAAACTCCCCATGAGACACATGGATGCAAAAGTTGAAGGCACCTCATCAAGGTGAGAGGTGGAAGTGGATGGAACAATAGAAGAGGAAGGATTCTTAGTGTGAGCATACTTCCCCTTCCTCTTTTGAGAGGAAGAAGAGGCAACTTACTACTATGCTATGGGATAGGTCATTCTTGGTTGCACATAATTTCAATAAGCAGGTTCGTTCTTGGAGGAAGCAGACTGGTCGAGGTGGGCCAAAAATGATCTAGTGAATAACCCCCACACGATACCATTGGTTGATATCTAGTTTCATGCATGACCTGCACTACACCTTCATGAGAGAATTTTAGGAACTTATGGATAATGAAAGTGACTCAGTTTAGGGAAAATGGCCATGGGATGCCTAGCTTCACTCTGAACAAATCCAATTATGGAATGATGTCAAAGATAGTATTCACAACCCTAGGTCCCACTAGGATGAAAAGAGTTATAGAACCATAAGGCGCAAGAGATATACCATCATGGGTACATATTGTGGTTTTCATTTTTTCATACTCCTCCTTTGTAGAGAATTTAACAAAAGAGTCTCCTCCATAATAATGTTCATGTGACTCATAGGATCCATAAGGACTCATGTCACAATGTTTCCATTGATGTGAGTGGGAACATATAGAGGAGAGGGCTTCTTATTCATGGTCAAATCCTATGGTGTAAAATTTATATCTGGTGAACTAGTCATAGGTTGAGGGGGAGGAATGTGAGTAAATGAAACCATATTTACATACTCTGAGGCCTTAGAGGAAGCATTAGAAGGGTCAATGATCAAATTTGTAGAGTGGGATGGAAATAGGTTTGTATAAATATGCAATTCACTATTTTCCTTAGCCATATACTTTTTTCTTCTTTTTACCATCAAGGTGAATAGTACCGTTGTCAATGTGATCATGTATCTTGTGACACAGGCACATAAAATGTTTGATATCATGCTCATAGACACGATGGTATTAGTAGAATGCATTTCCATTGTACCAATGGGGGTAATGTTCTCTAAGAGGTCGAGGATCTTCCAAGGTTATAACCTTATCTTTAAACAGTTTCTTCAAAATAGAAAAATAAGATTTAGAAAACTTTGTGAATTGTTTATTGTGCTTAAGGCCCTTTTCACTAGATACAACAACTACTTTTGCAACAGATTTTCCTTTGCACAAAATCTACACAATAGACCTTCCCTTTGGATAGGATCACAAAGAATATCCCTTGAGCTAAACGATTGTTTACTGATACTCTCACAACATCGTGCATAGATGCATGAAAGAAGGATACTTCATTAAGGAAAACTTCTCCTTTCAAGGTCTCTACAGGTTGCTGATGAATACCTTTTGCACATCTGAGTCAAGTAGTGAGTAGGAAATATGTGAAAAGAGTGATTGATATTGAGCAATGAAATCAATAATCTTCTCATGCTCTCCTTGCTTACATCGGAAGAGGTCTCAAAAGGCCATCTTTGGCCTAATGTTAGCCTCGAACTACTGAAGAAAATGATTAACAAGTTGATTGAACAAGAATATAGAGTTTTCAAGCAAGGAACAATACCACTCTAGTGTTATGTCCTTGAGAGATTGAGAAAATAATTTGGCCATCAAGGTATCACGGTGAAAGAAGTTTGTACACATCACATCGAAGGTTGACACATGTGTTTGTGGGTCTCCTTTACCATTGTACTTTTCAAACTTAGGAATCTCCATCCCCTAGGGGATGGGAGTATTTAGAATTGCCACCGACAAAGGACTATGTCAGAAGAAAGTTTGAAAGATCGGTCGGGCAGAGGCTTGGGATAGACTCGCCAACTAGTTCTATATTTGACCCATATTTTGTTGCATGGCATTCAAAATAGGGTTAGATGAAGAAATAGGACCAATGGAACTGCCACTAGAACCACCAATGAGACCACCACCAATGTTGGAGCTAGTGTCGAAACCACCACTATAACCACAATCAGAGCCACCATTAGAGGCACCACTATGACCACACCGGAGCCATTGAGAGCATTAGATATACTAGAACCCCCAACCCCATTCCATTGGAAATCCCACCACCAAAACCAACGTTGCCCCCAGGAGGAAGGACATTGAATCTTAGGGGTATTATGTTCACTTTGAAAGTAGGATGCAAAACAGGCATGAAGATGTTGATGGAAGGGCTTGTCTCAACCTTGCATACTAATGTCTTAGGCATCGAGATGCCAATTTGTCTTTCATAAGTGTTAAGCACATGACCTTAGGTAATATTTGACCTAGGGTTGTATGAAGGGACATATGCCTCTATTAAGTCAGTAAAGCCACAAAGAAACTCTATGCTTGTTTGATCCTTTTCTGACATATATTTGATTTCAATAACAACTTTGGCAACCCTAGCTGTATTTTGATCTTTCCCCAAATGGTTCCCAAGATCTAAAATCCTCCTATCTAAAGCTAGGAGGTGCTCTACGAGAATAGTGATAGCTTCATCCTCATTCAGAGGTGGAGTTATAGGAGAAATAAGAGGAGTAGGGGCACGAGTGGTTTCATCGAAGAAACTAGTGTCTTCCACCAACACTATCTCTTGAGAAGTGTAACCATTACTAACCTTTGAGAAATCCATTTCTAAGTGTTGTACACTCCTAACCATGCATTTGGAAGTTGTAGACTAAGTTATGAAGCTCATAAAGCATCATAACAAACAAGCCCACAACCTATGTATACATGAGAGAGAGAACCTCAACACAAATAAATAAATACTAAAAAGTTCATGTCGGGTTCACCAAAATGTAGAGGAGGGGGACCAACTACTCAAGACCCCAGCTCATGGGAGGGTCTAGAACAATAGGCTACCCTGATCTGCTTCAAGCTATCAAATTTTTTTTTGGGAGTGTTTAGAGTTTAGAGGCTAAAAGGGAGAACAACTAGGTTGTTATTTCCCTTTAACATGCCCAAATATTTTAGGAATTCAGGTGAGTAGGTTTACAGAGTCTGAACTGTAACTTAGGGAGCTCACTACTAGAGGACTACAATGCGAGACATGGACGACAACACAACGTGTTGGCATCTCAATGGGGCACTGACATCCATACAAATAGAAATAATAAAGTACATTTATAAATCAAGGAAAAACCTACTAACAACCTAATGGATATGGTTTGATGTAATAATAGAAATAGAGAATAACAACATAATAGTATAATTAAGAGAAACACTAAGACTAAGTCTAATCACAAAATGACAAAGAAACATGAGGAAAGCACACCTTCGTACCCATGAGTTGATATCTTCAAGGTCTTTAATCGATGAACAACCTGCACACACAAGAGTGAGAAAATGTTGGGGTTGTTTTTAGAGGATTGTCGCAGTCAATCCCCCGCTTTGGTGTTTCCACCTCCATGGACAACCAATATAGAAACAATTGAAGAAATGTGATAAAGAAAGATATTGAAATAGCAATACCAAGAAATACGTTGAACAACAATATGCTACAATATTAGATCATAATGCAAAGTAAAAGAAAGACAGAGTGATTTCACCTTCAATCACGTGCGCTCGAGGAAAATGGGAGAAGGAGTGAGCCTGCAAGCTTTCAAAGACCAATGTTGCTACACCAACAAGGAGAGTGAGCCAACAAAATTCCAACTTGCAACTTCAATGGAGATGGTAGAACTTGAGAATGTTGTGAGAAGAGTGTGAAGATAGTTTCCAAGAATGAGTGAGACCAAGAGAGTTCAAGAGAGAGTGAAAGTATGGGAGAGAGTCATTTGAAGGTGAAAATGGAGGCAAAGGAGCTATTCAATCTGAAGGGCAGGAGATGTTACACTTTTCATCCAATGGAGGATTGTAACACCTCTACGAATTCTAGAGGTGGGAATCTTGTCAAGGCGACAACACGCCGCACAAACATTCATGCATCACGCTAGCATCCTAGACATAATATCCCCCACTGACATGAAAATAGGCCACCAAGTGGATGGAAAGTGGATGAAGAGCATGAAATTGCATTATCAGACTTAATTCTCTAAGGTAGGAGGTATGTAAATGTGGAATTTGCAAGGGGGCGCAAATTCACACCATCACAATATCAAATTTGAAATACCCTAAAATTAGTGAAGGTGTAGCCCTAAGGTTAAACCATAGGGGGTGTAATCATGGACAATTTTACCAAATCTAAAGAAAAATAACCTTTCCCTTATGTTAATCTAGGATAGTTGAATAATTCATACAAATTAAGCATACATCAACCTAGATTAATTAATATAATTAGTTAGGCATGATAAATTATGTCAAATAAAATGTTGTATTAGGAAACTAAATGCAAGGGATTTAAGGCAATTAGCTCTGGGAGTGGTTAGGTCTCAATCTTAAAATAATAAATATTGCTTGTGTCCCAACCCCATTATGCTCTAAGCCTTATTTCTCCCATCACATATAACCAATTTTAGAAATATTTAAGTGGATACCCTTGGTAAAAATTACTTGGTATCATTCATTTTTATCCCACATGTTCATATCATATGTTGGAAGTTGCAAAAATTCAAGAAAGTTCTATGTTTGGGAGTGTTTTGGTCATTTTCTATTATTTTATGGAGTTATTGGGTTTTTGTGGTCTACCAAAATTCTTCGTCTTGTCTAACCTCATGTCTTTACTATTGGCCATACATTAAGGTTTTGAAATTTTTATCAGGTCCTTTATACCTTCTATTTTCCTTTATTCTATCTATTTGCATGATTTTGATGGACATCCAAATCTATGTCTCCCCTCCTAACCTCCTATCATCTTTTGCATCTTTCTCCCACATTTTTCCATGGAACTTCATTTTCTCATTTCACAGTTTGTAAAATAATGGATAAATCTTGAGTTCCAAACATGTATTTTAGTATTCCCTAGGATGGGTGGTTGGGAGAGTGAGGAAAAAGACCTTTTGGATATCATATGATGTGTCTTAATATTTTCACAAGTACACACGTTATGTCAGATTGGAGAGAACGAGGAGAATGGAAGTGATATTGTATTGTAATCTTATTTTTTAAAATTAATACATGCTTTACATTTCTTCCTAGTGGATTTTTTTTGCAAGTATTCTCCATGTAAATATTATGTTGCATGATGCCATAATGGTTTTCATTATTTGAAACCCATTAAATCTCTTCATAGTAATTCCAAGATTAAGAACAATTTTCATACAAATTTATATTTCTATATTGTAGTAATATTTAAGTCTTGTATCTCACCAATTAGTATCATAGTTTGATGTTAAACACTTAGATTAGAGATTGAAATTTCCCAACATGTATGGGTGTAAGTGCATGCATTAGTATAATAAATAGTGGGTGAATAACAATAAATTCATATAGGGATGGGATAAGGATCAAGTGTATGAGAATGAGTATAATTGGAAGAGCAATGGATACGAGTAAATCTAAATTTATGCAAAGCGCCATTTATCAACATATAATCATATTAAACTATGCTATCAAAATAAAATTCAAAACTAAACATATATTAAACTAATATACACAACTCAACATTTCAATAATATACTTAGCATTTGATTTTTTTTGAATGAATATCTAAAAAAATGGATAAGGAGGTATGAAGGTTTATTAATAAGTCTTAAGAGTCTTTGTTTTCTTTCTTTTTCTTGGAGTGAAAAAGTATTGAATGGATAAGTAAATTGAGATTTCTTCATCTTGAGTCATTGGAAAATAACATGAAGTGCATATTTATGCCAAAGAGAATACCAAATCATATATCATGTTTCTTTACATACATTGACATCAAATTTTTAAAACCAAAGGATGTTGGGAATTTAACCTAGCCATAGGAAATATGGTTCCATCTCAATTGAAATTTTTGAGTAAGGGATCCTTGCACGCATGATGAAGAAGTGTTGCATCCACTTATATCACATGATTCTTGTAATGCATAGTCATGCAAAATTAGATACTATACAATTTCTTAATAAAATGAAAGAAATGAGAGATCTTAATTTTTTTGAACTTTCTAGCTTTGCAATCCTAAGTTGGGAATGTTGTTTTCAAATCTCAGTGAGCTCATTCTAAGACAAGAAATAGTGCCTTATTTGATGAGTTGTCCTTGAGAATAAATAACAACTACATAGCTTTGCCAAATGCATTTGGAAAGTCTAAACAATTGTAATATATTAGTTTTCAACAAATTGAAAGATTTCTAAATTGGAAGGAGTTTCAAAAAGTAGAGGAGTGGAGGATGGTAGGCCTTGATGAGGTTTTAACCTATCATGTATCTGAAATTGAAGGATTCAAAAATTGAAGTCGATGAAGAGACATAAGGTATTCACGTACAATAGAATAAATAAATTAAAAGAGACCTGTTAAAGAATGAAACAAAAGACTACACAATAGTCAAAGTTGATAATCCACATTTGATAAATTAAAAGAGACCTATTAAAGAATGAAACAAAAGACTACACAATAGTCAAAGTTGATAATCCACATTTGATGTTAATCCCTTATTAGCATGTAATTTCTAATTCCATATACATTCTATCCACTAAAAATGAGGCAGTCAAATAATCTATTCATATTTGTGTTGGATGTATGCAACTATTATCTCTACATGCAATGACATATGCACCATATAGTCTACTCCTAAAACTTGACATAAGGCTATACAGGTCATTTTAAAATACACCTCAAAAGTGCCCATTGAAAGGCTCCACATCTTTAGTATGATTTGGCTTCACTATAGATATGCCTTTCAATTTGTGGTTAGGTAGTAATTTGAATAAATAGCTACTATTATCTTTTATGTATTCCTTTCACAACTCATCAAAGATGATCTTATAATTGACCATGGGATTAAGGTCAAAGGCATTTTTAATTAACTCCTTATTTAGGGTGAAAATTACATCACCACCTTTTCCGTTTACTTTCTTTGAGACATGGTCATTCTTATCACATAGGGAAAAGAGTAAATCAACATTGACAAAAATATTTGGTGCTACCAACTTCTTCAAATCAAACCTCTGTATGTTCAAAATTGGAACAACCTTGCTAGCTCTGTTACAACAATACTCAAATAAATCCCACCCAATAATATGAATGATTGCATCTCTAATTAATTAGACCCTATCTTGCAATCTATCTAAGAAAATTATTGTATCTTGTGGATGCTTGACTCTTTTTGTAGAGCCTAGGAGCTAGCTTACTAGATCTTGACTTAAGATTCTTTTGACTTTACCCAACTTGAAAGTTGGATGACTCATTCTAAAGGCTACAAAATACCTTAAGAGAATTTGGACTAGCCTGCAATCTGTGAATTACAATTTCTTAGCAGTTGAATTGCACAAACCCTATACTATGAGTGATATAATCAATAATATTTACTGACTATGATCGAATGCTAGAAAAATTCATTGATAAAAAAACAAACATTGTAGAATCAACAATATTTACCTTTCCATAAAAAAATTGAAAAAGTTTAACAAACATCAAAATTAAACTCATGTTATGCCATCTAAGACCACTATGACACCTGTATCACATCTGTTGGAGTTGACTTACACATAACCCAATCAAATTTTCATGTTTTACCACCTTTACCAACACCTAAGTCATCACAGGTAGTAATTCACCACCTTTTCTTTCCATCATTACAAAGTCTGAAGTGGGACCCACAAACAATTTACAATTTGAAAAGCCAACATTATGCAATTAAGTTCCACCATATGTCCTCCACTTCAACTTGTCCTTGAAGTTTTCAATAGTTCTTTACACATCGCATACATGAAAATGGGACCATTTGACAATATGTGATGCAAAGGTAGTATGCAATACAATAGGGGGTTGCCAGCAATCATAGCCTCAAGGGATCCTACACCCTCTCTATAGTGAACACACAAAAAATATCCTAAAAAGTCATGAAGCACCAAATCACCCTAATACCTATGATTTAGCACATAAAATCATTTCATTTGCCAAGGAAAATTGTCAACAAATCAAGTGTCACATTCTAGACAAAGGAGCTTTAAGTGAAATTCGCTATACCAACAACTCTCGGGATGAAATAAGAGACCTCCACATATAATCTGTCCAATAGAGCCTCCGAAGGATATTGCACATCACATAGCCAATGGTGGGACCCATACCTAAGATTACGATGTGAAGGGGAAGAGCAATACAACGGGAATCTGCCATGTAGCAAAGCGATATGGAACTTTACATCGTTTGCCTAGAATGTACACATCATTCTTTACAACCTAATTAAAAGACACCAAACTCGACAAAAATATGATACCACATCATGGTTGTTGGAAAATATGACTAAGAATTAGAGAGACTTGCCACCATAGCGCTAATTCATGGTCTTAAAAGGAAATTGAAATTAAAATCAGTGATGCTAAGAGCCTATGTGATGCAACCAAGTGCTTCCATTTGAAGAACCGGCTAGGAACTAAATAGTTTATGATATAGTTGAGACATTTAAACTAGTAGGAACAAAACATAATTGGTGGTATTAAGTTAGCAAGAACCTCGGGGCTTGTAAAATAATGGGGTTTAGGGCACGGTCCCATGGAGGGGGCTTCTTTTAAAAAGGAGCAAAATTTGCTGAATTTTTTTGGGGATATTTTGAAGTTGGTGGTCCCATGAATTCAGTTGTGCAGTTTAACTTAAAAATTTAAGCAGGTTGGTGGTCCCATGAAGCTGGAATGGAATGTTGTGAATAAAAAATAATAAATAAACATCATTTCCCTCCAATTTTTCTCCGACAGGAATCTAAAGTTCTAGATGTGTGACAAGTGGAAGGAAAGTACTCTTAAGTAGGTGGGGCAATTTCTAGCCGCACCCTAATCTCACCAGCTGAAATCTTCAGCCCAAAACAGTTTGGGTTGGAAAAGATTCCAATTAATTCTATAGCAATTTTTTTTTTTTTCCATGAGACCTCCTGCTTTCGTGAAAATAGGAGCCCAAGCCACCCCATGGGAGCATTCAGTTAGGGGGTTGAGACTCATGACTTAGGTGATTTCACCTAGGCAACCAATCATCTTAAAATAAATATTTAGGAAGACTAAACATGTCATGAATAACTCTATGAGAATTAGGGTTTGAGTTGAAGGTAACCCTAGTAAATAATTGAGGTTAAAAGTCCTAGATATAAAAATGAAAAATTGGAACACTATGCAATATCTAAATCTAATCAGTTTCATAAGCATATGGAAGTAAAATGAATCCAAAACTATGACAAATTTGAAAATGAATGATTGCTATCAAATCTTAAATATCTTAAAATTAGTAAAGGTATAGCCCTAGGTTAAACCATTGGGGTGTAAACATGGGCGAGTTTATCAAATCTAAAAAAAAAAATCTCTTATGTTAGTCTAGACCAATTGAATAATGCATACAAATAAGCATAAATCAATCTAGATTAATTAATTATAATTAGTTAGGCATGATAAAGTGTATCAATCAAAACTCTATATTGGGAAAGTAAATGCAAGGGATTTAAGGCAATTAACTCTAGGAAGTATTGGGACTCAATTTGAAAATGCAAAAAATTGTTCTACTGTCCCAACCCCATTATACATTAGGCCTCATTTTTCCCATCACATATAACCAATTTGAGAAATATTTAAGTGGGGCCCCCTTGGTCAAAAGTTCCTAAGTGTTCTTTTTTATCTCCCATGTTCATATCATATGCTAGAAGTTGCAAAAATCCAAGAAAGTTCTAAGTCTAGGAGTGTTTTGGTCATTTTCTATTATTTTTACGAAGTTGTTAGGTTTTGGTGGTCTACTAGACTTCTTTCTCTTGTCTAACCTCTTGTCTTTACTACTGGTCCTACATAAAAGTTTTGCAATGTTCATCAAGTCCTTTCTTCCTTCTATTTTCCTTTTGTTCCATCTATTTGAAAGATTTTGACGGACAACCAAATTTATGTCTACCCTCTTAACCTCATATCTTCTTCCGCATCTTTCTCCCACATTTTTTCATCACACTTCATTTTCTTATTTCACCCTTCTATATAATTTTAATGAACTTCCAAACTTCCTTTATTATGTCCAATCTTGACCTCCCATACCAAATCAAATCCTATTTCTTCCTATTCACCTCAACTACCCACTAGATCTTCCTAGTATGTCATTAATGACGTGATGTAACTCCTACAACTACTCAATAGGATTCTCCTACCTTAAAACTCATTTCCATCCCCAAGGGTAATATTTTTTATAATATCAACAATGGATGGTGAGGGTGGCCATGCTTCCATTAATGTGATGATTGAGTTACACATTTAGATAATCATCACACAAGCTCCTACCCACCTATTCAATAGATTTTGTGGGATTTCAACTTGTATCACATGCCACATTTAAAACCTATAGTTCTCTATCAAATTCCCACAAGCCACTGAGTGACCAAAAAAAATGCTATATACATCAGCTTACTTTTCATTCAAAGGGTTGGCCATTTTTATATTTCCATGTAACCACAAGTGTTAAGGATTGTTGAGGGTTTCAACTCCTACAAGTTTGGTTTTGTATATATTAGCATGTTTTGTAAGTCACAAATAGGAAGTAAATTTATAATTGATGTCTATAATTGAATGTCTCTTTGTTAATTTGTAGATCTTTGAGGGAACTTCTAGGTGGAAAATTTGATAGGGTTTTTTAACTCAAGGTTTCCTCTTGCTACACGATTGTAATAAGGATTTGACTAGTGTCACAACATTTTAATTCATTGTAGACATTGTTTGTATAATGGTTTCTCCTTTATTGCATATGATTTTTTGAAGTTTAGAGGGGGATTATTAATATGTTTAATTGTTTGATATAACATCTCTATTGTTATTTCAATGTGATGTTTCTCATAATAAACTATGACTATGTAACCCATTGAATAAGACATCAAACCTAGAAATTTATGATCCACCCTACATCCAAAATGAAAAACATATTTCACTAGTAAATTAGGATCATGTTAGTAGTTTGTATGCATCTCATGAATCATTAATTCGCCCAAGGAAGCATATTTAATTGTCCATAATAATTCTTATCTTAAGGAATCATATTTTACATGCCCACATCTTGCAATGTGTAATGATGTCTTTATCATCTTAATAAAGGTTGTATGTGTAGTAGGTTAGTCTTTGGTCTAGTGACAATATTTGGGGCTAAGTGTACATTAGATAATATTGCAACACTTTCATTTTTTCTATCTTTAATTGTGATTAAATCATGTTAAGAGATACCTCTAGAAACACCCTTCTCAGTTTAGTTGAGCTTGAAGAGAAGGAGAGATTATCCACCCTCAATAATTGGCCTTAAAATACTCACATTATGTTTATGAGTTGATCAATCCCCTTTTAGAATGGTATTCAATTGGCCCTAAATTAGATTGATGTCTCTAAGAGTGTGAGTAGTAATTTTAGGGTCCAACAAGAATAGCAAAGAAGAAATATAATTTTGCATTCAAATTCATTCATGTCAAGACTAATAAGGAATAGTCTTTGTCTGTACACTTTACCTCAAGATTAAAATAATTTATCAATTTGTAATGGATTGAATCCATGTTGTGTAGGATCAATCCTACTTGGACCACGAAAATGATCTATGACACTAAAGTTATATTGTGCACTATGGACTCATGTGACTAAAATTGCTATGATATATTATGTGATCTAACTATCAAGAATTGATAGCATTGAAAATAACTTCAAGAGGGTAATTTTCACCTAGGTCAACCCCCCCTTGTTAGAATACTTTTACAATTGTGGAAAGGTTGAAACAACATTCTTGAAACATTAAAAATTCCTAGGATGTTGAACAAAAATAAAGTTATTTTTAGTGCTCCAAACTAAAACATTTTTAGAATGGTTTCCTTTTGATTGTATATACTGTAAATTGGAAAATCTTGCTTGCAAATTAATGCCCATTGAATGCATTTAAATACCAAGACATTAGAACTAATTGCACAAATTTTTAATAAATTAGCTTATAATGATTAGTGGAATAAGTGTTGACACAAATTCATGTCATTTTGCATGGTGCAAGACTGATCTAACATGTTGTGAGATTAACCTAGGAAAAAAATGTGTTAATATCAAGGTGGATAGTGAATGTATTGTTAGAATTTTGGTGACGTCTACCTTGTAAATCTTATTTTGTTTTACATGTTTCCAACATCCTTGAAAAGTGTCTCTGAGCACTTAAGGTGTTATTGGACATTAATTTGTAATGTTTAATCTCACCTATTGTTTGTAATACATTCATAAGGAGGGGTCCATTAACAATGGTGATAATGACTTGTGAAGAAAAAATGATTGATTAAAGTTCCACCTACAAGTGGAGTTATTGGGAAGGAATGGATAACTCTTGAGTTCCAAATGTTTATTTTAGCATTCCCTATGTTGGATGCTTGGGAGAGTGAGGACAAAGACCTTATGGATGTCCTGTGGTGTGTCTTAAGATTGTTCGTGGGTACACAGGTTCTATATTATTGGAAAGAAACCACGTAAATCCTATGTTATGTGATGCAATAATGGTGTTTACTGATTTAAATCCATTATATCTTTTCATGGCAATTATAAGATTAACAATAAATTTCATATTTACATACAAATTTTAGATTTATGTTTTGGAGTAGTCTAAGCATTGTATCTCACCAATTGGTATCATAGTTTGGTGTTAAACAATTAGATTACAGTGAAATTTCCCAACATGTATGGGTGTAAGTGCATGCATGAGTATAATAAATGATGGGTGAATAACTATTAAGTTTGTATAGGGATGGGATAAGAATTGAGTGTATGCAAATGTGTGTATTTGAAAAAGAGTGAAAAATACGATAATAAATCTAACTTTACATAAGAATAACATTTATCAACATATAATTATATTAAGTCATTCTCTCAAAAGAAAATTAAAAACCAAACAAAAATAAAAACAATTATACATATTTCAACATTTCAATAACATGGTTCTTGTCAAGGAGGTTGTTGAGGTTATGAAAATGCATGAGAAGATCATAGCTAGTGATTTGGAAGCTACAACATTCTGAAAAATCTATAATTGTTGGTTCTATCCTTTTTTTAGTTGATTGATCGCTTGTTTTCTGCCAATAAATGACTGTTTTGTTTGTTTTGATTATCTTTAAAAACAATAATTTGTTTCTAAAGAAATTTAAAATCCTTTCAAAACCTACTTTTCCCATAATAAAAAATCATTTTAATAACATACCTAACATTTAAAAAAAAAAAACTTAAAATAAATATCTTTAAAAAAATTGTTTCTATTTTATTTCATAAATTTAATTAGAGTGCTTTAACTATGCCACGAGAAGGGTGTTGCCCTCATGTTCTTCACATGAAAAGTGAAGTTGGTTGGAGGATTATGCTTCACAAGGTCCATGGTAGGAAAGTGCAATACTAAATTTAAAATATAACATGAATAAAAAAGAATTGTTTAATAGTCTTCATTATTAAACTTGTCGTAAGATTTGGCAAAGTGGGGCGAACCATAGGCCAATGTAGTGGTGGGGATGGGGAACATTTCACGCCATAAGTCAAATGATCTATTCACACAAACATGTTAGTTATGACAAATTATAGAACTAGGTATTGACTATAAATCTTAGATTTTGACCTTTTTCGAGTAAAAGTGTACCTTCATTTTTCTTTTGTTATTATTATCACGTTGTAATGGGTCTCTAATGGGTCTCTAAGTAATTCTGGTTTTATAGTTGAAAATAAATTAAACAACCATTTAACCTTTTCAAATAAAATTTAGGTACTTAATTTGAAATTTTATTTTTAAAAAATAGATTATTAATAAGTTGGGATTGGTTATGATGTTGAATTAAATATTATGAATAAAATAATAATATTTGGTAAAAAAATTGGTGAAGATGTGATAAGATAAATAAAATAATAATAGTGGTTAACAATTTGGTGAAGATGTCGTTGTAAAGGGTTTTCGGGTCCTTTCAAAACCTACTCTTCCTAATCAAAAACAATTTGATGAAGATGTGATAAGATAGGTATTGTTTATTAATTTATTAAGATTTTGTGTAATATCACATAAATAGTTTTGAATTTATAATTCTTTTGTATGTCATTATGGTTCAAAAACAGTTACTTAACAAGAAATCACTAAAACGATAGATTAATAATAGGTTGGGATTGATTATGATGTTGAATTAAATGCTTAACAATAAAATAATAAAATAATGATATATGCTAGAATCTTAGTGTTCAAAGATATGTTGTGACAAATGACAATTGATTGACCAACTTGAATTGATGCTTCTTTATATATACTTTTTCTATCTTTCATTCTAGTTCATTTCCACGACTAAATAACTAACCCCCACAATTATGGATCTAAACTTGTCCACATATCTCAACTTGTGCACACAAATATTAACTCATTTGAAATCGAATTCTATAATCAATTCACCTTTATGTATCAAACTACTAACATATAATCCAACCAAATAAATTAATTTTAAAACATATTACGAAAGTTTAAACTAATTTCTATACACTTATTTGAGATATAAACATTACTTGAAGAAAACTCTTAGATATAGAACTCCTGACTAGAATAGGTCTCTCCATTGGAATCATTTGAACTAAATGCCAATTTCTTTGACCAGTTACAATAACAGAGATAAGTCAACTAACAGGAATCTTGAAAAGATGAACAAGTGTCATGAATTATAAGCCATAGGAAAATAATGACTGATTAAGTTTAAAAGGCCTCATATCAGCCGTTATGGATCGCATAACACCGAACGATTTGAAATGCCAAATCTTGGCTCTTAGAGCCTTCCAAACACGCTAGTATTGTCTACTAACTTGTACTATACGCTTCAACATTAACATATTTTTTTGGAATTGTAAAGGTCCATGGATGTAAACAACTTAAATTATTTTCCATCTGGTGAAGGAGAAAATGATGTGATGGCTTCAGTGTGTGCCGCTTTCAACCAGTGAAACCACTGGCATTTCTTTCTCTCTGCTCCTTTCAACCAGGGAAACCACTGGCAGAGGGCGAGAATCAGAAACTGTCACCACCACAAGTTTACTTTTTGCATTTTATAATTTCTTCCTCTCCCTCATTCCCTCTTTTCCCTACCCCTCACTCCCTCTCTCTTTCTTCCTTTCCCTCCCCCACAGCCACCCCATCCCTGTCCCCCTCCCTCTCTACGTCCACCTTCACGTCCACGTCCACCTCTCTCTCTATATATGTAGAAGATTAAAGAATGAATTCCCAAGGCCCTTTCCCTCTCTTCCAATCTCTAACTCCCCTTCCCCCTCTCCCTATCTATATAGAAAGGATAAGGAATAACTCCCATGGCAATTTTATGTTTTTGTTTAATATACAATTTACATTAGGTGGTTGTTAAATGGAAAATATGCAGTATCCTCTGTAACATGAGAGCTTTTGTGTAATTTTGGGCGTGATCTTTGAGATTCCCAGAGGAAAACATTTTTGTAAATCTATGGAAACAATTGTGTTATATCCTATAATCCTCAATCAGAATAATCTCAAATTCTCAATTATTCTAATGTCATCTATTTGAATTTTAGTTACAGATAAATTATGCTATGAAACCCTTGAGTTTTTTGTTTGTTAACTTAAAAAGTCGGCCAAATGATGAATTTTGGAAGTTTGCCAGAAAAGAGACTGGAAATTTACTCAACTAATGAAGAAGAGTTAAGTTACTCTCCAATAATATATTGCAACATTTTATCGGTAATGTTTTACAATGACAAATTTGAATTCCAACTTTCTTTATGCAAAGCTTATCTGCAGTATGCTTACTCAGAGACCCAATCATCTCACCACCTTTCCAGCTTATGGAATCGAGCTTAAGCACCAAATGGACCAAAAAGCTATTTCTGTGGTTTCTAGAAGAAAATCAACGTTGCTGTTACTTTTCCGCTGCACTGCAACTCAAAAACTGTTAATTTTCTGGTACACTGCAAATAAAAAATCAGTGTGGTATATTTTATTTTGAAGCTCTTTTCTCTTTGACCAAGCTTCATGTAAAGCAATTAACACTACGCATTTCTAAAACTTAGTTTCAATTTTTTAACCACCTCTATAGCCTCTGGGTTTAACCACTTATTGCTGCTATTTGACTGCTCCACCCATTGGATAACTTTGTTTAGTAGAGTATGCCTGCTGAAACTGCATTTTGGAATCCCATTGCAATCTCCTCTAGTTTTCTTTGTATTTTCTGATGACCTAAAATTTTTCCAACTCATATCAAAGGACTTCTCCAAGAACTCTGTAAACCAGTTTTCTGCTTCAATTTTAACCTGCTTTGCTAGATTCATTTGGTGAAACAGGTCATAATTTCTCCTCAATTCAGGTGCATTGGTAAGCTGCAATTCTGATGCTATTGGGTGTTCGCTGATAAAGTTTTGATTTGACAATTTGGTTGATCTCAATGTGTTCGAATCCAAATTCACATCGGTACATCTTTTGGGAATTTGGTTGTCATTGTTACCTTTACCTCCCATGGATGTCATCATAGAGGCCATCCCACTAGGAGTAAAGGACATGGACTTAGCTAATTTCCTTGTACCAGAAGAAGAGACTGAACCCCTAGAGAAGAGGCCTCCTTTTGATCTTTTATTTGCATCCTGAGATAGTTTCTTGAGAATGCTTTTAAGTCTTCTCAATGGTGATTCTTCAGCAGCTAAATCATGTTTTAAATCAGGTTTAACAGGAGACTTTTTGAGATCATTTAATAAAGATGTTTCAGTTAATGCAGCTGTGGATCCACACTTCTCAGATTCCTCAATTATATTATTTCCTTTGATATCTGAAGTCCCACTCCCATGAGGAGGCACTGGTTTATTCCACGCATCCATATTGACAACAAACTGAGATACTTCCTGGTGCAAATTAATAAACCTTTCTAGAGATGCCTCGGGATCTTCAGGTTTTGCTGAGGAACAGAGTTCAGCAAGTTCCCTGCATTGGATTCAGAAAGATTTTAGCAATCTCCACATAATAATCTTTTTCAGAAAATAGACAAGTGCACAAATATCATTGCAACCTACAGATATATTTTCCAGAAAAGATACAAGTCGACAAAAAGAAAACAGTGTTTCAGTAGGTATAAAAAAATGGAACTCTCTCAGAAGGTTAATAGATGCTATCCAGTTTATTTAATAATTAATACACTATGTGTTACCCAGAAAACTGTGGCTACACAAGTCTGACCTTCTAGAGTTGTAAATGAAGAAATTCACGTCTCCTATACTGTCCATGGAGCTCCTCACTTTTCAAAATAATGTTCTCATGGAACGATATCAATTTTTGTAATATCCTAGGGTGATTAAAGTCTTTTTTTTTTATATAATTTTGATTCTCACACCAGAGATATTACTGCTGTGAATAATAAAACTATTATACATAGTAATAGTAATGTTTATAGCCAGAAGTTCAGTATTGCCTCTTAACATTGGTTGCCTTCAGTAACAAAATATGATGCTAGCAGTATTTCATTGGTAATTACATATGTTTCTATTGCGATGGGGTCTGGCTGAAGGTCCATAAAAGAGTCATAAAGCAACCAACATTAAAATTCATTGTCTGGTACATGTTTTAATTGATACACACCTTACAATCTTAACAATCGTCTCCATAGCAGATGCCTCCTGTAGTGCATCCATTGCAACCAAATAAGCTTTCTCACGTCTCTGTGAAGCTTCCTGTATTATTCACTCCATTAGAATTCTGAACAAATAAAAGAAGCCCTAGGATCTAATCTCCACTAAATCCCACCATCTTTTCCAGTATTCTGAACAAACAAAAGAAGCCCTAGGATCTAATCTCCACTTATTCCCACCATATTTTCCAGTTGAAACATACAAATTGAAAATAATAAGATTACTCAAAGAGATTGTTCACGTAAAAAGTTTGCCTGCAAACCACCCCTCTCTTGACTCTGGGTCACATATTTAAAAGAAATGGGCATATACACTGTGCCAAGGATACGCTGATTGGAAGCTTGACCTATGCACACAATGGATGCTATCATATGATGCAACTAACATATGAGATGGGTGAGCTCATTTGATGCAATCAATAGGCAATCCTTTGCAGCTACCCATTCCCTCTCACAGTTGTTGTGTTGGGCAGTCAAATATCACAAGTATTTCTCCAAAAGATTGAGAGGATCAACCAAATAGAGTAAAATAGGGGTGAAAGAAAAGCAACCAAATAAAAGCAAAACTTACAGAAGACACTTGGGAACAAGTGGAAGAGCATCCAAACAAAATTGATGAACCTAAAATAGTTGAAACATCATAGATCCACAAATCTGTTATTGGATGAATTTTTTTGTCCATTGTTTTCGTTATCTTCTCTAAAATTTGTTATCAGTAAAGTATGGTGAAAAAAAAGCAACCAAACAACCAAAAACAATGCTTATAAATGATACTCATAGCAAATGAAATAGAAAGCAATCAAGACTGCAGCACCATCAGTACTAATCATGAACAAGTTAGATAGTCAAAGCATCATATATGGAAAAACCTGCCAAATAAATCCATAAACCAGTATATCGGATATTTTCATTGAACTATTAAGCTCTATATCCCTAACTATGTCACAATACATTTTGAGCTAGTTGAGGCTGAGCTTAAGAACACACAGACTAGCTTGTCTAGGATACTTCCCTGGCTACTGAAGACGCTCATTGAGCTGCCATCTTCATTTACCCAATGTTTTCCCTGTTATCCTTAAAGTACAGTGATTTTCCTCATGAGCGAAATTAATCAACTCCTGAATCCCATTTGTTTCCCTAAAACCTTCTATCACGCAATTGAAAGTGCTAAATACTATTGTTTTCTATATTCATTAAATGAAGAGTTTCATTTGGCCAAAATTTAAGGTTCCCC
Organism: Sequoia sempervirens; assembly: GCA_007258455.2. Classification (NCBI taxonomy): domain Eukaryota; kingdom Viridiplantae; phylum Streptophyta; class Pinopsida; order Cupressales; family Cupressaceae; genus Sequoia; species Sequoia sempervirens. The sequence goes on from VDFB02000015.1 coordinate 552,243,939, forward strand.
TGCGTCCAAATAAACCCTAAAACTATTTGTCTAATGCTAATTCCTCTTCATAGTCTAAATACTTGCCCGGATATGCACTAATTAAAACCTTACGAGCCTTAAAAAAAAATCAGCATCATACCTTTCCAATCTCAGCAAGTCTTTCCGGCAGAGAAGTGCATGAATTGCTCACGGCCACGTTTTCCATGCAATCTGAGGCATCCTTATCAAGCTCACTATTGCTGACTAGTCCTTCCTCATGCTGAACACATCTGCTGACTTGGTCCTGGAACTGTGCAACCAAAACATCAAAACCCACATCAAATTCCTCAAAATCCTACCGACAAAACGAAAACCAAAATTGAATTCGTTGACCCAACGATCGTTGTACCTACAGCAGATTCCAAAAGGTGGGTACTCTGCAATTGTGATTCCGGAATTCCCGTCCCGTTCCTGTTTAAAAACTTGGCAAAACCGCTTACAGCAGAGGTCTTGGCAACCTTGGGGAAAGAAATGGATTTGAAATAATCTTTCCCTGCAAACCCAACCTCATATAATCTCTTGGAAGGCGCCCACAAACTGCGCCTCTGCAACAAACCTTCTCTTTCTCCAGAAATGGGATTGAATTTAAGCGAAGCCTCCGTGGCCATGTCCAGCCGCTTATGGTCATGAAGACTGAGAACATCCTGGGGGTTTCCAACCAGCGGGTGCCTGCCCTGAAGCGGCCTAATGCCTCTCAGGACCGGAACAGGGGAACCAGGTTCGAATCTCTCCACATAAATGAACTGTCCCAGCTGAAGCTTATTGCTGAGCACCAGCTCGTTGTGTTCCTCTGCAAGAGAAAGATATGTTGCATGGGACGAATCCGAAACTTTGACATAGAATCCATGTTTGGGCCACAGATCGTTTGCTTCCAAATCCACGGGAACAATATCAACGACCTGCAGAAGCGAGGAACGGAATTCACCTGCCGCCTTCACGCTGCTGTTCATATGCTCTATGAGCCGCAGAAGCATTCCGCCCTTCAAATTCGCCATGCTTTTTATATTCCGCTTTTGAATTCTGCCTCCCGCCTTGTGTTTTCAACAGCAATATAGCCCAATTCAGCTCTCTGTAATTTGATATGACACTAGATTGCCTGTATCAATTCCCAAGACTCCATTTAATTGAACTGAAGTATGTACTAATTTTGTGGAATTGGATTTCCCGACAGGCTTTGCATGACGGCAAGGGATCTTGTTCGGTATTCGTTTTTCGGTGGTGGCCCACGCGCTCTTTAGATGTAAAATTCGAAACAACTATTTTAATGGTGCTTTTTCTATTTTAATGGTGCTTTCTCCTTCTGCTTTCTCACTTGTATTTTAATCCGAATCGACAGCTCCAAGAATGATACAGTGCGTGTTCATCGACTTTCAATTCGGTATACCTAATTCGAATGAGTAAAAAGCTAAATTATCGCTGCAATTTTCTTTTGCACATTAGGCTAAATCATCCTTCCATAAAGAGTTTGATTAGGTCCAAGATTTGATAGATGTATAATTTATTTTAGTTTGAATTTTTGTAATTGTATTTTATGGTATTTTAAAAATATTTGATTTAATTAAAGATATTAGATTTTTACAATTTAATAATATTGAAAAATATGTAGTTTTTAGATTTGATTATGTAAAATTTGTTTTGCATCAATATGTTTGATCACATTCACTGATCTATCATGAGGATAATAAAGAGTTAAGAGGAGAAATATGATGGAACATAGAGTGTGATCCAAAACATTGATGTTAAATAAATTTTGCACAATTGAATCTAGAAATTACATGTGTTCAATATTTGATTTTATTTATTAGTGTATGAGAAGATTTGTATCTAATATGCATTAATTATTTGTTATTTGTTATAATTATTATTTCTATTATATTATGTCTTATATATTTGACTATAAATGAATAGATTGATGGTGCGATTTTATTTAGGATTATCGCATATGATACAATCTAGGTAGCAAAATTTAAAATTGTTCCTTCATATGGAAAATCTATTTTTTTTGCAAAATTAGTTATTAATATATTGACCCACAATCAGTTAGTTCAAATTAATGATTATGATAATGTATTTAGAGACATCTCCTTGGTCATTTGAAACCATTTTTAAACCAATTCAAGAATGCTACAAAGACAAATTCAATTCAAGAGCATTTTGAAAGCTAGATCTATGCATTATCTTTGTCCAATAATTAACCAGTCATACTATATTATGCATTTGAATAGTATGCTTGGCATGTATGTGAAACCTATTTCTTTAATAGGGGTTTGACTGTCATTGAGACATGCCAAGAGCTCGTCCTTTGTCTTAAAGTAGGTTTAATTATGCTCCTAAGTACGACCAAAATCGAAAAATGGGTAGAAAAGTGAATACAAACATGCTTAAGAAAATTGTACTATTAGAGGACCAAGTTATATCATTTAGACAAGACCAAACAATAGGGTTGATTCTAAACTCCACAATGCAACCTAATTCAATGTAGTAGATTTTTCTAAACAAAATCATCCTAGTCTCCAAATCATAGAGCTACATCCAAAATTTGATTTCAAATCTTTTATTGCAATGTTTCACCTATCAATAATAAGTCCAAGCCTCGACCCAACCAAATCAAATAAATGTTTAATCTTTCTCTAGTTACAATAAATATTTTTTAGATTTAATTAGTTATTAATTAGCTTGAACATCATTTTGTTAGACAAATTAATGTAGTCATAACAAATGATCACTTATCTTTCATACACTTTGTAACTATAAATAACAATCAAAATGTTGAAAGTTTAAACAAAGACTCCTCTGATAAAGGAATGATTCATTATTCTTACACTTTATTGTGGTAAACAAAATTATTTTAGCATCTTCCTTCAATATCTAGGGTTTAGAACAAGTGAAGAGAATTTGGAAAGGTTGGTAAGTGATCTCACCTCATTTGTGGTAGCAAGGCAATTTGGTTGGGAATGGTTTAAGCTTCCCAAATTTAATGTGGTAGAACAAAGTGGTTTAAGTAGATGATAAACTACTTTCTCTTAACAAATATTAGGAGGGAAATTGTTGCTCAAGAAAGATGCACAAAACTTTGTGGGTACATGGGACCTTTCTAAAATGATATAGAGTGATGATCATACTCTCAAAATAGAATTCAACCTATCTAGGGGTTAGCTACAAACAATTCATACTTTACAATCCCTCATTCCCTCTTAGCTACAAATTGATCTCTTCATTCATATGAAATGTACTTCTTAAAAGATTGGTGACAACCTACTAGGTGCAACATCATCCATTTCCCAACTTGAGAGTTGTGTGCATGAAATTGTTTCATTTACTATTGATAAGAAATTAAATGGAGTTACTCCTCTTCCACCAAATGGTTTAATCTTAGCAATGCTCTTTTGAAATTAAATATTATTGTTAAGCATAATTCTTATCTTGGAAACTTCTCTATTATTTGCTACCTACTAGTAATTACCTTCGCTTCCTTCAATTGATCCCCCAGTGTTGTCTATTTTATTAACAATAAATTGCTAAATATATTTGTTTTGATTTTGTACTCCTTGTGGCAATTTATCCCCCTTTCTCTACCATCTACTTTCCTTATGAAACTTTCATAAATTTTTTACATTATTAAGGTTAACACTTATCACCATTTAATCTGTGGAAGCAAAGATTTTTAGCATTGTTTTTCAATAGTATCATACTTTTTTTTATCTAAATTTATTTTTTAGGTTGTCAATCTTGCTAATATTTTGTTTGATACCTTAGAAGCTAACACAAAGCTCAAAAATAGATAGATGATATTTTGAATCAAGTGGTGTTATCTCAATTAATCAAAGTGATTTGATCAAGAGAATTGAAAAAATAACTAGAAATTCCAATCTTTATTAATCTCTAAACAAATCTTGCCATAATAAAGATTGTCCAAACTAAATTATATACTTAATTTGCTCTTTATTACATTAATTTAGATTTCAAAATCAAATATTAAA
>VDFB02000015.1:552248039-552269355 GCA_007258455.2 Sequoia sempervirens
GAGAGAGATAGGAGTGAGAGAGAGAGAGTTGAGAGAGGGAGAGAGGGTAGGAGGGAGGGAGAGGGGGAGTGGGAGAGATAGAGGGTAGAGGATAAAGGGTATAAGGGTTAAGGGTAGAGGGTAGAGGGGAGATATAGAATTAGGGTTTAAGGGTTGAGGGTATAAGGGTTAAGGGTAGAGGGTAGAGGGGATAGAGATAGAATTAGGGTTTAAGGGTTGAGGGTAAAAGGGTTAATGATAGAGGGTATAGGGGAGAGAGGAGAGGGGAGAGAGACAGGAGTGAGTGAGTGAGTGAGAGATGAGAGAGGGAGAGGGGGTAGGAGGGAGAGACTTGAGAAAGAGAAAGACAGAGGGAGTGGGAGAGAGATAGGAGTGAATGAGGGTAGAAGGGTTAAGTGTAGAGGGTAGAGGGGAGAGAGATAGAATTAGGGTTTAAGGGTAGAGGGGAGAGATAGAATTAGGGTATAGAGGGTATAGAAAAAGAGAGAATAAATCTATTAGAAAACTAGCTTTTTCATAATGTGAGCACCTTTTGAAGAAGTAGAGATATGACCATTTCAGCAAGAAATAATGTGCTCGCATTATAACATGAGCATGTTTTTTCTTTCTCTAAAAATGGTAAAAAAACTCAATATACCCATGATCTCAAGGCCCACATTCTGCATATTCTCCTGGTTTTGCACGTGCTCCAACAAAAAGTAGCTTTTTGATGATGTTGTGAAGTGTGCATGCATGTTTTTCACATTCCACCACATTTTTCATGATCTTTCCACCAATTTTGCATGAAATAGTACAGTTTTCACATTGAAAGGCATATAATATCAATTCAAGTTTTAATTCCAGTGAAAACTGATATATAATTGAATTTTGGAGGGGAACAAGCTTTTGAAAAAGTCAAATTGTTGAGGAGTTTGAAGAAAGAAGAAGCAAAGGCTACATAATTGAGTAGAACTCCTCCATTTGAAACTCTTGTTTTTTAGGTATGTGAAGTCTTTACACATTTTCTTTCATTCTATTATGGCTTGCTTTCATTTTTGTTATTTTGCATATTCCATGTTGATCATTGTTTGTTTGTCATTATAACCTTAGCTTTTCAATGCACATTTTAAATTACACAATTCCATAGACTTGCCAATTAAATTTTTAAACCATGTATCTTTGAGGCATTTTGTTATTTAACAATTGATTTATCTTGTGTATCTTCCACATTTTGTATACGCATATATATGACAAAGTTTTAAGGAAGTAAAATAAAACACCATTTCTCAATCTTTTATTATGGATGCACATACCACTCGCCAAAGCTTTCATTGAGGTAAGAAGGATAACATAAGGCCATCTCCAAATCAAAGGGATGTGGTAAGAAAGAGAATCAGTAGTTAGAACCGTGAGCCACATCTAAAGCATTTTTTGGATACGACTCAAACTCAATTTTTTCATAAATTTCAAAAGAACTATCTTGAAATTAGTATTTTTTCAAAGGTTTTTTGAAATGATTAAACCTTTTTATGTCAAGATAAATAACACACACACTACTTGTTGTTTTAGAATACATATTTAATTCTCTAACCATTATGATGTTTATCATTCTATATGTTTAGATTTTCATACTAATGATGTTTTACAGGATTGTGGCATAGAAGCCCCACGAAAATATTCAAGAGAATTCTTATAAAAAAGTTTATGTGAAATAGAGGATGGCCAAATATTCTACAAGATAGCATGCTTGGATGGTTCATGCGAGCATTGTGCTAGCTTACAACATATGCCAGTATGTCAACATATGGAAAGCATAGATGAGGTGGGACAAAAACTAGTAGAGTTCAAGAAGTATAAAACAATGGCATATGTTACAAAAGATGGGTCTCAAGAAAAAAGGTATGATTTGGTTATTTAGAAGATTCTAGTGTATCAATTTATGTCCATGTTTCGTGAAAATATAGTGTATGAGTATGCAAGGCATACCCATAGAGCCTGATGGTTGGACACACAATTCAAGCTATGCAAGAACACCTTTCTAGTTGTCAACATAGTATTAGTGGTTGAATCTGCAAATAAGTACACTCTATAGCCACAATGTGAGGTGCAGTCACAATATTACAACTCCACATAGGTTTCGATATTTGTGCACATAGCATTCATTCATGCAACTGATAGTACAGAGGATCAAAGGAAGGTATTGAGGGAGTATAACCTTTATATTAGTGATGATCGTACACATTCTCCAGAGTTCGTGCAAGGTTGCTTGCAAATGTTCTACATTGATTTGGCTCAGAGGGGCATAGCATATGGTTGACATATAATACGGTTGTGTAACTATGCAACACAATTCAATAACTCACACATGCTCTATTGGTTGAGAGGGATGCATGTTATTATAGGTCTTCAACATATGTGGAGATTTTGTGACACTGGGCATGGAAAGGGGGAGCATGATGGTGTAGGAGCATACATGAAAAGAGCATTAGCACAAGAAGAGTTAAATTATAAAGATAGTGCAAAGTTGACAGATGCAAGATCAATCATCGAGTGGTGTAATGCTTCGATGGGTCTAGGTAATGAAGGTACGTCTTTAGTTCGTATATTTTTTTGGTTGATGGATGATACTAACATTGCACTATATGAGGATTATTGTACACTAATAGGATCGAGTGAGCTACACTCTTAGCTCAAATGCAAGTTCATGGAGTATTGATACACAAAATATGGCATGCTTTTGTTCTTCATGTACAATGCAAGCCTAGAATGATTGTGAGTCAGGGGAGTGGGTTGACAAGTTATCTTAGCCCACTTCATACGTATCGCCTTTTGATGGCATTAGAACTAACACAAATGGAATCATCGGTCGACTTTGACCACGTATCAACTCTAGTTCAACCAGGTAATATATCTACTTGCTTAGTTTTTGAAATTTCATGTTGTTATCTTACTTTGTGGTGTATTTGTAATGTTGACTAATTTCAAGAGATTTACTGCACATATCAATGTAGGGCATGTTTATGTAGTTATTGCAGATGAAGACAATAAAGAGGGAACAAACTATTACTTATGTCATTGTGTTGAGGCCAAAAAGAAATTGGAGGCCCCAATTATAGATGGAGAAAACATTGAATACCCTATAGGCTTAGTTGTTGTTACTGGAACATGGCTTAAAAGGTACCACATAAGAGTGTTAAACACTGGTTGTTTGAAGACTTTGACATGCATCATAAAATTCTTGATTACTCAAACCTTGTCATGGTATCCAATGTCTGTTTGACCAAATATTGGGTAGACCTTTGAACAAGACCTTGTGGAAGGTTCGTGAGTCTGACCATGAGGCAATACTTGACACAATAAAGAGTAGAGTAGACTCAGATGGTTTGTTGGATTAATTTGTAAGTATGCACTTTGGTTCCTATTAATTTATACTTGTATGCACATTAATTTTTTTGATGCCAATGCTATCATCTTCTTTTACTTTTCCTATTTGTAAGTAACCTGCTAAAAATTGATTGGTGTCCCCTTGCGAAAAATGCAGATTTATGAGCCATCCAAGAGAATCTCAGCCAGAAAAGTAATGAAAAATCCTTATTTTGATGATCTTGAGAAATCTGAATTAAGATTTTAAGCCATTACAAAAGTGTTTGTGAAGCTTGGTGAGGGAATTTCAAGTTATTCATTTGAAGAAAACCTTATCATGAACACCTATGATGTAGACATTATAAAAGCATCTCGAATTTCAAGTTATTCTATTCATGAGAGGTGTTGTGTGCAATAGGTATCTTGGAACTCCTAGTGAAAATGTATGACTAGGAGTGATTAAGTTGAGAGAGTGGCATGCCTATCTGTAAGTGCCTTCCATCTATTTTGATTTCATTTACATTTTGGATGCTCTTTCTTTTTCTTCTTTTATTTTGTGTATTTGTAAGTAAACTACTAAAAATTGATTCATCTCTCCTTGTAGAAAATATTGATTTATGATCCATCGAAGAGAATCTCAACCAAAAAAGAAATGCAGCATCCTTATTTTGATGATCTTAACAAATCTCAATTATGATTTGAATCCATTATAAAAGAGTGTGTGAAGTTTAGCGAGGGAATCTCAAATTACTCATTTGAAGTTAACTTCATACTGAGCACCTATGATGTAGAAATTATAAGAGAATTCGGTTTATAAGAAATTATAAGAAAATTTGGTTTATGGAAGTCTTAAGTTAGTTTTGTGTTTTGAGTTTTTTTAATTGAATAAAGTCAAATTAGACCAATTTATAATGTAATAAGTCATGTTAGTTGGTTTTTGGGGTCATTTTGGAGTTCATGTTGCATATTTGTCAAAATGATGTAAAATTGCAAAAATTGAAAACTTATCAATGTGAAAAAGGTGCAAAAAAATATAAACTTGAAGAATCCCAAGAGTCATGGGAATTTAGAGCCATTTTCATATGTTGGTTAAGGTTTAAATATGTTGGGAACTCAAAGGAAGAGGTTGTTGAATGTTTTTGTGAAGGAAAAACAATGAAAATCCCCTTATTTCTCTTGTAATTCTATGTTTCATTGAATTTTTTTGTTGCATACTATTATACTTGGCTGTACAAAAGTATTATATCCTAAAAGATTTTCCAATTGGTAGAGATAGGTAAATAAATCAATAAGATTTAATGTAATGAAAAAAATAATCTAATTAATCCTATCAAGCACAATAGAGCACGAGACAATATGAAAATCAAAATAAGAAGCAAAACACAAACCAATCTCCATGCTAAACTCGATTTATCTCCATTGCTCTTCTCCACCTGCACAATGATGCAAGATTTCAAAGGTTGATAATAGAGGAGTGTTGGATGCTCATTCCTGCAGCATAACGACTTGATGATGAAGAATGATAGAGATGGACTGAAGAATTATTTTGATAGAGTGAAGATGCTAGAAGAAGATTTGATCTCAAATGGCTTGTGAAAGGTTTGATTTATAGATTTTTGATGTGGACAGAGATAAGATTTGATAGATTGATAAGGATTTGATTTTTGTTTTATTTGATCAAAGAGGAAATAAAAAAAGATAAGATAAGATTGTAAAAAGATAGAAGGATTCCATTTCCTATTCTAAAGGAAATAAATCCTGAAAAAGATGAGAAGGATAATTGATGAATTATCTAATTAAATTAATTAATTAGATACACATGAGTTCAGATTTTGGAAAGAAAGCAAGAATATCCTTTTTAGATTTTATTAATTAAATAAACATTTGATTTATTTAATTAATGTTGGATTTATGATTTCATTAATTAAATAATATAAATTATTTAATTAACATTAGAGGAAATAAATGAAATTAGTCAAATAAATAACTAATTAGATGATGACATGAGTACCTAGGGAAAAACATGATACAAGGTGTCTAACTGATGCGATGTTGTGAAAAGGTATCGTAAGAGGACAATTTTTGGATGTCTACATTTTTCCCCTCTTTGAGATGATGAGATTTGTGTCGAGTAACATCATTTCAAAGAAGTTAAGGTATGGATAGAGGAAAATGGATAATGATATAAAGATAGGATGATTATGGAATGATGATGCCCCCTCGAGAGGATAGGTGGGTTGAACAAACACGGGTAGGATCTTGAAATGAAATGATAAGGATAGACAGGATGATGCAAGATAGAAAGTGGATGAAGGAGAGGAATGATATTTTATGCTGCAATGAAGGTGAGCAACCATGATTTTTGATATAGCACTAGACATTATGCACCAAGATATAAGGACCAAGGTGACCATGTGTCTCTTGCCCCAATGTAATACAACCTTGTCTAGACATATGAGGAAGTAGACTTAGAGCATTAAAGTCCTAATTCACAAAAGGTATGATGTGACCTTAGATGCAAAGGATAGTACAAAAAGTTACTCCAACATACACAAGATATGAATATTAGTCAGAATGATACAGATTTGATACAAATGCAAGATAAAATGATAACACACACAAGCAAGCAAGCAAGCATGCACAAATGATGCAAAAAAAAAAGGAATTGCCCCTGTCAAGCGGTAAACTATTGATTGATAGATTGATTGATGATGATGATAGTGTTGGCATTGTGGGGATTGACATATCCCTAGACCAACACAAGGATGATGATAATAGATTGATTGATTGGTTGATTTGGTTTATGACAAGACTAGGATCAAGACCAAAGGATGTGATTGGATAATTTGACAAGATTGATTGACTTGATTGGTATGGATTAAGGATTGACTTGCATTTGGATTATTGCTTGGATTGATTCGATTGATTTGATGTATGGATGAATGGATTTGATGAAGATGATTGATTTGGTTGAATGGTTGAATGATTGGATTGAGGTGATGGATTTAGTAGATGAAATTGGAAGAATTAATTGGATGGATTGATTTTATTGCTTGGATTTTTGTTGGATATTTGATTTTTTTTGTATTTTTGGGGATATTTTGATTTTTTTTTTTGTTTTTGAAATGTTTTGATTTTTGATTTTGAAATGTTTTGATTTTTTTTTTTTTGAAATGTTTTGTTTTTTTTGGACTTTTGAAATGTTTTGATTTTTTTTTGTATTTTTGAAATGTTTTGATTTTTTTGGACTTTTGAAATGTTTTGAGGTGTCAAAGGATGAAAATTTGAGTAGCCTTTGTGCTAGATACCAATGAAAAGAGGAAAACAAAGTCTAGGTGCAAGGGTGGGTGATGGGATAAGGGATAAAATGCTCATGATAGATGGGTGGATGGTATGGATGTATGCATCATAAGAGAGCAAGGATGTGATCTCCAAAGACTATGTCGCATAAGAATAACATGCCCCATTCTAGGTACAAGGCTTATGATTTTTCTAGATAAAATGTATGAAAACAAGATAATGATAGGCTTGTTTGGAAGGATGAGGTATATCAAGAGATACCCAAAACATGTTTCAACCTTTTCCCCTATATCTTTACCAAAATCAAAAGAAGAAGGGTGGATGAATGGACTCAATATGATATGTATGTATGAATGGACTCAATATGATGGCTAAAGATGGCAGGTAAGATGGAAATGATAGGTTGGATAGATAAGACATTGTGCCCCCAAGTGTAAGTGACATAGAAGATCAACCTACACATGATGCCTATTTGCTAGGTCTTCATCATGGTACTTATTTAGGGTGCCTATTTACCAGGTTTTCACCGTTGAATGAAGGGATTTCTCTTTTCTTTTTTTCTTTTTTTCTTATTTTTGTATTTTTCGATAAGAGAAGGGGAATATGGATAGGAGGGACTCAAGTGTCTAGTTGCATGAAATATGATAGTCCCACTAGAGATGGATGTCATTACATGGATCATGTCAAATGTCATTATGCTCATAGATGTTGGTAAGGGATGACATGAAAGGGATGGATTAGGTAGATGGAAGATTATGAAAGTCTTATGCATGAATGTATTGGGAATAGTGGATGATGATGTGGATTGAATAGGACTTGTAAAAAAGGATGGATGAAAGGTTTATGAAAAAGCATGGACCATAGGAAGGTGATTGGGAAGATATGTAGGATAGTAGTTGGAGGATGGGGAGATGGAGGTATGTGGGATTGTTGTGAAATTGAAGGGAACCATGACCAATGGTTGCACACACTGTGATAAACTTTGAAGAATTTGATGTGGATGAGGTGTAGGAAGCAATGGAGATGTTTGCTTAGGAGGTGGTGGATGTAGTGATTTTGGTACCCACATAGACTTAGTATCTTTATGAAAATTCTTTGGCTTATGGGACTTAGGAATTTGAGACTTTTGAATGGAATGAGAATGTGGGGTGGAAGTGGATGGTTTGGATTTCTATGATGTGGATGCCTCATTTGACTTGATTTCCTTTTTCTTAGGTACCCAAACCATTTTGGCTTTGGCCTTTACTTTTGGAGGTATGAGATTATATAGCTTGTTATATGTACTTGGATTTTACTTTTTGCATTGATGCTCTAAGGCATTAGGACCTTTAGAAATTTTGACTTTATGTGTAGAGGAATTGAAATTCTTGCTTTTGAATCCCATGGGTATGGCGGAATGGATGAAAGCTTCATGTTTATACAATGTGTGCATTTGTTGGTCATGATTAGGAATGTTAGGGTATTTATGGATAAATGGATAAGAGGATTGGATGGTAGGGATATTAGGTGTTGGAAGTAATGGTGGTAAAGTGGATGGAGGAAAATTAGGAGTTGGAAGTAATGGTGGAAAAGTTGATGGTGGAATATTAGGAGTTGGAAGTAATGGTGGTAAAGTTGATGGTGGAAGGTGTATGGTCACACGCTTTTGACATTTGTAGGATGATGGAGGGGAGATGGCAACATATGTTTTAGGGATATGATAGGATTTATGATGGAAAGTGGACTTAGGATGCATGGAGGTAATACAAACTTCTTGAGATTGGTGTCCTTGGGGTGTAAGTCCAAGGCCATAAGAGGGTGGAGGGACTTTGACATGGATGGGCTCCAAAATACCTTGTTCATGAAGGTCTAGACCTTTACCTTGGTGGTTCCTAATTTGGAGTGCGCAATGGATAATGGGACTAGGTGTAGGTGAAACACTAGACATGATTTTCTTATTGGATGGAGAAAATGAAGAAAGGGAAGATATTGTTGGAGTTAAAATGACACTGAGAGGGGGGGGGTGAATTAGTGTCTTAACTATTTGACCAATTTTACAAATATTCAAACACACAACTCAGATTTCATCTCAATATCACTTTGATTAAAGCATTCATGAGTTGAATGTAATCATTCATAAACAGAATTGAGAAAAATAATGACTCAACAGTGAACTGAAACAACAACATAGTAAACAGAGAGAACACAAAAGAACAAAGAGGCACAATATTTTTCTGAGTGGAAAACCCTCCTGGGGTATAAAAACCACTCCCTAAATGCCTTCCATGCTTAATCTTTATAATCAACTATTCACAATGCCTTATAGGCTGATTTTTGAGCACCCACTCAAGGAGCACCAACCCCTCGTTTAGAGATATCTATCTCAAGGAGTACCAACCCCTCAAATTATGTTTTGAACAATAATAATGATTCAGAGGATTTCTCTGTTTTCAGTTAAGCACATATCTCTATGTTTTCTCATCTACAAAATACCTTAAAGATTCAATAACTGAATCCCCAAAATACTACGTAGAGAAGAAATTGACAAAGTATCTACCTCTTTTATTGCAGAGTTTATCCATACATTTTCATATAGCCAAGGAATGATAATCTCATAATTACATCAACAGTCGAACATAAAACTAAGTTTTTTGCTTCTATATATACATCTTGTTTTAAATGCCAGATAGGTAACTGTCTTCAGGAGTAACAGCTGAACAACCAAACAAGACAAGAACCATTTCACCCAGCTAAGAGCTATCCTCAACAAGTTTGAAACTTATGAGATCATTTTCTGCATAAAACGCACAACTGCTCACCATAGAAAATCATAACATCTATTGTATGAAAGACAATACTCAGTCAGGGCATCATTTGTCATATTAGTAATAGAGATGCAGAGAGCAGTTAAAGAAAAATAGTGATTATAAACTAGTATAAGCAGCATGAAACACATAATTAAAAGTACCAAACAAATCTACAACTCCCATTGCTCCATCAACCATTGTCGAGCTTCCATTTACCACTGATGAAGCTGTTACGGCTAGCAACAAAAGTGAAGAATAGTTTATGAAGCTTTCTCATGATGGCGACCAGGCTAGGGTTCCATACCCAGTTAGAAAGAATAATCACAAATTTTTCCCTAAGTGACTTTCTTTTCAATCGATGTGATGGTCTGCCGAAAGGCAACTTTAATCGCCAGACATTCAATTCGCTTTCGCTGTGACACAAGGTTTTTCTTGCCAACAAGTCCATCCGTTCTATATATGTCACTGTAACTTCAAACCATCGGGGAGACATCTTGTAGATTGTTTGATGTCATACTGAAACACCCCAAAATCACCTCAGATCGCCAAGAGAGAAAAAATCTCACACCGATAAAGTCCTTTTTGATTCCATCGATGAGACATATCAAATTCGGGGAGACCTCTTGTAGACTTCATAATTTTTTGCCGAGAGTCACTTGATACACATTGTCGCTATGACAATTCAATACCTATACCGAAGGCCTTTGACATTTCCAAGTCGTCAAGACAATACATAGTCGGGGAGACACTATATAGACTGCCCCTTGTTTTTCCGAAACATCCCGAGCTCACCCTAGATCACCAAGAGTATCAATTTCACACCGATGGAGATCTTTGTTCTATCAGTGAGACACAAGGTATTCGTTAAGACCATACTCTAAAGAAAATATCTCTCACCGACGAGCCTTTGATATAAACCTCTTGTGATGTCGCTATAACATAATGGTTCTCTCGCTGATGCACCCTTCTATCTTATGAGGGTCACTATAACATACCAATATTGGGGAGACCTTTCGTAGAAAGCTTGAGTCATACCGAAAAAATTCATTCACTCGGAGTCACTGAGACAATCCAGATCTTATGCAGACGAAGTCCCTTTATGTTCCATTGGCGAGACCGAAGGTCACTCGCCGAGACCTCTCGCCGAAAACCCTAGCTCTTATCGAAGAGACTACCTTTAAGTTTTCGGTCGGTGTGACATTGCACATTCGATATAACATTTTTCTGAAGCAGTAACCTTATGCCGATAAGACATTCAATGCAACGATCGGTGAGACATAAAATCTTCAGAGGGACAATATACCGAATTCATTATGTTTGGCCAAAGAAAACTCCTCCATGTGATGTTCAGTAAGACAAAACCACTTCATCAAGACCTATTCCAATACCGCTCAGCTCTTGCCGATGAATCTCCATAAGCACTTAGTTGGTGAGACATAATCCTTTTTGTTAAGACCTTTCACTGAAGCCTTAAACTCTTGCCAATATGTTTCCATTCAACCTCTGATCAGTGAGATCAAGCAATTTCATTGTGACCACATGCCAACAGTATTAACTTATTTTGATATAACCACTGTCATTGAGACAACAGGAATGTCACGTCGAAACCTACCTGAAAGTAAACTCCAATCGACATGACATCAGAAATGTCTTGCCGATAGGAAACACAGACATTCCAAAAAGGGTCAAGGAGACCCTGCCATTCTCATGCCGAAATGTATAAGCTCGAGTGAGAAACAACCAATACCATTAGACAAATGAGATGACAAAACCAAGATAACTGTAATGCCTTCAAAAGTGTGAGTTCAAAGAATGTAATCAAATGGCTTGTAATCATGTGAAATACACCTGATATGCAAAGAGAACCATCCTGAAAAAGAAACCATCTTTCAAACTCTGTCAGTTAAAGAAATAGCATTCATGACATGAACTAGAAATCTCATCACCATGAATTTGAATCATAACAAATAACTTTCTGTAATAGCCAAGAGACCAAACAGAGACTGATCACCAAAGAGAACCAACTGAAAGAGATTTTGTCATCAAGGACAAACCATAAACACAATTGAGATCCAACAAACTCCCCCTTTGTCCTTGATGGAAAAACACAAATGACTCTCCCCCTTTTTTCCTCAATGACAAAGAATAGAAGAGAAGAATGTGCATTTCCATGAAACACAATTGAGAAGCCAACCAAAATATCATGAGAAACAGCTGCAAAAAAAAGAGTAGAAGTGCAACAACCAAGATTGTAGGAGAGCTGTAAGTGAATGAAAATATTTAACCTGCTCCCCCTAAGCAGTAGCTTGGAGATTCAGCGAAGTAATGATTGAGAGATAACTCCCAATCGAAGTCTTAGTCTTTCAAATAGCTCTTTTGTTAAGGGATTAGTGAAAATGTCAGCCACTTGATCTTGTGAACCAACAAACTGTAAGCAGACATCATTAGCCAATACCTTTTCTTGCAGAAAATGAAACTTGATAGCAATATGTTTAGTTCGAGAGTGCATAACAGGATTTTTTGATATATTTATTGCACTCGTGTTATCACAGAGGATAGAAATAGGTTTAGGAACTTTAATACCCATATCAGATAGAGTTTGACCTATCCAGAGAACTTGAGTACAGCATGAAGTGGCAGCAATGTATTCTGCTTCAGCAGTAGAAAGAGAGACAGATACTTGTTTCTTGTTGTGCCATGCCACTAAACGATCACCAAGAAAGAATGCAGTACCACTGGTGCTTTTCCTATCATCCAAACAACCAGCCTAGTTAGCATCAGTATAAGCAATCAAAGAGAAATTGTTGCTCCTAGGATACCAAAGACCATAATCAAGAGTGCCCTGAATGTATCTAAAGATTCGTTTAACAACAATAACATGAGATTCTTTAGGTGATGCCTAAAAACGTGCATTAGTGCAAACTACCTACATAATGTCAAGTCTAGAGGCAGTTAAATATAAGAGACTGTCGATCATTGATCTATATTTAGTTTGATTTGAATCAGGAGAATCATCAATTTTAGTAAGTTTGCATCCAGTAGCCATTGGAGTGCTAATAGGATGAGATTCATCCATTTTAAATTTATTAAGCATCTCTTTAGCATACTTGGTTTGAGAAAGAAATATTCCATTCTCACATTGAGAGATTTGAAGACCTAGAAAGAAATTTAATTCTCCTAACATTGACATTTCAAACTCAGATTCCATTATCTGAGAGAACTTTTTACTCAAAGTGACATTATTGCAGCGAAAGATAGTATCATCAACGTAAATTTCAACAACCAAAATATCAGAACCTTTAGTTTTAACATAAAGATTACTGTCTACACCTCCTCTAACAAAGCCATTAGAAATTAAATGATTGTCCAGCCTAGAGTACCAAGCTCTAGGTGCTTGTTTTAGGCCATAGAGAGCCTTTTTCAACCTGTAAACATGGTTAGGATTATCTTTGCATATAAATCCTTCAGGTTGTTCAACATAGACCTCTTCATCTAAATAGCCATTCAAAAAGGCAGTTTTGACATCCATTTGATAAACAGTAAAGTTTTTGTAAACAAAATAAGCCAAGAATATTCTGATGGATTCTAATCTAGCCACGGGTGCAAATGTTTCACCGAAATCAATACCTTCTTGTTGAGCATAGCCTTTGTAGACAAATCTTGCTTTGTTGCGAATAACATTACCATTTTCATCAACCTTGTTTCTATATATCCATTTGCCTCCAATGACATTCTTGTCATCTGGTCTTGGGACTAACTCCCAAGTCTGATTTTTCTCAATTTGATCAATTTCTTTCTGCATAGCATTAAGCCAACATGAGTCTGTGAGGGCTTCATTAAAAATTTTAGGCTCAAACTGAGTAACTAGACATAAAGCAATTTGTGCCTTTTCATCAGATTCTGCAGCCTTTCTTCTAGTTTGAACTCCTGCATTTTTATCCCCAATAATCTAATCTTTGGGGTGATATATAGCTATATTTTTCGAAGGAGCATTTGATGCAACCTTTTTAGGACTTGCATTTTCATTTTTAGGGCTTGCTGATTCAGCAATAGACTTTGTTGTTCTAGTTCCTTCAGAGATTATTTCAAATTCAAGTTCTTCTTCCTCATTATTCTGCAAGGATTCAACATTCAGATGTGGTCTTTCATCAAATTTACATTAACAACTTCAACGATCTTATTAAGCCTTTTTTTGAGAAATTTATAAGCTTTACTGTGAGTTGAGTATCCCAAAAAGATACCCTCATCACTCTTGGATTGAAAATTTCCACGTCGTGAAGACAATACATAGTTGGGGAGACACTATATAGACTGCCCCTTGTTTTTCCGAAACATCCCGAGCTCACCCTAGATTGCCAAGATAATATAAATTTCACACCGATGGAGATCTTTGTTTTATCGGCGAGACATAAGGTATTCGTTAAGACCATACTCTGAAGAAAATATCTCTCACTGATGAGCCTTTGATAGAAACCCCTTGTGTGATGTCACTGTAACATAATGGTTCTCTCGCCGATGCACCCTTCTATCTTATGAGGGTCGCTATAACATACCAATATCGGGGAGACCTTTCGTAGAAAGCTTGAGTCATATCGAAAAACTTCATTCACTCAAAGTCGCTGAGACAATCCAGATCTTATGCCGACGAAGTCCCTTTATGTTCCATCGGCGAGACCGAAGGTCACTCGCCAAGACCTCTCGCCGAAAACCCTAGCTCTTACCGAAGAGACTACCTTTAAGTTTTCAGTCGGTGTGACATTGCACATTCAATATAACATTTCACCAAGCAATAACCTTATGCCGATAAGACATTCAATGCAACGATCGGTGAGACATAAAATCTTCGGAGGCACAATATACCGAATACATTATGTTTGGCTGAAGAAAACTCCTCCATGTGATGTTCGGTAAGACAAAACCACTTCATCAAGACCTATTTCGATACCACTCAGCTCTTGCCGATGAATCTCCATAAGAACTTAGTCGATGAGACATAATCCTTTTCGTTAAGACCTTTCACTAAAGCCTTAGACTCTTGCCGACATGTTTCCATTCAACCTCTGATCGGTGAGACGAAGCAATTTCGTTGTGACCACATGCCGACGGTATTAACTTATTCCGATATAACCACTGTCGTTGAGACAATAGGAATGTCACGCCGAAACCTACCTGAAAGTAAACTCCAATCGATATGACATTAGAAATGTCTTGCCGATAGGCAACACAAACATTCCAAAAAGGATCGGGGAGACCCTGCCATTCTCATGCCAAAATGTATAAGCCCGAGTGAGAAACAACCAATACCATTAGACAAATGAGATGATAGAACCAAGATAACTGTAATGCCTTCAAAAGTGTGAGTTCAAAGAATGTAATCAAATGGCTTGTAATCATGTGAAATACACCTGATATGCAAAGAGATCCATCCTGACAAAGAAACCATCTTTCAAACTCTATCAGTTACAGAAATAGAATTCATAACATGAACTAGAAATCTCATCACCATGAATTTGAATCATAACAAATAACTTTCTGTAATAGCCAAGAGACCAAACAGAGACTGATCACCAAAGAGAACCAACTGAAAGAGATTTTGTCATCAAGGACAAACCATAAACACAACTGAGATCCAACAGATATTGGTTTTGGTTTCTCTAAGGAGGAACATTCATGAATAAGGGTGGAAAGGCTAATAGGATATGGTGGAGGACTTGCAATGGGGTCGATAGTGGGTGATGAAGGATCATTAGGATCTTGATTAGCATTGTGTTCACTTAGATCCAAGGTATTTATTTGATCTTCTATGTGTGCTTGGGAGGAAATTATCTCATCATGGGAAGTGGATGTTTGTGCATCATGGATGGGTGAGGTGGAAATCTCTTGACCATGGAATGCATAAAGTTGGCTAAGAGGATCATCATGGTCTTCTTGATCATAAAAGGGGTCTTGATCAAAGATGGAAGATTGATCATGAATAGTATTAGGTATGTTATGAATGGAATCATTGGGAGGGTGTTGATCTTTATGTGGATGAGGGGGTAATGTTTCCTCATGTTTAGGGTTGTGCTCTTGACATACCTCATGACTTATTTGAATGGAGGTGGAAGAGGATTTCTCATGGAGAGACTTGTCATGTTCTTGATGGTCAACAACATAGGAGCATGATAGAGGGTGAATTGGACTTATGAGGGGAGACTCTTGAATTGGCTCAAGGGGTTGTGGATGACATGGTTGGCTTGAAGGACTTGGTATGATGTTTGAGGACTCTTTTTTATCTTCAAGTATATGTTTTGAATGACATGGAAACAATTGATTCCTTGCTTGTAGCTCTTGGGTCACATCCCTTGGAGGTGTAGGGGTGAAATATTTTGGCTTAGGATTTTGACTTTGATTGGATGATGGCATGATAAAGTTATAGGGTGCATGTGCTAGATTGGTATTCCACTTGTCAATGGTTGCATTAGACCATTATGAAGTTTGACCATGTTGCAAGGTAGAACTTAGAGTCACATGTGTTTGTCGTGATGTGGCTTGATAGGTTGATGTGGCATTGACATGCGAAGAAGTGGATGGCTTAGATTGGTATGAGGTGGAAGGCTGATAATGAATGGATAGGGGATGACGTTGTGGTTGCTGGATTTGACAAGTGGCAATGAATTGATTGGCTTGAGCTAGGAGGTGTTGGATTTTAGGTGATTTAATTTGTTGAAAATTTTGGAAGAGGGTTTGAAAGCTTTGTATGGTTTGGTGGTCTAGGGGTTGGGGTATTTGGTAAAGTTTTTGAAGGAGGTTTTGAAGTTGGGATTTTAGGTATTTTGTTCGAATGTGGGAATGGTGTCACACATGTGTGTAAGCTCTTGCACATCGATTTGTTCCTCAAAGTATATAACTTCGTTCATGTAATTATTAGCAGTGGTAGAAGAAGCCCCTCGAAGTCTGATTTTATGTTTTGGTTTTATTTCATGATTTGAACTAGAGAAAGAGACTCCTTGAATTATGACTTCAAGCTTAGGTTTTGTCTCATGATTTGGCCTTGAGGGATAGCCCCCTTGGATTATGATTTTGGGCTTATGATTAGGATTGGGCTTGTTTATGATTATGATTGTTTATGATTATGACCATTTTGACAAGTGGTGACTAGGACTAGGTTGGTGATGGTGATGATGTGGAATGATAAGATTGGATGACTTGATTGATTAGGATGAAATGGATAGGATGTGAATGTGTTGGAAGAACATGTAGAGTGACTTGTCTTTATGTGTTTGATATTTAGCTTGATTTGGAAATGTTTAAATGAACGATCACACATGTACACACATAAATCACTCACGCAAGACACATAAGCAAGTTTGAATTTTGAAATCTAAAGAAAGTAATGATGATTATTAAACAAGAACACATGGAAGACACATCAACAAGCCCTATGACTAGTCAAGTAGGGTATGGCCAATTAGGTCTCAAGCTAGTCTGCACAAGGTTGAATAAGGATGATTTGAAAGTAAAATCCTTCCAATAAGCCGGGAGAAAGGGGTAATCCACCCTTCACCTTCACTTCCCAAAGGTATAAAGTTCTTTGGGGCTTAGCTCAGAGTGACAAGATTTTAACTCCCAAACAAGCATGTCTTTCGATTCACACTTCGATTGAGGTCATCCCCAGGGGTGATGAAATTCCCTAGCAGGCCTCCTATGAAGGGTTTGCCAAAAGCAAACCAAGTGAGGTGTTAAAGCACACATACACTTGATTCACATTCACAGTTGTTAATTTCCCTTAGAAATGAAATGTGTGTAAAAAAATTCAAGCACTTGTTCTTTTTAAGCCCAAATCAAGATGTGTGATTGAAGACAAAATTTGTTTTAAGCCCAATTTCAAATATGGGATCAAACAAGATTTGATTTTATGTCCCAAATTGAAAGGTGTGACAAACAAGATTAATGAGATTAAAAAAAATGGAATGTGTGCACCTGATTATTCGCTTTCTAGATTGTTGTTGTGATTGATCCCAATGCTTTTCCAGCTCCGTATGATTCACCAACAAGTCACCAAGACAAAAAAAAATGTTACAAATGTGCTGGAACAAAAGTCATATGCGCTGAAGAATATATGAAAAATTGAAAACTTTAACTCTGTCAAAGTTGAAAAAAATATACACCATTGGATAGCTTATGAAATTCTACTCCATATAAAAAAAAAGTGTTGAAAAAGACCAAAAATTGACCAAGATACGACCATTTTAAGATTTACTATAAAAAAGCTAAAACAACGACATATGCGCTAAAACAGTCATCGTATGCGCTAAAAGAACTACGAAATAAGTTAAAACAGCCCCATATGCGCTAAAAGAATCATTGTATGTGCTAAAAGAAGTGCCAAAATGCTTAAAACAGAGCCAAATGCTCTAAAACAGACCCTGTATGCGCCAAAAGAAGTGCCAAAATGCTTAAAACAGAACCAGATGTGCTAAAACAGACCTTGTATGCGGTAAAAGAAGTGCCAAAATGCTTAAAACAGAACTAGATGCACTAAAACAGACCCTGTATGCGCTAAATAAAACCTTAAATGCGCTAAAATAACCCTTAAATGTGCTAATCTAAAAAATGCAAATTTTAAATTCTAAATAAGTGATAGTAAATGTGCTATTTTGTTCCTTAAATGCGCTAAAATAACTATCAGATGTGCCGAAACAGTCCCCAGATGCACCAAAAGACTTGTAGAGTAATCGCTAAAAACCCTGTATGTGCTATGGAAACCCTCAGATGCGCTAAAATGATAATTTTTGTCAAAAAGCCAAATTCTAAAATGTAAAACATATCAGAAAACCTACAAGTAGATGTTAAAAATGGGGCAAGGCCCCACGGTGGGTGCCAAAATGTAGATAGGGAAAAATCAATCAGATTTAAAGTTGAAACAATAAATCAACTAATTCCTATCAAGCATGATAGAGTACGAGACAATATGAAAATCAAAATAAGAAGCAAAACGCAAACCAATCTCCACGCTAAACTCAATTTATCTCCATTGCTCTTCTCCACCTACACAAGGATGCAAGATTTTGAAGGTTGATAATAGAGGAGTGTTGGATGCTCATTCCTGCAACATAACGACTTGACGATGAAGAATGATAGAGATGGATTGAAGAATTATTTTGATAGAGTGAAGATGCTAGAAGAAGATTCGATCTCAAATGGCTTGTGAAAGGTTTGATTTATAGATTTTTGATGTGGACAAAGATAAGATTTGATAAGATTGATAAGGATTTGATTTTTGTTTTATTTGATCAAAGAGGAAATAAAACAAGATAAGATAAGATTGTAAAAAGATAGAAGGATTCCATTTCCTATTTTAAAGGAAATAAATCTTGAAAAAGATGAGAAGGATAATTGATGAATTATCTAATTAAATTAATTAATTAGATACACATGAGTTCATATTTTGGAAAGAAAGCAAGAATATTCTTTTTAGATTTTATTAATTAAAAAAACATTTGATTTATTTAATTAATGTTGGATTTATGATTTAATTAATTAATTAACATTAGAAGAATTAATAGAAATGATTTAATTAATTAAATAATATAAATTATTTAATTAATATTAGAGGAAATAAATGAAATTAGTCAAATAAATAACTAATTAGATGATGACATGGGTACCTAGGGCAAAACATGATACAAGGTGTCTAACTGATGTGATGTTGTGAAAAGGTATCATAAGAGAACAATTTTTTGATGTTTACAAGGTGTTAGCTACTTTTTTTCTTTGGAGTGACAAAAATTCATTGAGTTTTAAGAATTTTACTATCAAATTATTAATTGTGGGTATGTATAGCCAGTCATAAGGGTTTGAAGACTAAAAATGAATAAATGACTCATTCCACCTATTTTTTCTCTCTATGGATCAGTGGAATGAGTCCAAAATGGTAGGATTAGATGTAGGAATAAGATTTAGGAGTAGGGAAAATTTTTAGAAATGTTTTTGGTTGTTGTCCTAGAGGAAATTGGGTTAATTTTGGCTTAAAAATGGAGTTTAGATGTTAGGTTTTGGTGAAACTGTCTTAGGAAATATTGAGAGATTATTGATTTGGCATGAGCAGGCATATATTGATTTTTTCAAGCTTTTGAAGGGCAGGGAAGGCGAGTTGAGTGCCTAGGCATGATTCCCTAATTGTCAAACTATGTATTTTGAGTGAAATTTGATGGTTAGAGGAGGGAAGTTGTAGAAACTATTGGGGGAAGCAGATTTTGATGAACCTTTAAGCATGTGTAGACATAAATAAAGGTGTTTGAGGCCTCGGTTGGCTATGGGGAAGCCTTGAACAATTTTTTTCAATAAACCCCTTTGGAATGGCATAAAGTGAGGGTTTCATGTTTTGGTGTCATATGAAGTGATTCTTTGATCAAAAGTTGTGGATTTACACTAGGAATGGTACATTTATGACAGGCATGGTATTTTTTCGCACCTAAACATGTGAAATCACTCTGAACTAGATTCAACTAGCTCGATCCCTTAAGGGTCTTGTTAAAATAAATATTGAAACAGCTCCCTTCGGGTTTCTTTTGTAATTGTGTGTGCGTCGGCTTGTGCGTCGCCGAGTTTAGTCGACTTTCCATCGAATTTTGATCTCCCACTTTGCGCATCCTCTCTTCGCAGCTTTGGGTAGCGGCTTCCCTTTAGAGTCCCGAGAGGCTGCGCTGGGCGTCCACGTGTCTCGCTTGCGGAGGTTTTTATTTCTTTTTGCCTTGAGGTCTCTTCGGGTCGCGAAAGCCTTCTGTGGGGGCCATCATTTCTAAGGATTGTCAGAGGGACCCACATCTTGCTACGTGGCGGCGTATCACAAGCTTTTCATGTGGGAATGAAATAAACAAATGTGGGCTACGTAATGCTTGCGCGGGGGTTTTCTTTTTCCTTTCTGCAAGTGTTGGTGGGCCCTACCTTCTGGGAGGTGGCAATCGTTTGCAGCTCTTTCAATACAGTAGGGAGGTGAGCAACCGTGGGCTGCAAAACGTTGCCACGCGTCTTTCACACCCGATTGATGCGGCTTTCTCTCCACTGCAACAAGAACCTCAGCCCATTGGACACGTGTTGCTTCTTCACAATCTCTCGGCAGCAATGAGAGAAGTTTTTATTCGGGCAGCGACAGGATGCCACGTGCCTTACAACTGATCTTCGAAGCGGGCGATAGGCTGGCTGAGGGAGATTATGCTATTGGGTGTTGCTCGTCATGGTTCTCCAAAGCGGTGGATGACACTTGTCACCTCGAGTCTGGCTGGGACCACTACCATCATTACGAAGGGCGGGCCTATAACTAGATGACCAGATGCTATGTTCTAACTCGTTGCCATTGTAACGGCATTGGGAATCTTCTGATTCTGACATCATTGCAGGGGATTGTGGGATCTTTTCTGTTACAGCTCTCCAAAGCGGTGAGAGTTTTCTCTCCGGCTATATGTACTCTTTCGGTTGATGAGAAAAAAAGGAGAAAATCTGAAGAAAAGGATACTGGTTTTAGCAAGAGACACCAGGCCTCTTTTATATGTTTATTTGCAAGAAACTTCCAGACTGTGCCAATTGTTCGGCCTTTCTGTTTTTCATGTATTGATTAAACTGTAAACTATGCTTTTTATTGTCTTAAGCATTTCATTTGACAAGACTTCTATATATTGAATACAAGCTTGCCTATCTAAATCATGTCTAAATGACTCTTCTTAGTAGTAAGGATGTATGCAGTATTATTTTATGTCAATAAATGAACTGTTTATGCTAATAGTTTTAAGTCTTCGACGTTTTGGAATGTGACAACACCATTCAGGCCCTTAAATCTATGATTTATCGTGCCCATCAACAAATTTTGGCGCATCGCCTTAGATTAGACTTTGCCTCATTATATCTGT